>CP136062.1:199890582-199955602 GCA_032622095.1 Siphonodentalium dalli
ATGTTCATTTCGAAACAATTAAATGGAACTTTGTTAATATACGTTCACTATATATATCAGGTCATAGCTTAGCGCTTTGTGTTTCGCAAGATTCTTGAGTTTCACGACGATCAATGATTTGATTGCCACTAATAGATACAAATTAAGGCCATATGG
Organism: Siphonodentalium dalli; assembly: GCA_032622095.1. NCBI lineage: Eukaryota > Metazoa > Mollusca > Scaphopoda > Gadilida > Siphonodentaliidae > Siphonodentalium > Siphonodentalium dalli. The sequence continues at coordinate 199,890,739 of CP136062.1, forward strand.
CGATTACAATTCAAGAACATAACTCAGAATCATCTCCCATATGGGGGAATGTAAAACTTATTACTATATCATGTATTTGTGAGTTTTGGTAAAAGTCCGAAACCGTAATCGTAACAGCACATAGGGTACAACGACAACGAATAGAGAAAAAAAACAAATTCTAGTGACGTAGTACCGTATTCGTAATAATTATCTGTTGTCGTTCATTATGCGAAAGGTGTCTATTGTTTTAGCATTTAATTATATGGGTATGAACACTGCAAGGACCCGCATATGTCACATGACATGATATATGCAGAATATAAATAGGGTTTCAGTAGGGCTACCAAGACAGCTATATCATGGGAACTACAAACCGGTTTACCCCTCCAGTAACCTCTACAGTATAAAACCACTCGAAAATAAGCCCATTTGCAATTTATCGAGTGTATGAACCATGGAAATCCGCCATCAATAAAGATAATAATTAACATTTTTAAAACAATAGTAATTTTATAAAAACACGACCGACAGCTTGTATCTCTAAATGACTAATGACTGTCTGACATAGCCCTGTCGCTATAGTTGAATCGAACCAACTAAAGCTAACAAAATCATCAGAAAAATATTCGTCTCCAATTGTATGGCGCTATGTACCTATCTTGAATCATAACATACATGTACGTTGATACACCACTGAGATTCTTCTCGATTTTTGCATCAATTTTACCGTATAGCCTATATGTCACTTTATGTGAAGTAAGAAAAGTAGCATCTGGGAAACGGATAGGCAGCCTTGCTGTGATGTTTAAATAACACATTTTCCATCACTTACAACGCAATATATGGGAACAACTAATAACCAGGGGAACTTAATAATGTGTATTTATCTATTATATATTTTGAAAGATCTGTGTGTGTATGTGTTTGTTTGTTTGTGTGTGTGTGTGTGTGTGTGTGTGTGTGTGTGTGTGTGTTTGAAATCGATGGACTCGAAAACGACTAAGCCAATTTCGATGAAATTTGGTATTTGGATGTGTTTTCGGCCGGAGACGAACATAGGCATATTTATTTGTCCGTGCGAGGTCAACTTTTCACGTGCGGAGGTCAAATCTATTTTTACGCCGTTTTTGCGCTAATATATTTCAGTTCGGTGCTCACAAATTGATTCGATATAGCGCGAATAATAAATTGCCAGTCATATAATTTGCACGGTTAGAATCTGTGTGGCTTCATCTTTCCAACGATATATAATATGTATGTATCCGTTTTAGTTATCTGCCTCAATTATTAGGTACAAGTGGTACGATGCTTTTATCAGGATAAAATCAATGCGTAATTTCTATGACGTCGTCAGAGGTCATAAAGTTAGATTACGTTAACTCTCACCCTGCCGATGCATTTGACTGTGTCGCGTTAACTCATCACCGGCCGAGGTATCCGCAAATGACATTGGGCTATATATCTCGGAAACGGGTGTAGCTATCGACTTGAAATTTGGTATGTGAATGTATCTTGCCCCGGATACGAATTTTATCGGGTCGCCGAGCACGTGCGACGCCAGCTTCGCGCATGCGCAGACGAGATCTCGGAAACGGGTTGAGATATTGACTTTAAATTTGGTATGTGAATGTATCTTGCCCCGGATACGAATTTTATCGGGTCGCCGAGCACGTGCGACACCAGCTTCGCGCATGCGCAGACCAGATCTAGGAAACGGGTGGAGCAATCGACTTGAAATTTGGTTTTTTAATAGCCCGGACGAAGTCGGGTCACCTTCTAGTTTATATATATTTGTTTGCACAGTATTTAGAGATACTTTATTCACAGATTATTACGTCGTATTCCATACACCTGTCTAAATTAGCGTGATTCGTACATCATCGCCAAAACTGGCCGATCACATTTACCAATTACTTCTTTGGGGAATATTCTGTGATAGTTAAAAACGAACCATTTTGTAAAGATTTCTTCTTTTTCTAAAATGCGACTTAACATTTATCGGAAAAGCGGCAAAAACTCGAGTAGCTGATGAACCCCAGTGAAACTCGGCACTAAGTCTTGGCATCATCATAATTTTGTGCTTCACCTGACGTGTTAGTCGTGCACTCTCTCAGTCTTGTCCGAGAAAAACATTTTCAGATTATTTCTGGTCCGTGAACACTGTTATTTGGAGAAATTAAATGTCAGGGATGTACATAAGCTGATGTTACTGACAATAGGTGGTCCAGTATAACCTTCCTACAACATCCGAAAGCCGCCGGTGGGTCGGTGATAGACACATCTTAAGAATGGGATATGTCAAATATAGATTACTGTTGTCAGGGCATGACAAAAAGTCTTTGATCACGAGCGATAATAGTCAGACTGGGAGTGCTCTGTGACATTACGTTTAGAATTACATATATACACGTCGCATATTAATCTGCGACAAAAAGTAAATACTTAATCGTGAATTCCATGGTTTCACATCAAAGCTTATGCACAATAATTGCTAAAAACGTGATACTCAAAGGGCATATATATGCTGAAGCACCATGCTTTACTGTAACCGCACACGTTTAATTTAGGGAGAGAAATCGCCAGCTTAGTTTTAATGTTAAATATTGAAGTGTATCCATGGTTTTTGACCAATTTTTATGAAACCTATGTTTTCCTAATTATGGGCTACATAAAATAACACAGATGTGCCACCTGAAACTGTTTGAATTGTTATATCAATTTATAGCTTTGATACCTATAGGGACATCAATAATCTTTTTGTTGATTGTTCAATAGCAAAATGACATTAGTTGGTATAATTATGTGCCACATTTTGGATATAAAAAAATTTTCTTCTGCGGAACAAGACGAAAGCAGTGTTAAATTAGATTCTGCATATTGTTGTTGTTATTGTTGTGAATGGAATTCTGGAACTCTGAATGCATCTTTAACAACAACATGCTAAATTGAAATAATATTTGTATCGCTTTAGACGGATTCATATTCTTTGGTTGGAAACGTTCATATAGTAAGTTCAACAAACATTTTAATAATTCAACTTATTATCTGAACATTTCCTATAAAGGAACTACTCATCAATGAGTATTTAGTATAGAAAGTGTTAAACACCCCCGGTTACCGGAACCAGTGATAGCGGAGGACGGGTAATAGCAGAGGAGCCACAATATGCGTGTTTTCACACCCTCTTGGTAAACGACAAACATAATGGAAAATAAATAGCCCAGACATCCAACAATGTGTTTCTCATATTCAAATGAAATTATTTTGTAAAACCGAAACCGCCAATGTTTACACATTTTATGTGATTATGTGGTCCACAATAAACAAGATATTTAGACTATAGCATGCATGGCTGGTGCATTTCAATGCCATAATTATACAAATCTCAACTGTCATACTCGATGGGAGTGGGTAACAGCATATCTCCATTCGTTATCGATAAATCAGAACAAGGCTGGTGTTTTTCCCAGAAATATGTCCTATAAAAGTGAGATACTGCTTGTAACCGTAAGGTAGACGAATACGGAGTGACCAGCCACATCCATGTATTCACTGATACATAATTGTAGGCAAATTATGCCCGAGCGTGTCATATAGCATATTGCTTTTACTGTGTGTCTATTATATGATAGATTATATAGATAATGTAAACATTATGTCAGCTATATACATTAAAACGCTTAAATCAACGTACATGCAGAGTTAAGAGGGCGCCTCATACGTAATTTTTCACAAATCTCAATTTCAAACTATCAATTTGAAGGGAAAATTATTATCCTCTTTAACCAATGTATGATATAGTACTATGACAACACCTGTTCACCCCCACAATAGGACAGATACATTATAATTATGTTAACAAGTGATTTAATTTAACAAAATAAAAACAATAGTTTTCTAGGCTTGTCATTGGAGCGATTGACAGGAAATATTTGCAACAAGCGCACTGCATTATCTGGCTTATTAACTCGTCCATAGTATGCGCTCAGTTGTACGTTCTGAAATCACGAATGTCTGCGAGAAAAGAAATAAAACATTTTTCATTGCATATTTTATATTTTAGTTTCTCGGTGACTATTTGTTTTTAGGAAAAGTCACCATAAAACAACACAATGTCAGTATTGAGTGTTTATGTCTGTCAGATTATTGCAAACGTGGTTGAATAATATTGATGTTGTTTAATGTTATTTTGTTCCTTCACATACAACAAAAATAGTTCTGCAAATGGGCACCAAAATAATTAAATATGCAATGAAAATTGTTTTATTTACTTTCTCTCATACATTCATGATTGGTGCCTATATATCTACCAGATTTGAATTGTTAGGGTATTTACTTGTTCGTATTAATATTTTTTTTGCCTATTTTATGGTATGAGTGGTACTCTGGGATGAGAGATAAAGAAGCATACCACAATTGACCGCCTGTTTTACAAAACAGGAAACGATATATTTATCAGAAATATCTGGGAATTTGTAATTTTTTCCAATTTTCGACGCCATTTTGATTTCCATCTTGGATTAGGACTTCCATGTGTTCGTTTCTGGACAACGCACTGCCTAATTTTTCGTTATTAAAAATAAAATCATGAAATGACCCATCAGCCATATGACTGGTTGTAACATGCAGATCAAACCAACATGATACATATTCAAAACGGCCGCCACATTGCCGCCACATTGCCCGGTGTCTAGATGTCCATCTTTTGTGATTGTCGGTATTCGAAAAAGTTGGGAAACATAACAAGGGAGATAACTGGTTTGGTGAAATTAAGTCATATGGTGTAAGGTTTCGTCAATATCGTCTGAACTACAACTAAAAGTAAAACATCGGTCAGCTAGGAGGAGTGGGTACCAAAACGCCACTTCTTATCTATAAACGCCAGAAAATTTCAGTTTCTTAAGTTATGTTTTTGTGATCAATAAACATTAGTGGATATTTAATCATAAAATTGTGGATGTACTCGATAAATTAGTTTGGGTTTTTTTTTTTTTTTTGGTTGTTGGAGCGCCCCTTGCTCCTGAGCGCCAGGATAGCGAAACTTAAGAAATGGGTTTTCTGCTATGGTTAGTGTAAACAATTACTATATAGAGAATACCTACGAGTTTTGGTTGAATACCCGAATTATCTCATGAGTGGGTGCAAGGAAGTACAGAATTTCCACGAGCGGCTGCAAGCCGCGAGTGGAAATTCTGTACTTCCTTGCACCCACGAATGAGATAATCCGGGTATTCAACCAAAACCCGTAGGTTTTCTTTTTATTATATGCGCTATAAACCGCACAAAAACTGCTAATTTTGTCCTACAGTTCACTTCAAATTGTTAGAAAGCTTCGACATTTGCATTTTGTTTACATTCCATCAATTGATTTGCTCACCACCGAATGACAAATATCGAGCATAGCCGCCATAAGAAATAGTCCCCATTGTTTTATTCTGAAACGATGCGAGAAAATTAATGTATACATAATTTAGTGATAAGAATATATTAAAACAAATGAGTTAACATTATAACAATTAAATAACAGTTTATGAACCGTGAAAATCAATAATTAAAACAATAGTCCGGCTGTTATTGATACGCTTTGAAACTTAATGTGATTCGCCGCTATAAACTGGAAGTAATCTCCGAAAAAGTAATACTATTGTGTTATCCATCGAGTCGGTCAGTGTTATCCACCGAGTCGGTCCGGGCGATGGATATAACGCTCTACGCCACGGCAATTTCCCACTATTTAATGGGGAAGCATATAATAAAATATTTTATTTCTCAAGTGGGCACATAAATACAATTATAACATACACAAATAAGACATAAGAGCTAAATGGATCTGTCAGTAAGCCTAGGCTTATTCGTGGCCATTTCCGCTATATAAAATTGCTTCATAATTTGTCTCGAGTGATGAATTGTCCGCTCCATAAACACCCGCGAGCATATCCATGGCCGATCACTGCATGTCCGACACCCACCCACCCCCACACTATACAATTTTGCTGTGTCAATGGGAGAGCACTCTTATTTATTTTCACTACTCTTTAGATGATATATATATATCAGTTAGTGCTGGTACAGTTAAATCGTTTGGTTCTATTTATGAATCTTTGGAGTGACAAGAAAATGACTGCATTAACACAGTGCATTTTCAATATACGTTAAAGGTACGGGAGGCCTTGGCGGTGGGTATGCTGTGAAAATATTTCCACCGATCAAAAACCGCCACAAACAGAAATAATATTAAAATGTAGACAGGCTTTGTCCGTATACAAATAAGAAATATCGCATAAACAGTATGTTATTGTCATATGTTTGACCATTGTTATGTAAACAAAAGCATAACAAGTTACTTTCCTGGTGTTTGTTTATATTATGATGGTAAACATAAAGAGCGTTCTTTGTAGCTGAATTCCTGATATGGAACCAATAAAGAGCGTTTATATCATTTGTGTGTGATTAGCCAGTAACACTGTGCTGTCTTCTGTAACACAATCAGGCTCTTGCTTAGGTAAAATATAGTAGGTCTTTATGATAGCATGCTGTTTACGCGATGGTCATGGTATATATGAACGAAACTGTATGCGTTTTAATGTTTTTCTGTTTACGGTGATTGGAACAAATATGAATATTTTCGACAACTAAGGCCTCCCGTGCCTTTAAGCTAACCGATCCATTTAATGTCATATTAGGACCAACAAAACAGTTATCTCTCTGTATTTTTTGTAAATCTGACAATGAAGTAAATAATGTTCGGCGGTCTCCAGTTCCCCACAATAACAGAAGGGATTATTATTTAGGTGATTGCAAAACAGGTCATATTTCAAGTTACTGCAGTAGGTTCTCAGACGACAGTGGTAGATATGACTTGGTCTTGAAACATTTAATAAGTTTTGCTTTTTCTCTTCTGCTCGAAAGAGTGTCCCAGCCGGTTTCTCATAATAAAGATTCCTTACTACAGCTTCTAGTTGCCCCTGTGACCAATCGCGCGGCTTCGTATTGGATGTCTTCGAGATAGATTGAATCATCATCTGTACAATTTTCCCATACTGAGGAAGCATATTCCATTACTGGACGGATGTATGATAAGTATATGCAGCTCGATTTTTAATATCAGTAATATGATCATGCCAGGTACCATCCCCATTAAATGTTAGACAGAATGTGTTTCAATTTCTTCAATATCCTGCCCAGACATCTGAAGTGGTGAGTGATCGATAGCGTTGGTTTTCCAGGATATCAGAAGTGACTCTGTTTTGATATGATTGAAGTTAACTTGCCATTTTTGCGACCACTCGAATGTCACCCTGATGTCGTTGTTAATAACTTCTGCGGCCAATATGGGATTTTCAATCGAAAGATATAGAGACGTATCGTCAGCAAAAAGCCTTATATTGCTCGTAACATTTTCTACAATACCGTTAATGTAGACTAAAAAGAGAAGAGTGCCATGTATGGACCCCTTGGGCACAACAGCTGAGACACACTTCCGTCTTGAATTGGATTTTGAAACAATTACTCGCTGCTGTCTATAATTATCTAAATACTTTTCCAGAAGATCGTATTTCGCGCCGATAATTCCCATATTTTTAAGTTTAAATTACATGATTGTAATTATAGAAAATAAAATCTATTGTTTTCGCGAATGACCAACTCAGAATTCAGTTAAAATAACCAGCACCTAATTAACGAACCGGTGGCCGACACGGCCGTCTCCGACCACAACCATCAGTGGGCTGCAGAACGAAAAATGTCTATAAAAGTTGAAATATAAGACTTACAAATTATCTTTTAAATTTCTTTTATTGGTAATTGACATATAGCTTGTCACAAACCAAAAATCAACATTATTTGCATAATAATGTTAAAGGACAATAAACGAAATTTAAATTCCCAACTACACCTTTTATCGGACACGGCTTCCTGGTCGCGCAGTTCGACTTTTAAACCGGAAAAAACAATTATCTATAAATAAAATGCCCACGGGACCACGGCTATCAAAAATTTGCAGAACAGTATACACGCGACGCGCGCTAATGATAGCCTTAGTTAACTGAAAGACTGTGCTGTCATTAGGGGTGAATCCTCACTGAAGATTTGTTAGGAGGTTGTTGGTCCTGAAGTATTTATTCATATGAGAGTAGATGCACTTTTCGATTTTTTGTTGACAAGCAACAGAGTAAAGAAACTAGGCGATAATTAAAGGGTTTACTAGGATCGTCTTTCTTATAACTGGGACAGACATTTGCAATTTTCCATTCAGATGGGAAGAATGATTTTTCAATTAGTTTATTGAAACAAATTTCAGTGGGCCAGCCAGCGAGGATACACAGCGTTTCAATATTCGTGGGCTCATTTCATCGGGGCCACTAGCTTTCGCCGATTCTACACTTGTCAGTGACTTATATATTTCTTCACGCGTAACAACAAATGAATCGAGTCTGGATTCTGTTTTATAAGCAAAGGGTGTAAGTCAATGGACCTATCCGTACGTCCCGCCCGCCAGTAGACTGCATGGTTACTGTTACTACGCACCACAGGCCATCTCAATTTCGCTATCTCTTCAGTGCTAAAATGGCTTCCGATAAGAAAGGACTGTGTTGTTAAACGCCATGTAACACGATAATATAGCTTCTTTCTGAATATCAAGATTTTCAAGATACCTTTGTGTGTATATATGCATCTTGTAAAAGTGACTGTCGTTAGATATAAACAAAATTAGAACCAGTTTTTAAACAAAAAAAACCAGGTGTGATTGTTAGGCCACTTCCGAGAACCAACAAAGATAAATGTTTACGTTGAATCAAACTGTGTAAATGAAGCCATTATGATACTTCAATATCAAATAGCAAATTGAATATCGAAGCTATGCTAATGGTTCACACCTTGATGAAATAAACCAAACGGATGTGTAATGTGGTAATTAATCTATAATCCCTCTTTTGTCGAAATAAATATAACGATATCAGTTTACCATAATACCACGAGCGTCCTGAATGTGCCCTGGTGACATCAGGCCGGATGCAAAGAATTATCAAATAAATGGCCTTTTAAAATTCCACATCCTATTTTGCCGTCAATAAAGTACATTAAAGAAAACGCCGACTATCATGGGGTCAGTTACATGTTGCCATGAGGTAACAATGGCACAAAGTGAACTTGTTCGGTGAAGGTTGCGTGTATACACCGCGAAGCATGTGCAATGTTTGAAATTTCGTGTAAGTCTCTTGGAAAACATCTGTTGATTCTCATTTACACGTACATTGTCGCATTAATATGGAGGAAGCTTTAGATTCTCAAATGGATTCAGTAAAACGTTCGCAGGAAATCCTACAGGTAAGTGTGAATAGCAGACATTTGAACTCAATATTACCACGGTGTTATAACAGCAACAAATGTATACATTTATAACGAAAAACACTTCACATAAAACACATACTCGCGGCACAATTAATATTCATAACGCATCACCGATCGGGACTACTATTTCCACGTTTTAGTTTGAAATCTATTATATATAAATATTGAAATTTAAATAACACTATCCGAGTGTGGTCGTTGGCATTGTTTGGTCCAGCGTTTTCTTTCTGTTTCCATTTGAATAAAGGCGACGTCTTTAAATTGTCTAATAAGTCTTCGAATTTGGCATGTCATCCGGGTGGACTCATCTTATCGAATAGTAGCAATTTTGTTAGCTATATGTTTTGAAGCTAATTTCGATAATGTCTCTGTAAGTGTATCGATGCTGTGCATCGTAGTTCCAGACTCTTCGTTCGATGACACGACTCGATATCACTTTATTTAACTTAATTTTACTAGTATGGGACAGTGAAATCGAGTCAAGTCAGCAAAACAAAAAGGATCTAAAACTTCCCATGATTCGACAAGATGTGGTTTATTTGTCATAAATAAGTCAAGGAGAGCGAAGGAGGTCGGTAAAATATGTCGGGTCTTTGATAAGTTGTGTTAATCCAAATTTCTGTCGAATATATCTTGCCTGTGTTGTCTCTTTTTCTAAAACATTGGAGTTAAATTCTCCAGTGACCACCACGTGTGATAGGTTTTTGTCGTCCGTTGACATATCGATCGATGAAAAGATTTTTTCCCATAACGCAGATGGCGACTCGGGAGGCCTCTGAAAGTTCCATTGTTCGAGTTCGTTGTTTCTGCGATGGTTCAAGGGTAATACCAAACCAAGGGCATCAAACGTTTCGTACGTGATAGTGTAATTGAAACCCTCTGGGCTTTCTGTCTATAGAAAAGTCTGGTAGAGATATAGGATATACAGTAATGCTCTAAGTAATCGACTTCTTAACCACTGCAGAATTATGGGTAACTTTTCAGGATTTAGTCGGAAATATGGTTTGTTGCCATTCATCGGAAAGCTCTCCCGAGAGCTTTCCGATGAATGGCAACAAGCCATATTTCCGACTAAATCCTGAAAAGTTACCCATAATTCTGATGTGGTTAAGAAGTCGATTAATTAGAGCATTACTATAGGCACCAATCTTGACTTCTGATAATATTCGACGTGACGGACAAATCTCGATATAGCGGACGAAGGCTTGTCTATACGCTCACATATATCGAGACGGATAGCGAGACTGATAGCTAGAGTAGAGATGTATGGTAATGTGCATATACGGACCACAGGTTACTCTTAAAGGTACTCAATCCGATCAGACGCTCCTAAATTACTATTTCTTAGGCTTCGGGAGTAAAAAATATTTGATTCGAGTCGAGGAACCCACCCATCAAAGCTCAGGGTGATTAGATATTGATTTTTGAAGTTTGCAATTTCTATTGTTTGTGGACCAGAACTTGTGCAGAAGCACGTGGTGAAAACGGACGAAGATGCGAATGAAGATGGATAACTCTAAAATCAAGTGGCTATTATTACCACTTGATTTTAGAGTTATCCATCTTCACTTCGCACCTTCGTGGTAGGGTATACTTATGAAATAATTTGGCGATCGTATCACCAGCAAAACACAACGTTTTATATGGACATTAATTAGTAACTAACACTATTTGGTGAGTGAATTTCCTTTTTGAGAACATTCCAAATAAAATGCTTTAAGTTTCCGTGACAAGTTGATTATGAGTTTCAGCATTGGACAAAACGTCTTTTAAATATCTTATCTGTGGGGTAACACGTAAATTCATTTGTGCCAATACACGTCAAATAATTCTACTGTACAATATCTACCACATTTAAAGGGGTACTGTACGCCAATTTCAATAAATTCTCGGTAACAATTGCGATCTAATATCAATATTATATTTTAAAATAACGTATTTGAGTCGACGATGTCTACTGAAAACGTTCCGGTTAACAGGATATCATAAAAGTCAAATTGAATTATTTAATATAAATGAATTTATGGCTGGAGTCATAAAATGGCGAATTATGCCATTATACGAGTTACCGTTCTTGAAATCTCACATGTTGGGTGTCTTTTATCGACGGCCGTTTACGACGAACATTATTGAGTTGCGAACAAAACATGTTACATGCAAAAGGAAGTCCCGCTATAACCAATTTGGAAAAAAAGAGAAGAAACAAGATTCATAAAGCGTCAAGTATTTTTATAGGGGTGAGATTGTTCGATGGAAGAGATTGCAGGCATCAATTGAACTTCCGGTTCATCCTGCAACCTGCGTCTTCTCCGGTGAAGGTCAAAAACATGGCGCGTAGTTTGAAATCGTAATATTTTTATTTCCAAGATCAATATTTTCGTCGCTAAATTAGGTTTATACGAAACTCATATAACACGAACACAATCTAACTTGAAAGTTATGTCAATGGGAGTAAATAAAAAAAATTCCTATCTCTGTGTACAGTACCCCTTTAATGTAACATTCACTTCATATTATCTCAGAGACACCACCTTGACAGAACAACCAGAAATGCACAACATTACTACCCTATACCTGACTTAAGTTCAGACACATGTGACATACCTTGTTTAATTTGTTAGCTAATTATGGTTTAATATCACTTTCAACTGCTAAGGTCACATCGTGACACACAATACGTCTTAGACTATAAACACATACCACCATGCTCAGCCTGGGACAACGCACTTGGTATGACAACTTCATAGAAAGAGGGACACGCCTTGGGTGAAGGAACATCAATCACTTACATATATAGTTTTAAGTATACTGTATCTTGTGATGAATTTCTGAAGTAGCACTATTATAGTTGTTACTACAAGTTGTAATGTGTGCAGTTGCCTGCCAAGAACATAATTTTTGACTTTTTGTGGAGAGAAACTCTCAAAGACAAAACCCCAGTTGATGTGCACAATTTGTAGTCACGCCATGTGGTCGTGCAACGCCCGAGAAGACATTTTGAGTACATCTTGCCTGTACTGTCCTCACAAAACATTCTGCAACAACAGATCGACTTGATCAAAAATACTATATCAAAAGGTATCGGTGCAGATATGGATTGATGTACACAGTGTGTAGTCACGCCATGGGATCGTCCATGCACGCACGTGAAGACTTTTTGAGTACATCGTGTCTGTATTGTCATCACAAAAAATCCTGATACAGCATATCTTCTTGGTCCATATATTATATAAAAAGGTGCCGATAAAAGGCTATTGATCAGGATAGTTTATATCTTATGATTTCCCCTCCCCTGTAATAAGCAAACACATACTTTAAAATGCCAATAGAGAAGCCAAGTATCACAAAATGGGGACATTTGCACCGTTGCCACGTGTGTCATACCCAGCTGCATATTGAGAAACATTTAGAATGAGAACACAATCAAACTGTACATCGCACGACATTTAGACTTCACTGCCCGCCTATCCGCACATTTAGACTTCACTGCCCGCCTATCAGCACATTTAGACTTCACTGCCCGCCTATCAGCACATTTAGACTTCATTGCCCGCCTATCAGCACATTTAGACTTCACTGTCCGCCTATCAAGACATTTAGACTTCACTGCCCGCCTATCAGCACATTTAGACTTCACTGCCCGCCAATCAAGACATTTAGACTTCACTGCCCGCCTATCAGCACATTTAGACTTCACTGCCCGCCTATCAGCACATTTAGACTTCACTGCCCGCCTATCAAGACATTTAGACTTCACTGCCCGCCTATCAGCACATCTAGACTTCACTGCATGCCCGCCTATCAAGACATTAAGACTTCACTGCCCGCCTATCAGCACATCCCTTTTAACTGTTGATAATGAATTTTATTCTCGACATGTATACACCCGTCTGTCTGACTCCGAAAGTATTTCGATTCAAATTCAATCACTTCAAAAGTGTTAATGTTGGTATAATTATATAGACCTTGATAACCAAATCTACGGTAATACATCCTGCCACACATATATAGTTGGCTGAGATCAAGAAGGGAATCAATCAAGTCGCAGACACGTCTTGTTTTTGGAATTCGTTTGATGAATAAAATTGGCCACAAACACATCTGATGAAATAAAAAAAGGTATGGCGGTGTCTTCGGAATGACTTGCGGAACGTATATGAGAATTTATAGATTATGTCATCGCGTTTAAGTACACGTTCGCGACAAATTATTGCTCAAAAATGTTGATTATATAACTAGGTCAAAGGCCTCTGAGCGGACAGGCAGATTGACGACCCGATTTCTTCGGTAGATTTCGCTAGTTTCCGATAGGATATCTCGACTTCGCTTCGTTCAATTTGGTCAAGTTACAAGTCAAATGAAAGGGAATTTTATTGCCAATAAGACACATCTGAGGATATTTTGGTTGCAATTATCGATTTCTAGAATGTATTAGGGCTTTGATAGTTTTGTGGTTTTACCCAAATTCGATCATTTGAACCTTGTTACTGGTATAGTATATATTGGTATTTTAATAATTTCCCCCAGCCCAAATCCCTATCGCAAATATAGAACTAGACATAGAACGTCTATGTCCGCATTCATTTAGTTATATGCCCCGCCTGGATCGTCTCTCTTGGGATAGATTGATTGGATGGACATGTCACAATCAAACGAGACAGGAACAGGAAGTCTTCGGGAAATCATTCAGGAAATGCATTGGCGCATAACGTGTCAATATTGAACATCATGGTTTCAGTTATATGCCATGCATTAGGTTGCCTCACTAACCAACTTTATGCATCCATTGTGTCATTTGGGCAGCTCCGTTCTGTCAGGGAATCGATCATGACATCCCACACAAGTCAGTCAGTCAGTCAGTCCACGTAGTGATAACTAAACATCGTCAATAGTTAATTACTTTTCTATGTGGCGGTCTTTAGTCTGTAAGATACCAAACACAATGAGTCTATGCGGGAGATTAATTTTATTCAATCTCAAAACGACTATTTTATCTTAAGTTTGTCTCATCTATTGTGACTTTATACCACGTGACTTGGTTCGCTATTCTGCTTGGGTGCACTTCTTTCCTCGCCGAAACAGAGACTCGTCTATCAGTCACAGTTAACGGAGCGATGGAGCGGCGTGTAGATTCCTATCGGATTTGTCTTATATGCACATAGCGGATGTTAACATAAAATTGTATATGTTTGGAAAATAATCGGACCAACCATGGACTCAATATTCACAGACAGATTTGTGTATATATGCTTGAGTGTTCTTTTTATCACAGGTAAATTGTCTTTATCCCTTTCGTGACGGGAGCTGCGCTTGTGCAACATTAAATACCCTATGCCAGTGCATTCTCTTATATATACGAATCTCACACAGGGAGCCTCGCATATATACAGAATTCGCTGGCTTACAAGATCAAGGTAAATATTGATAGGCCAATGCATTCTCTTGCATATGCAAGTCGTCCTATAAGAGAATGCATTGGCACAGGGTTTTCGCAAAATGTAAGAAAGCTAGCTCCAGTCATGAAAGGGTTATTATTTGAAGTCTTCATCCATTAGTAGCATTCTAGTTGTGACTTATGATAATTAAACCCGCGTAACGACGTGAAATGATTGGTGGTTGACCATCTTTACTGCAAATGGACACATTAGTTGGGGCGTTTACATGTTTGTGACGTTTTAGCGTGGTTTCCTGTCAAGAAACATTTAGCTGACACGCGTTTATGTAAATAATAATGTTATATTGCACATCTCTATGATACCAACTATGACTGTGACATCTTACTCATTTACTATACCAATTAACCCCTTGATTGCGGGAGCTGCACTGATGTAGCGCTAAAGATCATGTGTCAGTGCATTAAATTATCTGATGCATGTATATGCGAGTCTCCCATGGGGAGCCTCGAATATATAAGAGAATACAATGGCTTACAAAGTAGGAAAATATTCGAATCTTGGTCTAAAAATATGTTTTACGTGCAGCTACATAACACAATGATAATGTTCACAATATTAAGAAAAAAGGTCCCAGGATTTATGGTCAGTGAAATTGCACCCCTTCGTCTTTCTTTAAATAACCCTTTTTATACTGGTTAGATTCTCCCATTCGGTTACAAAACTCAACATTGGAATGGTCTATTATTCATTTGGAGGGATTTTGAGGTAATAAAAGCAGACGTCAGACAGGGGAAAATATAACGACAGTACATATATATACGATACATGTTCACTGGAGTGAAATGTTCACATAATTAGTTCAACTCTGTTCGTTTGTTGATCTTATTATCTGAACGTTACCAAAGGGAACTACTCGTCAATGAGTATTTAGTATATAGAAAGGGTTAAAATATTGGCGATAAATTCTTTTCCTCTCTGATTATATCTAAAGTATAAGAATTAGAGAACAATTAAATAATTACTCACTATATACAAACATTCGCATAAGAGCGCTAAATTCGCTACTATCCACCAATGGCCACATTGGTCACATTGTGTATATACGTTAACCGATAATTTTGTAACCATGTACCACTCTTCATAACATGGAGGAAAATAAAGGTATATATATATATATATATAATTTTTTGTTAACATGTTCTCCATTAAAATATAAACAATCATATCTTTAACACTTTTAAAGGCACGGATGGCCTTCGTGTTGGGTATGTTGTTAAAATTGTCACAACCATTAAAACTGTCATAAACAGAAAGAATATTATAATAGAGGCACGTTTTGTTATTATACCAATCATAGATATCGCGTAAATAGTATTTCATTGTCAAGTTCGTACGCTGTGTTATGTAATCAAAAGCCAGGTTATGTAACAAATCGTAGAAAACTCGATAACAACATACTATTTACGCGATATTTATGATAGGTATCAGAAAAAAATATATCTATATCTTTCTGTTATGGCGGTTTTAACAGATGTGACTATTTTAACAGCAATAACCACCGCGAAGGTCATCCATGCCTTTAATACTAAATGGACTTTTCCAGTCAGTTATAATATTATACATTCGAATGGTCTATTACTCATCTAGAGGGGAGTTAAGGAAAATGGTGCTGACGACAGATAAGTACTGAAGGAGTCCTATTTATTGGAGGGAAATATTCAGATAATAAGTTTATCAAACGACCTATTGCTGAACTTATTATCTGAAGGGATAACTACTCTTCAATGATTATTGAGTACAGAAATAGTTACACATATAGTCGTGAACGCTAGTTGTGCCTTTAACCCTATGAATTATTATGGGTACTATATTTTTTGGAGCATATATATACTTGTTTTGATCGAAATAGATTACCTTAAATGATAACACATATTAATATGCAGCATGCATATATGCTATCGTCTATCTGGACATTTTGCGTTGATAGTCATTGTGCCCCTATATATAATGTCTTGACGTATTGTTATTGATCGATATGTACTTTGAAAAGGGCAGAGCCAATTTAAAAGAACCTCGAAACAAATTCTGCCATTGTGAAATGAAAAAATCCATACCGCGTTGATTTAAATGTCTGTGCATATCCAATTCCATGATTCTCATGTATATATCCAATTCCATGATTCATGAGGTATTGATATTGTAGAGTGTATGTAGAGTGTAGACATCTCAATTACGAGAAAAATCACTAGTAATTCGTGAATATGAATTACACATATTTCTAGTAGAAACCAGTTGAACTTTCTATAAACCATATAGTTCGTATAATTATAGGCAATATAGATATAAACTATCGACCTCGACATATGCCCACAACGTATATATCTCTTCCTCCCTTCGTTCTATAAAGTATAAACCACTTTTCGTTGGTTAATTGGATCGCGGGGGCCAGACTCTGATCAAAAGAGGTTATCAATTCGATCACATTTTTTCTTCGATGGAATCCAAAAAACAAACAGATACTCTTTTTGTGTCATGAATGCTCAGATAGAACCAATTCGAATTGTAATTATCGCGCGGGGTGACACCTGTTGTAGTTTATATCCTTCTTAGAGAGCGTCCGCGTCTTGTCTGATTTGCTGTGAAGGTGCCAAATGTATTTTACCCAAATGTTCCGCCCGCATCTAGCTTGACTTCCAAATGCCGCTCCACATTATACACACATTTCGGATATATGTTGCACAACAGTTCATCTGAAGACGAAATGTGTGCAGATAACAAAGAGTTTACCCGCTTGGTATCAAACCAGACCGAGTGGCTCTGTTTGATTTGTTGGAGATCATGTTATGAATCTCTACTCTGGCTACGCCCGTAGAGATCATACTCCGCCAGTTTAGAGATAAGATATAAGCCACCAGTACAGAAACCCTGAAAGTTTTTGACGTTCTGACAGGGAAGATTATATGTAACATTGAAAAATCAGTGCAGGTAATATATTTCTTAGTTAACACCTGCTCCTTAATAATGTATTTCACAGTATACGTGAAGGTCCCAGCTCGAGATTGCATTATTTATTACGCCCTCCGGGGGTATACTGCCTGTCTGTTCTGGCGATGTCATAGGATGATAGGAGCTATGCGGATATTCGCAGAACAACACATTTCGGGTTTCACACGATGCGAGTTATTTTAGGAAATCGTAGTAGAACGAAGAGTAATGTCCTATTATTCCCACTATATAACACAAAAGATGACATCCAATGTTTTTTTTTCTGGAGATATTTTCTAAGATAAGTTAAATAAACAAGACATCAGGTATCACTTGCATAAGCTGTAATTTAATTTCGGTAAAAATACAACAAACTGTTTTACGCTAAATATTACGCAAATCAAAAAAGCTGAACGACCGTAAACAGGCAACGGAAACAACTTCGATAAGAATATCAACAATGTCTGACGTTGCATATCATCTACTGGATACATATTATTACGCCGACGACTAAGGGTGCATTTACATTGCTATAGAAATGTATACATATCTGTATGAAGTCACGTGTCGCGCATTACTGTGATCACAACATGATTACTAATAGTGAACGCGCGCTGATCAGTACTCTGGTAATTGACAATTCACTGCGAGTCGTGTCAGTTTAGGCCAGACATAAACATGTATCAACTATCAGCAGATAACAGCGATTTGGTATGTGCCGCATGTATTTAAAGTGTATCCTTATACCACTTGATAATGGTTCGATGAAAGAATGACAATCATGCAGTTACCCTACAACACCCTTTATTTGCCCAAATGTAGTAAAATTTTCAACTGATGACAATTCCAATGACAATGTTAACCAATGTAGGACAATATTGTTTTCTTAAATTACATGCAGTTTTTATATATAGCTGTTAGACAATAAATATGATGATGATGACTGGCCACGGGGAGGGACCAGGACACAATCTTTCCAAGTGTTGGACATTTCCAACATTAAATCCGCCCCTATGATAAGGTTGGAAAATTTCCAGCTGATTGCCATTCCAGTCGAAAATTTTGATAAAAAGTAGGAAATTATGCAAATATTGGTCCGAAAACAATACCCCCCCCCCCCCCCAAATAAAATGTTTGAAAATCAAACTACAAGATCATTTTTAATCTATTGGTGGTTTGGAAATTACAACTAATGTTGTGTCAGGTATGAAATATCCAACCGTTGAACAAGTTGCCACGTCCCTATCCGTGTTCAATATTCGAAATACACGGGTTGAAATGACAACGAAAACATTCGCCAAGCCCGAGTAACAATTAATCAAAACTGATTTGCCTGTCGCAATATATGGGCGTTGACCGTGACGTGTAGCGGTCACGATTTTTGCTCACACGAACTAATACCGTTTTCTTTCTGTGTGCATTTCTATATCAACCCGTTTACACTGTCTGCGTGTAGATCTGTGTACATTTCTATAGCAATGTAAATGCACCCTTATTTATATTATATAGTTTATTTAATTCAGGCTCAAATGGCCCATATGATAGAGATATCAATTAATGTAATACAGAATTTCTTTCCAATGTTTGAAAAGATAAGATTCATAAAATAAATCGGAATTAATGATTGCATGCAAAATTGTATTTTCAGATTCAGTCACACGTTCTCTCAGACCATA
Organism: Siphonodentalium dalli; assembly: GCA_032622095.1. Classification (NCBI taxonomy): domain Eukaryota; kingdom Metazoa; phylum Mollusca; class Scaphopoda; order Gadilida; family Siphonodentaliidae; genus Siphonodentalium; species Siphonodentalium dalli. The sequence goes on from CP136062.1 coordinate 199,910,129, forward strand.
CACACTCTTTCTTATCAACATAGGAACAGAACTCACAACATCCCTGGCATACATTCCACTTGCGCTACATCTCCATTCATACCCCATAAACTTCCTATAGGCATTGTTATAACATACAATTAATTTGCGGTAACTGCGCTGGGTGAAATTTTCCCACAGAGTACAACAATATAATGATGAAATATAAGCATGAAAAAGATGGCGTTTTACATCAAATGAACACTTGTAAAACTTTTTCATGAGGATATTGGAACGGGAACAAATTGATCTATATTGCCTCATAATATCATCATCATCAATAAGATCGTCTCTGAGAATATGTCCAAGGTATTTATAGGCGGGAACAAACTTAAGTTCTCTACCCATGAGAAAAAGTTTTGGAAAGGTCGTGAGGGGTAGGGATTTTGGTATGAACGCCATCCCTACTGTTTTTGTGCAATTATATACCAAATTTATGGGTAAAGCTTCGGCTTCACATATTCTCACGAGACGACGAAGTCCCTCTAGAGAGGGTGCAAGTAGACACATGTCATCAGCATAGCATAAATGGTTTACTCTCTTACCACCTATCACACATCCACTCTCGCTTTCATTCAACCTCTCACTTATACCATTTATGTACACATTAAACAAATAAGGACTGAGAACGCCGCCTTGTCGAACTCCACTCGTTGGCCGGAATGGAGGTGAGTGCGATCCTCCCCATCTGACGTTGTATTCCTGATTTCCAAACCAATTACTGAGGACATTGACGACTGAGGTCGGTACACCGCGTTTCCACAATAATTGGGTTAATGTTCTGTGATTGACTCTATCAAATGCTTTGCTGGCGTCAAGAAAGCAGACGAAAGCAGGGGTATTCTTCGATATATAGTGATTTATTGTCTCTTTGAGTGCCAGAATGCAACTGTCAGTGGAATGTCCGCTCTTGAAACCGAATTGATTATCGGTTGTATGAAGGCGATGAGAAATTTTCTGCAGAACAACTTTTTCGAATATTTTTGATATGAGTGTTGATAGAGCTATAGGTCGATAATTTTCAGATGACGAGATGTTAGCATTCTTATTCTTTAAAATCGGAACAAGCGTTACTTTCAGCAGTTTTGGTGGAAGGTGACCGGTTTCCAGTATTTTGTTGAACAGAAACATGAGGCATGTGTTGATTCTTTCGTCACAGTATTTAAGGTGTTCAGCTGCTAACCCATCTGGGCCTCGTGATTTACCCGATTTTAATGATTTTATTGATGTTTCGATTTCCTTCTCTGTGATGAAAATTCGTTTTTCAGGTTCGTCCTCGTATGTGTGAAGATCGTGCTGTTGAACGGTGTTACAAAATATGTTCTGGAAGTGTTCTCCCCAATACAATGTAATATCGGATTCGCCACTTTTCCCGTCTATGCAGTTAACATGTCCACCGGAGTTACCACCTGTTACTGATTTCCAAAATTCCTTATAGTTTTTGTTCGTAAAATTATCCGCTAATTTATCCGCCTTCATTTGTTCTTTTCTTGATTTGCAATTTCTCAGGGCTGATTTGAATATTTGTCTGCTCCTCCTCATGCAGTCGTATATATATCCAAATCTTGGTCGCTTCATTTTGACCCAATTTAGGAAATAGGTTCTTGCCTTCTCGTGTAAGTGACTGACTTATGTATTCCAACCTGGTGTTGAATAGCGCTGATTTTTGCGTCTTCTGACATCGATGATGCTTCTGTTTGCGGCCTCTGACAAAGCATATACAATTTCTTCATATGTATGATTTATCAATGCTTTTGCATCCTTTCCTTGTGATTCCTGATTGACGATGTCACTATTTATCTTTTTGAGATAGTTTCGGCTCGTACGACGATAAGTTTCTAACTGAGAAGTTCCGGCGCGTGACCAATCTATTTTTTTCCTGTTGATTGTTGTTTTCAATTGACGCAATATTTGTTGGAAGGATGTCTGTCTTCAGCGAAACAACAAGCGGGAAATGATCAGAAGTAATGTAATCATGGAGTATTTCAATCGATGATATCGCTGTATCTACTGATGCTGTACACACACAATGGTCAAGCCAAGACACCGTGCCATGCGCAGAACTTAAGAACGTGAACGAATCTGGAGAATAGCCTAGCAATTTGATGTCCGATATATGTAGTGACGAATCCCGACAATACTCATTCAGCTCCGCCATATTCCCAGTATTCCTGATTGCACATGCATTGAAATCACCCATGACTATCATATTACTTGTACTCGCCTCGTTCATGATCGCTTCGATTTTACCGAGGTAGTCAACGTATAACTCCGCATTGACTTCGTCATCAACCGGAAGGTAAACACATAGTATCAGCAATCTATATGTTGAATCTTTTATTTCAAGGCCAACTATTCTCGGGTCCCCATATGAAACAAACCGTACTTTATCGGCAAGCGTTTTTCTCCACATAAATGCCGTTCCACCATATGGTCTTCCACTAAGAATCTTACTTTCAGAATCAATGGCTGATTCACCACAAGCTTCAAATTCGTTGTTTATTGAACGCAATTTTTCCAATTCATTCTTCAACAGCCAATGTTCCTGGAGAAGAACTATGTCACAATTTTCTGAAAATTTTCGTACCTCAACATCCGATGTTTTCACAGACTTGCAGTTGTATGATGCAATTCTCAAGGCTCCCATTTCCTATTTTTTTATTTACGACCACGGTTCCCTAGTCGCGTGTTCCCAATCATTTCTGCCACCAGATCTTCGTTCAAAGAATTGTCGAACAAGAGCATTTTTTGGCCACAAAGTAGCATCCATTATTCTCTTCATTTCTTCGCGATCTTCAACTTGAAGTTTGAAAGATGAATACGTATCAAATTTGGTAATCAATTTGGAACATTTCATCACCTGTGTATGAAACGCATCGTCAACAAAAGATTTTAAGTCGGCCTCTGTTGTTTCCGGCGCAAGTCTCGAGACGAATATTAGACCAGGAGGACTGGTATTCACAGTTTTCAGCTTAGAATTACTCGACGTTCCTATCACTGGAGGTTTCTTAGGTTTCTTTCTCTGGACAGTTTGAAAACCATCGTCACGCAGGGTCTCAGCATAGGTTGGCACACGAACGGAGGCGGTATGACTATTTGAGACGTATGGTGTTCTCGTCTCGACTTCTGCAGAAAAGTCTGTTTCAATGTTCTGATTAGTGTTCGGGAAACGGGACGATGCTGTGACATTTCCCATAACATACTGACTTGGTGGTGTTAGGTGTTCGGTTCTGGGTTGTCGAGTGTTCTTATGCATATCAAGTTTCTTGTTCTCGTGAAACGTTTTCTCCTTTATCAGATCGCGTGTAAGATTTTCTTCTCTGACCGATTTTATGGCCGTACTGATATCGACGGACAGTTCATTTCTGAGCGTTTTTACAAGATCCTCTTTCACTACTGTCAGCACATGATGCAGAGGTCCATGTAGCTACCACGGTCGAGTAACTTTATAACCCTGTGGTGACCCCAGTAGTGTTTTTAACACGTGTGCACACACATACCGATCGAAGCGTACCGGTTATATACCGATCAAGGCGTACCGGTTATATACCGATCAAGGCGTACCGGTTATATACCGATCAAGGCGTACCGGTTATACTTTACATACCGATCAAGGCGTACCGGTTATACTTTACATACCGATCAAGGCGTACCGGTTATACTTTACATACCGATCAAGGCGTACCGGTTATACCGATCGAGGCGTACCGGTTATACTTTACATACCGATCAAGGCGTACCGGTTATACTTTACATACCGATCAAGGCGTACCGGTTATACCGATCGAGGCGTACCGGTTATACTTTACATACCGATCAAGGCGTACCGGTTATACCGATCGAGGCGTACCGGTTATACTTTACATACCGATCGAGGCGTACCGGTTATACTTTACATACCGATCGAGGCGTACCGGTTATACTTTACATACCGATCGAGGCGTACCGGTTATATACCGATCAAGGCGTACCGGTTATATACCGATCAAGGCGTACCGGTTATATACCGATCAAGGCGTACCGGTTATATACCGATCAAGGCGTACCGGTTATATACCGATCAAGGCGTACCGGTTATATACCGATCAAGGCGTACCGGTTATATACCGATCAAGGCGTACCGGTTATATACCGATCAAGGCGTACCGGTTATATACCGATCAAGGCGTACCGGTTATACTTTTTGTAGGATGTATGTATTCGCGGATGTATATTCGCGGTTGTCTCATTGTTGCAGTATGTCAATTTATGACCGCGTTAATTGCTCTCGATATTTAGGTGTGAACAATGGCTGGGCCACTCTTGAAGATTTTATTGCCGGAACAGATGCAATGCATACTATAGCAGCTGACATTGCCGATGAAGTAAGACTCAGTTGGAAAGTAGACTAAAGGTCGTCTTGCGAAGTATCGGGGGTGTATTTAATCCGATTAGTATGTTTTTGGTCCGCATTTAGAGGCTTTCTGGTGTGATGAATGAGAAATCTTCAGTGATAAACCGTAGTTGTTGTAAAATTTTGAAGGATTAGTTGTTTTAACGGAATTCTGAGGTGGTGCATTCATGAAACCAATATATTTTATATTATATAATTATATGCCTATATAATAATATGATCTTGAGTGCATTGCAATTTCTGACTACGGCTTTCTGATGTGACTTTGTTGAGCTGATTTTGATTTGCAACTCTTATACAACCATCAAATAATTGAACATTTATTGGGATATCGACTCATAAAGGTCAAAAAAATAATGCAATCTCAAACAAGGACCCCATAGCATATTTCAACGGAATAAGTATTAACACATAAATATGTTACCTGCGTTGATTCCTCAATGTTATAAAGTTCCCAGTCCGAACAGGTCAGAACATAAAAAAAGTTCCCATGTTATGGACAGGTGGAATGTGATCTCTATACGGACGTAGCCAGAGATTCATGACATGATCTAATTTGTTGGTTTTTTGTTTGTTTGTTTGTTGGTTGGATGGATGATTGGTCCGTTTGTTCGTTTGTTGGTTGGTCGCTTGAGCAGTTGGTCCCATTCACGGCGTTGTCACGCAGTTACATGTATATTAGTGAGACAATACCCACCCCGATGTGAGGGTTATTTTCACCCTTGGCGTATATAGAAACGACAGATCCGGGCATAAACATGTAAAAATGACAAGCTTCTCCAGGTTTCACTAATCAGTCGTTCGGATTTGACAAAGACTCCGAAACTGACTATAAAGAAAACGAACACACCTTTTCCTGACAGCATGCATGCATGATCCCACTTCAGCAAATATTACATATATATATGCATGCATTCATACATGCAATGCATTTTGTATAAACTAATTTAACAATGTGTCACCTCGCAACTTCGCTGTGTACATACGGAGATTATAACATAACCCCCGAGGAAGAGTTCTAAAAACGTTCATATCAAAATTTTAATGTTTCATCATTGGAATGCCACAGGCTGTTGTATAAATCCACAGTCGGTAAGTTTAATTTACATTATAGTTTCGCATGGTTAATTTTATCAATGGTTTGCCCGTAAGAGCATTTACGTCAGCTTGCGTCGAAAATGCAAATAAATCAGAGTAAATACTAATCTAAATGTGGGTGATAATTAGCGAAACTAGTCGTCAATATTTCTTTACTCTAACTTATAGTGCGCCTGATTACATTTATTCCTGTCAGTAAACATAATAATGCTGACGGGTTTGCCTTTCTGTTCGATAATCGATCAATTTTTATTTGATTTTATATTATCATTGGTGGCAGTAATCAGCAAATCAATCGGGTGTCAATCAGTACGAAGCATCGTAATTATTTCAATAACCCTTTGAGTGCCAGGGGCCGATATTATCGGCCCTAAACCTACACAATAAGTCTGTTAAAGAATATAATAAAATATATTAAAATTGTAAAAAATTGTAAAAAAAATAAAAAAAATTGTAAAAACAAAAAATGTTAAGCCAATGCATTCTCTTATATATGCGAGGCGACCTATGGTCGACTCGCATATATAAGAGAATGCATTGGCACAGGGTATATGGGTTGATACAAAAATCGGACCTGGCACTCAAAGGGATAATGGACTTATAGCCATGGTTCTGTGACCCTTTTCTCTTGTTTGAACCAAAGGTTCAAAGAACGCCCTTAACCCTTTACCCAACAAAACGGTCAAAATCGGCCAAATAAAGCTTCAACAGCCTAAAATATCTTCGGTCTGTCTCAATAGAACCATACAAATATGGATATCATTGGAACCGGTTCATTGACCACATTGTGATGGTTACAGTTATGCCCTGTGACAATGCATTCTCTTATATATGCGAGTCATAGGTCGCCTCGCATATGTAAGAGAATGCATTGGCCTAACACTTTTTACCATTTTTTCCTTACATTCTTTAACAATTTTATCATTTTTAATATGTGTTAAGCCAATGCATTCTCTTATATATGCGAGGCGACCTATGGTCGACTCGCATATATAAGAGAATGCATTGGCACAGGGCCGTTCTGTTGGGTAAAGGGTTAAATACTGAACGCTTTACCAAATAAGAATTATTAGAAAACCCATTGACCACCCCGCCCTTTTCAAGTGAAGTTGGTTTTAAGTGGACTCCTAATGTTCATATACCTCAAGTTATAGCAGAGTAATTAATTAATTTTAACGTGGGATCGACCAATACTTGTCACACACGATGTATACATGTGAATATATGCCACGAAAAACTTATCGTAGCAAGGAAATGATTACCTCATAAATAAAAAGAGTCCCAATTTCTACACAGGAAGTAACAATAAAGAGCGTTTGTTGATATGTGTTGTTCTCATATATATGACAATAGGATCATTTAAAGGCCCACTTAATTTTCGAGTCTCCTATTATTTTTTTTATAGTGACTTGATATATGGTTTTAATAACAATCTATGCCATAAAATATGATTAAAATACTATAATTCATCACCATTTAAAACATCTGTGTCTCAGAAGATGCCCACAGAGAAATAGAAAACTGCTGAAGACTTCCCCCCTCTGGCACCCAGAATGCAACAGAATTCAAACTTTTTCAATGAAAGGGGAAGAACTCTATCTTTAATATATATATATATAGAGTTATTACCCCTGCATTGAAAATAATACTTATTTTTATTTCAATCTTGATGACAAAACGCATTAGCAACTCAACAAAAACAACATGTCCACAGTTTATTACACCGGATAAGTTGATAATACAATGTTTTGAAGCTTCATCTTTCAAATGGTATATAAAATGGCATATATTTTATATAATGTAATATGGGGTTTCATGGTATATAAAATGGCATATATTTTATATAAAGTAATCTGGGGGTTCGAAAATTAAGTGGGCCTTTAAATATGATGAATGTTGAAGACATGCAGCAGAAGACATGACCATTATGCTTCGCTTAAACATGAAATCTCCCGACACAAGACAAGCCTCCAAGGGTTATGTTTTTTTGTGGACAAAGAATAACGAATTTTTCTAAGGGTCGGTACTGTTGTTACGCCCTATACTATGGGTGTTTACTGTTGTGCTGTTCTGGTCGTGCCAATGGGCCGACGGGGATATCTCACTTTTCTGGTTTCACGCGATGCGATTTATTTTAGGAAATTGTAGTAAGGCTGATATGGCCATGTCAATGGAGCTATAGCGATGGGGATATCTCGCAGGACAACACATTTCGGGTTTTCGCGGATTTATCTACGCGGATGTCTCATTGTTGCGGTATGTAACTTTTATGACCGCGTTAATTGCTTTTTTGTAATAATTTGTAGGATTAGCTGTTTTAACGGACTTCTGAGGTGGTGCATTCATGATAGTAATATATTTTATATTATAATTTATATATACGCCTAATAATATGTTGTTGATGGCGTTACCATGTCTGACTATGGTTTTCTTGTTGTTTCTTGTTGTATATTCTTAGGAATTTGTTGTATCGTTAAATATGCTATACATCCGGTTTGGACAATGTGAATCTAAAGTCGTCACCCCATACGTGCGCAGCATACGTGCGCAGCCGACTCATCAGGCAATCAAAAACTCAAGATTAGTTCCAATTAGTCACGGAAACCCAAGAAAGTATTAAAGACATATTATATGGACTTACTTCGGTGAATAAAAGTGATAAGTTAGTAAACAAACACTATATCCACTGCAAGATTGTATTAACCCTTTACCCAACAAAGCGGCCAAAAACGCCCAGATAAAGCTTCAACAGCCTAAAATATCTTCGGTCTGTCTCAATAACACCATACAAATATGGATATCATTGGAACCGGTTCATTGACCACATTGTGATGGTTACAGTTATGCCATGTGCCAATGCATTCTCTTATATATGCGAGTCGACCATAGGTCGCCTCGCATATATAAGAGAATACATTGGCCTAAAAAAATCCTTTTTTAACACTTTTTACCATTTTTTCTTACAACAAATTTATAATTTTTTCTTACATTTTTATCATTTTTAATATGTTAAGCCAATGCATTTTCTTATATATGCGAGGCGACATATCGTCGACTCGCATATATAAGAGAATGCATTGGCACAGGGTCGTTCTGTTGGGTAAAGGGTTAATCAACAAAGATTATCGAAAATTCCAACCACATCGACTGTGTTATTTCAGAGAACACAGCGTTGGAACTACGGGCAATTATAAATATTTACTACTCTACTCGGGATGATTTATTGGCCATAAACATTACGGCAATGATTCCGCCAACAATTAATAACGAACCAAAGCCGGACGCTTTGGGTCGTATATAGACTATATCTGATTTTGTGACGTCACCAAGCTGGGCATTCTATAAATAGATAATGTTTTTTTTCCGATTGTGACAATTCGCAGTAGGTCGCTATTTGCGGACGTCTATTTTCGGAGATCCCAGAATTCGCGGAGGTCCCCTAAAATTGTCGAAATATGTTGATTTTAATTAGGGAACGGGTGCGTATATGTCAATTGATACGTATTTTAAACAAATAACGACACGATCATCATAATAGTGGTTTTTTCTATCAATCATATCATAATCATCATCATCATCATCATCATAATACGGAACAAGTCTTGCGACTTTTCGTCCCAATAACATTATTTGCAATGCTTGTTTACAAATATATGTATCGTCATTCGATATTTACTTGTGAGTCACTTGAACATATTACTTGTCGACAAACTCGTATTTTATATAATAGAAGAATGGGTCTATGTATAATTTGAATTGATCGAGTGTTGGAGCCTCAACAGCGAAGCCAGTCTGACAGAGAGTTCCAGCTATTTACCACCCTCTGCGTGAAGAAATATTTTCCTATGGCCTTGTTAACAATGGGCATCTGTAGCTTTTTATTATGTCCTCTTGTTCTTCCTGATGAATGTCTTTCTAATATGTCACAGGCATTGATATTGAAATGACCATTCAACATTTTATATACCTCGATTAGATCTCCTCTAAATATTCGATATTTTAAAGACATCAGATTGAGTCTTATCATTCGGTCTCGGTAGCATAGTGTTTTGATTTGACAAACTAGTTTCGTTGCTTTTCTTTGTAATTCTCTAACACAATGCTTTGATATTTGTGATGTGGGATCCATGCAGAGTTACATTATTCGATGATAGGTCTGACCATGCTTATGTAGAGCGATTAGAAAGTGTCGATGTCCAAGTTCGTGAAAGTTCTGTTGACTATGCCGATGATTTGAGAAGCTTTATTGTTTTAGGATATTGTAGGAAGGCTAATCTGGCCGTGTCAAATTGAGCGATAGCGATGGGATTTCTCGCAGGACAACACATTTCGGGTTTTCGTTGGGTGTGTATTCGCTGGATGTCTTATCGTTGCAGTATGTAACTATTATGACCGCGTTAATTGCTTTCGGTGTTTAGGTATGAACAATGGCTGGGCCATTCACTCTTGGCGGGAACACAATGCCTCCGATTTTTGGTGAATGAGAAACCTGCAGTAATAAACCGTAGTTTTTTTAATAATTTGAAGGATTAGTTATTTTAACGGAATTCTGAGGCGGTGCATTCATGTAACCAATATATTTTATATTATAATTTATATTTATGGCTTATAATATGATCTTGAGGGCGTTACCATTTCTGATTATGGTTTTCTTGTTATTTAATACGACGCTGTTGTTTTGAATTTATGTGACCACTTTTGTCGCACAGTAGATCGGTGGGCGTAAAGCATTAATGTCTTAATCGGAAAATGTTGTAACTGTGTCTATCGATTACTAGTAATCAAAATAAGGGGAATAATATCGGAATAATGAACAATTGAAGTATTTATTTATAAACATTTATTATCAATATATTTCTTCATATTAGATCAATTTCCTACGTTTATTAGCAGAAAACCAGTTACGACGTCATGACGTCAATTGTCTTGGCGGGCCAGAATTCAAACAAAGCTGCAATTGTCATGTCGTATCCGGACAACTGATTGTTTTCTGTGAGCCCTTGTGTCCGGAGTGTAATTAATAATAATCACCCAACGAATGAAGGCTAAAGTGAATATTATTTGATAGGAATACATATCAATGAACTTATTTTTATAACATTAAATAAGCCACATATATAACTTGTGTGTGATTTAGCTGTGGTTCGTTAATTACGCTAGCGTATATGGTCATATATGAGCACTTGGAGTAAGCAGGAAAGCATCAAATCACGCGGTACGTGCTGAGCTTGGTAGATACCCCGTTGTTTATGACGCATTATCTCGTGCTACTAAATATGCGTTAAAAATATCGACTGCAGACAAACATTCCCTCGTTCATAAATCAGCCACAATGTCCGATGAGCGCATAATCCCAAGTAAGTGGTCCTTTAACTTTGACATTCCAAAACTCACGGAAATTATTGATAAAACTGATCAGTATTTGAAGAAAATTCAACACACTATTTGTGATAGTTTCAAGGTTGACCATGTGTCGTGTTTCAGAAGAGATATATATAACGATGAAAAACCATCAGGTAAGAACAAATTGAGGGTGTATAGAGAAATAATAAGTGATTACCGATTGGAGCCATATTTGGACATAGTAAAAAATATCGAAGTAAGAAAGATCATCAGCAAATTGCGGATTAGCAATCATACTCTAGAAATTGAAAAAGGGCGCCATAAACAACCGAAGATTCCTGTAGACAAGAGAATATGCAGAAAGTGTGGATTGGAAACGGAAACCGAGGAACATTTTATTTTAAAATGTCCTATTTACAAAAGCATTCGTCTCCGTTTCTTTGACGAAATAAATAAAGTAATTCACAAGTTTATTAATATGACTGATGCCCAAAATTTCATTTTCATACTGCGAAATGACAAAACAGACACGTGCAATATCATCTGTAACATGGTCCGTCTCTTTTTCCACAAAAGGTCTGAAACACCAGATTTTCAACAACAAACATGAATTTTTTTTCCTTTTTAATTCTGATTACAATTGTGTATACTTATTGTATCTTATATATATTTATTGTTATTTATGTTGTGACATAGGCCCCGTGTGGGTGTAATTGCCAATAAACTTATCTTATCTTATTAGTCATTGCATGTAATTCGTTTATAACAATGACGCTGTTTTCTGCCCAGTTTGATACCAAATTTATGAAAATAACTTATGTTGGCATGATTCTTTGTTATATTCCGTTCTGAACACCACGGTAGAGTGTTTCATATCACTTTAAAATTACACAAATTAAATAAATCTTGTTTATACGAAAGCGTTCTCTATCGTGCAACCATGTACATGATTTAGTATATATATATATTGACAAAGGGACCATACACCCCCATCCAGTACCAACAATTCATCATGATTGTGCTGACATTTTGTGTTCTGTTCTGTCGCGGTCTGAATGCGATTGTTCTAGAACCCTTAGGGCGCGTACACATGGCCAGCAAGAAAATATCAGGTATGCCCCATGTGACTTACTTGACCAATGAAATAAATAATACCTGAAAATATCCGACGAAGGCAGCGCGCTGATATTTTATCGCCAATTGGTGATATGTGTTCACCTTGATAGGTGGCCATCGGTATCCGTTAACTAATCTCGCAGGGATATGATCGTAACAATTCAAGCACTCGAGTTATGATCCATCAATAGTATCGTCTGTTTCAACATACTACGTATTTCCATTTGATATTGGTTGTCAGAACCGCTGATGTATTATATATACATGTATATACGTGTGTACAGAGACGTGGCGACAGGTGGGATTGGGGTGTGTCTCACCCACCCCCCAACTTTGGTCAATATTTCAACAGTTGGACATTTCATACCTGCCAAAACATTAGTTGGAAATTTCACACCAACAATAGGTTGAAAATGTTCTTGTAGTTTGATTTTCAAAAAATTTCTTGGGGGAATTAATTGTTTTTGGACCAATATTTGCATATTTTCCTATTTTTTGTAAACAATTTGGTCTGAAATGGTCATCAGTTGGAAACTTTTCAACCTCAGGGGGGTGACAGATTGGAAATTTCCAACACTTTGAAAGCTTGTGTCCTGGTCCCTCCCCCGTGGCCAGTCAAAACTAAAAAAAACTGCTAGTTAATTTAAGAAAACAATATTGTCATACATTTGGTCAACACTGTCATTGGAATTGTCATCAGATGTAAATTTTCCAACCTAAGTGGGGTGTCAGGTTTGAAATTTCCAACTCTAGGAATGATTGAGGCTAGTCTAGATGGTAGGATTTTGCGATTTTCTTGTTCAGATTAAAATTTTTTCGCACACCGGGCCGAACCATGGTCTAAGAGCACTGAGGTGCAAGGGGGTGCAAATGGAATTATGGAAAACTTGTGTTTTGTCTGATTCTGAATCAAGGGGGGGGGGGTGCAGTTAGAATTTCCAAAGGTGGACACCTCCGAACGGAAACCCTCTGCGTGTATGGGGATGCTTTATAATTTGTACCTCACATGCCTTGATTTAGTTGTTTTACTTTAATTTGGACTGTATGCATAGAGGGGGTGCATAGATGAACCAAACCAAAATTTTGACCAAAAGTAGGAAGAGTGCAATTAGCTACACTGGTTGGAATAGCAAGTAATGAGAACATACACCATAGCTCACCGCGTCCCTGAACACAAATCCCTACACCAACGACGAGGGCGCGTTATTTCTCGTTAAAATAGTTGGCATTTTAATTTTCCATAACACTTTGTAACTCTATGAATATTCGATATGGACTATAGGTTGTTTGTCCGCAGTAATTCACTTCAACAAACACGACTAACACTAGTCACATTGAGCTCAATCAACGTCAACTAACCCGCCGCTTTCTCACGGGCGTAATCTTTGCAGCAAGAAAATATCAGAGTACAATTGTACCTGATATTTTCTTGCAGATATTTTCTTGCAGCTTCATGTGTACGCGCCCTTACTGGCTAACTATTAAATTTTGTCCTCTGCGTGTATACTTGACATTTCCGACATTTGTGATCATAATCTCTTAATATCGACCCAATTTTTAAATTGGAGAAAGAATTTCTGAGGAAGGTTTAACACAATCATATCCTGTTGATGAAGTTTTGAGGAATAAATTAAGTTGATGGGAAAGCATTGTGATGTCAAACTGATATAGTTTTTAAAAATATCAGGATTTCGACAAGGTGGGTGGTCGGCATTTATGACCGATACATAGAACAAAACTTTGTATATTTTATACTTACTGTCCTCATGCAGATAGCTCTTACTGCAATTGACGCAGACAAACGCTATATATCTAACAGTTCTCGCAGTATTAAATTCTTCCATTCATAACAATAAATGTCGGTCAAAACACGAAGATATACACAATGCTTTTAGTCGACATTTGACATATCGTTGTTGCCTGTGTGTATGACACAAATTGTTTGGCGGTGATACAATCTTAAGTTTGATATCCGACCCTTCCAATTAAGATCCATTCGGGATATCTGTTTGTAGCTCCCGTGTTCCTTTTGTCATCGTATGTGTTATCTGGCTGGCAAGTAATATATTATTCCACATTTGACTCTATGTGAGATTTCGTAGAATTAATAACATGTAACGCGACCGCCATTTCGTCAAATGGAAAGGTCTAATTACACGTATACCAGGTTTTATTCGAATTAAATTTCATAAAGGTTATGAATTCGTCATAACTTTATGGTCGTCATTTATAACCTCTAGATATGTATTCCTTTAAATGCTTAAATGCTTGTCACATTTATTTCACATCTATATAATTTATTTGATATTGAGTTTAATATGTCTAAAGTTTGTTGGTTCATCTAGTACACCGGAATAAATGAGATCATGTAAAGCCAGCTCTAAAGAGACGGTTGTCGGATTCGTGTATCTGGATTGTGGAGAAGTTTCCGTGCTATGTAACGCATACGATGATTTAAGATCTACTTTATCCAGCGAAATTGAGAAACACGATAGTGAATTCAATAATTTGAATGACGCAGATAAATTTGCACTGAATATGAGAAATGATAATATTAAATTAATTAACACGGTTTGAAACATAGTCCGGCTATTCTTCATTCGGCGGAATAATAAAACTTGAAGAAATTGTTGAGGGAATGTTGATAAGAACTGTGTTTGTTATAATAAGTTTGTTATGTATTGCTTATTTATGTATATGATACTCATCAGTATATCTTGCAACTGCCCATTGAGGTGTTTTGCAATAAATTCCTGTATGTTGTACTGCATTTTTTCTGTGTCTACGGACAAATACACTGGTATTCTTATCCGAGTAACTAATTAACCCATGTGAACCATTGAACGGACGTTTCGTGATTACGTATCACAAATACGTGTTTATCGGGAATATAATCACCTTCAACGTCGTTGGACGGCTGATAACTTGGCCTAATCCCTGTGCATGGCACATACCAATTGACCAGTGACGTGGCTACAGTTAGGGTCTTTGTTGGGAGTGTCAAACTGATAGTTTGAAATACAATACAAACTGCACCCTTGAACCATGCAGACCAAAAACAAGTTGAGTCAGGGAAATTCCATTTGAATTTTCAAAGTGGTACATCAATTAAAGGTACTCAATCCGATGAAACACCCCTAAATTACTATTTCTTTGGCTTCGGGCAGCTTCGGGGGTAAAAAATATTTTATTCGAGTCGAGGAACCTACCCATCAAGGCTCAGAGTGATCGGATATCGATTTTTGAAATTTGTTATTTCAATTGTTTGTGGCCCAGAAAAACTCGCCGTCAAAAGGATCGACTCAGTCAAAATTGCGGATGAAGATGGATAACTATAAAAACAAGTTGTAATACGGCCAAATTTCGTGAATACTCAAGTGATAATACGGCCATATCGTTGAACAAACTGATATATAAATAACACGTTTTGTGAAATTTGATACCATATATAGTTGACAGTGGTTAGCATTGTTTTGTTGCAATTAATCGATTCTGATAACTAAAGCGTATTTTGAAGAAATGTTGTTGTTGTTGTTGTTGTATCTTGATGATATGGGAATCTCTGATCGGATTGAGTACCATTAAGCTTTCCAACTGTTACACCTAGCTTTCCCACTGTTGGAAATTTCCAAACTATCACCTCTATTATATGGTTGGCAATTTGTCCAACTGATTGCCATTAATGTTCTGTCCGAAAATTTGACCGTATAAGTAGGAAAATATTCTAAATTTGGTCTATTAAATAACAAATTTTACACAAAATATTGAGTGGAAAATCAAACTATCAGAACAAATTCAACGAATTTTTGTCTGAAATATCCAACTGATGTTGTGTTTCGCATGACATGTCCGATGTGAGACATCCCCAAATCCCTGCGACTGACCAACCGCGCCCGGACCATGCATTGCACGAAGTGCATCAACGTGTAGGACTCCACGTATACGTATTATACCGATCGAAAATGTACATTTCTTCAAGCTTATTTGTCTTCGGGTTATGGTGTTAATGCGAACACATAAGCATTTACACATCAGGTTACCATTATTTGCATATAGTGGATATTCGATCGCAGTAACATACTTAATATGGCATTCCTATTTAGTTCAAGAAAAATAGTCATGTAGCTAATGGAATAGCACCCTCTCTGTCTATTGTTTGTCTCCATTGCCAATTAAATTTTCACTGCAATCAGCTGCCGCAAGCAGAACGAATTATTCGAAGTAAAATAGTAAGATATTATACATGCATGAATATATTGTACGCCGAAATACTTTTACAACCCCGCGTGTAGTTCTCCATTGACCAATATAGTTCGATTCAAATCAAACAAAACTTCGAGATATGTATATATATAGGTGCTTAATTTATCAAAATATGAAGTTTGTGTTGTCGATAGAAGTCGTGTGGCCATCGATATAGTCGGGAAATACATATCTCCTTGCAATCATGTCACCATCACCATACCAGCAACGCCATTCTCCTACATTCTGTGACACCTGGCGATCAGACAGAAACGTTCCCCGTCCACAAAATATGATTATGCCCACTTACAGCGATTGACCGACTCCTCGGCGTAACGCACGTTTGGAAAAACTAAAAATATTTTGGTATTATAAACCGAAAGAAGATATAGGGTCTCGTTAGAGTCACATCTAAAAATAGAATCTTTGGGTCTAAAATTGGTTGTGGGTGTCTCGTTACCTTCACATCTAAAAATAGAATCTTTGGGTCTAAAAATTGTTTGAGGGTAAAATTGTTTGAGGGTAAAATTGGTTGTACTAAAATATTCCCAAAATATCAAAACTTCCACAAAAAAATTTCAAAACCCAAAACTTCCAAAATTTCAAAAACTTCCAAAATTTCAAAAACTTTCAAATATTTCAAAAATTTCAAAAACTTCCAAAATTTCCAGAATTTCCAAAACTTCCAAAATTTCAAAAACTTCCAAAATTTCCAAAACTTACAAAATTTCCAAAACTCCAAAAATTTCCAAAACTTCCAAAATTTCCAAAATTTCCAAAACTTCCAAAATTTCCAAAACTCCAAAAATTTCCAAAACTTCCAAAATTTCCAAAATTTCAAAAACTTCAAAAATTTCCAAAACTTCCAAAATTTCAATATAATGAAGATGACGAGCAACCAATTTTCGACTGGCCTGAGGCATTACGTTATGGAATGAATAACGACAGCGGATCAGAATGCATACATATAGTACGTCACTTGGACATTTTATCAGTTTATCACGTGATCACTAAATGTGGCAATCGGGTATCCACCGATGCCTGCAATGTATTATTTATAATAATTGGACTCATTGATCTCACGTAAATAATACTCTTAGTTGTTCCAATAAAATAGTTATCAAATTCGATCACCAATAGATTTGACTGTGGAATGTAATGACCTTTAACTTATTTATCGATCTAAAGGGACACTCATTATGAATGAATGTTAACAATACAAGCGCACGAATGAAGAGCGTTGAACAAATACGAAATTACTACACGAATGAATTGAACCTTGAAATTTATATTTCACATCTTACCAACAACAGCTACAGACATAATCATAGTATTATACTGTCTTGCATGTACACACGCTATGACATCATTAAAGGCGGACAATCCACTCACGGTGTGACAACAGATACGGACATAGGCATAGTGTTATACAGTCTTCTATGTACCCACGCTATGACACCATTAACGTACATTGGATGTTAGGTCTATGACTCTTGAGTATGCACCAATCAATGAGCAAATGAGCAAGAAAGTGAGCAAATGAGCAAGAAAATGAGCAAATGAGCAAGAAAATGAGCAAATGAGCAAGAAAATGAGCAAATGAGCATACAAATGAGCAAATGAGCAAGAAAATGAGCAAATGAGCAAGCAAATGAGCAATAAAAATGAGCAAATGAGCAAAAAATGAGCAAATGAGCAAGAAAATGAGCAAATGAGCAAGAAAATGAGCAAATGAGCAATAAAAATGAGCAAATGAGCATAAAAATGAGCAAATGAGCAAGAAAATGAGCAAATGAGCAAGAAAATGAGCAAATGAGCAATAAAAATGAGCAAATGAGCAAAAAAATGAGCAAATGAGCAAGAAAATGAGCAAATGAGCAATAAAAATGAGCAAATGAGCAAATAAATGAGCAAATGAGCAAGAAAATGAGCAAATGAGCAAGAAAATGAGCAAATGAGCAATAAAAATGAGCAAATGAGCAAAAAAAATGAGCAAATGAGCAAGAAAATGAGCAAATGAGCAATAAAAATGAGCAAATGAGCAAATAAATGAGCAAATGAGCAAGAAAATGAGCAAATGAGCAAGAAAATGAGCAAATGAGCAATAAAAATGAGCAAATGAGCAAAAAAATGAGCAAATGAGCAAGAAAATGAGCAAATGAGCAATAAAAATGAGCAAATGAGCAAATAAATGAGCAAATGAGCAAAAAAATGAGCAATAAAATGAGCAAATGAGCAATAAAAATGAGCAAATGAGCAAACAAAATGGGCATACCTGTATGTAGGCCTACCAGTGGATGAATAGTCTGCCGGAGAAGTACTGTGTAGACAGGTCTTGTCGGTAAGAAAGTCAGACGAGTAGTGAAGGCTCGGCTATTAAAACATAGTAATGCGATAGCGAACATCAAACGAGTCTGCGCACGCATATCTGTCAAAGGATACAAGGGCAGTCATTGGTCAATTTATCCCCGGTGTCAGCTCAGTACCCAATCGGGACGACGCATATCTGTCAAAGGATACAAGGGCAGTCATTGGTCAATTTATCCCCGGTGTCAGCTCAGTACCCAAGCGGGACGAAGCCGAAGGTCAACTCATTTTTTTTTGCTCATTATAGTACGTCACTTGGACATTTTATCAGTTTATCACGTGATCACTAAATGTGGCAATCGGGCATCCACCGATGCCTGCAATTTATTATTTATAATAATTGGACTCATTGATCTCACGTAAATAATACTCTTAGTTGTTCCAATAAAATAGTTATCAAATTCGATCACCAATAGATTTGACTGTGGAATATAATGACCTTTAACTTATTTATCGATCTATGTTAGAACATGGTCTTAACAAAAAACTTGACCATAACAAAAATTACCTTACATTTATGCATGAATCTAATTAGACCATGCGTAAATATTGTCAGCTTATCGTCTGATGAGCAAATCCGATGTTTATCAAAAATAGTACAACTTCCAGTTGGTAATTACTCTTACGAATGAAGAGCGTTAAACATATACAAAATTACTACACGAATGAATTGAACCTTGAAATTTATATTTCACATCTTACCAACAACAGCTACAGGCATTATCATAGGGTTATACTGTCTTGCATGTACACACACTATGACATCATTAAAGGCGGACAATCCACTCACGGTGTGACAACAGATACAGACATAGGCATAGTGTTATACATGTACACACGCTATGACATCATTCGAAGGGGCAATACACTCAAGGAGTTAATGTGACACGAAACAAGGGACGTGATGTAATATTGGTGTTTGAATCTTAAAGGAACACAAGACACTCTAAAGGGACATGCATTATGAATGAATGTTAACAATACAAGCACACGGATGAAGAGCGTTGAACATATACAAAATTACAAGACACTCTAAAGGGACATTCATTATGAATGAATGTTAACAATACAAGCACACGAATGAAGAGCGTTGAACATATACGAAATTACTACACGAATGAACTGAAATTTATATTTCACATCTTACCAACAACAGATACAGACATAGTCATAGTGTTATACTATCTTACATGTACACACGCTATGACATCATTCGAAGGGGCAATACACTCAAGGAGTTAATGTGACACGAAACAAGGGACGTGATGTAATATTGGTGTTTGAATCTTAAAGGAACACAAGACACTCTAAAGGGACATTCATTATGAATGAATGTTAACAATACAAGCACACGAATGAAGAGCGTTGAACATATACAAAATTACAAGACACTCTAAAGGGACATTCATTATGAATGAATGTTAACAATACAAGCACACGAATGAAGAGCGTTGAACATATACAAAATTACTACACGAATGAATTGAACCTTGAAATTTATATTTCACATCTTACCAACAACAGCTACAGGCATTATCATAGGGTTATACTGTCTTGCATGTACACACACTATGACATCATTAAAGGCGGACAATCCACTCACGGTGTGACAACAGATACAGACATAGGCATAGTGTTATACTATCTTACATGTACACACGCTATGACATCATTCGAAGGGGCAATACACTCAAGGAGTTAATGTGACACGAAACAAGGGACGTGATGTAATATTGGTGTTTGAATCTTAAAGGAACACAAGACACTCTAAAGGGACATTCATTATGAATGAATGTTAACAATACAAGCACACGAATGAAGAGCGTTGAACATATACAAAATTACAAGACACTCTAAAGGGACATTCATTATGAATGAATGTTAACAATACAAGCACACGAATGAAGAGCGTTGAACATATACGAAATTACTACACGAATGAATTGAACCTTAAAATTTATATTTCACATCTTACCAACAACCGCTACAGACATAATCATAGTGTTATACTGTCTTGCATGTACACACGCTATGAAATCATTAAAGGCGGACAATCCACTCAAGGAGTTAAAGTGACACGAAACAAGGGACGTGATGTAATATTGGTGGTTGAATCTTAAAGGAACACAAGACACTCTAAAGGGGCACTCATTATGAATGAATGTTAACAATACAAGCACACGAATGAAGAGCGTTGAACATATACAAAATTACTACACGAATGAACCTTGAAATTTATATTTCACATCTTACCAACAGCTACAGACATAATCATAGGGTTATACTGTCTTGCATGTACCATGCTATGACATCATTAAAGGAGGATAATACACGCACGGTGTGGAATGTTAAAGTGACACGAGATAGCGGGGGTAGCATCACCAAATTACCCTCTGGGGACCTCATTCTGCCATCTAAAAATAGAATCTTTGGGTCTAAAATTGGTTGTACTAAAATATTCCCAAAAACCCAAAACTTCAAAAATTTCAAAAAACTTCAAAAATTTCAAAAATTTCAAAAAACTTCCCGCTTGGGTACTGATCTGACACCGGGGATAAATTGACCAATGACTGCCCTTGTATCCTTTGACAGATATGCGTCGTCCCGATTGGGTACTGAGCTGACACCGGGGATAAATTGACCAATGACTGCCCTTGTATCCTTTGACAGATATGCGTGCGCAGACTCGTTTGATGTTCGCTATCGCATTACTATGTTTTAATAGCCGAGCCTTCACTACTCGTCTGACTTTCTTACCGACAAGACCTGTCTACACAGTACTTCTCCGGCAGACTATTCATCCACTGGTAGGCCTACATACAGGTATGCCCATTTTGTTTGCTCATTTGCTCATTTTTATTGCTCATTTGCTCATTTTATTGCTCATTTTTTTGCTCATTTGCTCATTTATTTGCTCATTTGCTCATTTTTATTGCTCATTTGCTCATTTTCTTGCTCATTTGCTCATTTTTTTGCTCATTTGCTCATTTTTATTGCTCATTTGCTCATTTTCTTGCTCATTTGCTCATTTTCTTGCTCATTTGCTCATTTATTTGCTCATTTGCTCATTTTTATTGCTCATTTGCTCATTTTCTTGCTCATTTGCTCATTTTTTTTGCTCATTTGCTCATTTTTATTGCTCATTTGCTCATTTTCTTGCTCATTTGCTCATTTTCTTGCTCATTTGCTCATTTATTTGCTCATTTGCTCATTTTTATTGCTCATTTGCTCATTTTCTTGCTCATTTGCTCATTTTTTTGCTCATTTGCTCATTTTTATTGCTCATTTGCTCATTTTCTTGCTCATTTGCTCATTTTCTTGCTCATTTGCTCATTTTTATGCTCATTTGCTCATTTTTATTGCTCATTTGCTCATTTTCTTGCTCATTTGCTCATTTTCTTGCTCATTTGCTCATTTTTTGCTCATTTGCTCATTTTTATTGCTCATTTGCTTGCTCATTTGCTCATTTTCTTGCTCATTTGCTCATTTGTATGCTCATTTGCTCATTTTCTTGCTCATTTCCTCATTTTCTTGCTCATTTGCTCATTTTCTTGCTCATTTGCTCACTTTCTTGCTCATTTGCTCATTGATTGGTGCATACTCAAGAGTCATAGACCTAACATCCAATGTACGTTAATGGTGTCATAGCGTGGGTACATAGAAGACTGTATAACACTATGCCTATGTCCGTATCTGTTGTCACACCGTGAGTGGATTGTCCGCCTTTAATGATGTCATAGCGTGTGTACATGCAAGACAGTATAATACTATGATTATGTCTGTAGCTGTTGTTGGTAAGATGTGAAATATAAATTTCAAGGTTCAATTCATTCGTGTAGTAATTTCGTATTTGTTCAACGCTCTTCATTCGTGCGCTTGTATTGTTAACATTCATTCATAATGAGTGTCCCTTTAGATCGATAAATAAGTTAAAGGTCATTACATTCCACAGTCAAATCTATTGGTGATCGAATTTGATAACTATTTTATTGGAACAACTAAGAGTATTATTTACGTGAGATCAATGAGTCCAATTATTATAAATAATACATTGCAGGCATCGGTGGATACCCGATTGCCACATTTAGTGATCACGTGATAAACTGATAAAATGTCCAAGTGACGTACTATATGTATGCATTCTGATCCGCTGTCGTTATTCATTCCATAACGTAATGCCTCAGGCCAGTCGAAAATTGGTTGCTCGTCATCTTCATTATATTGAAATTTTGGAAGTTTTGGAAATTTTTGAAGTTTTTGAAATTTTGGAAATTTTGGAAGTTTTGGAAATTTTTGGAGTTTTGGAAATTTTGGAAGTTTTGGAAATTTTGGAAATTTTGGAAGTTTTGGAAATTTTTGGAGTTTTGGAAATTTTGTAAGTTTTGGAAATTTTGGAAGTTTTTGAAATTTTGGAAGTTTTGGAAATTCTGGAAATATTGGAAGTTTTTGAAATTTTTGAAATATTTGAAAGTTTTTGAAATTTTGGAAGTTTTTGAAATTTTGGAAGTTTTGGGTTTTGAAATTTTTTTTTGGAAGTTTTGATATTTTGGGAATATTTTAGTACAACCAATTTTACCCTCAAACAATTTTACCCTCAAACAATTTTTAGACCCAAAGATTCTATTTTTAGATGTGAAGGTAACGAGACACCCACAACCAATTTTAGACCCAAAGATTCTATTTTTAGATGTGACTCTAACGAGACCCTATATCTTCTACCGAAACCTCCGATCAGTATGCCACTGAAAAAAATGCCCCCCCCCCCCAATAATGAATTTCCTTTCCCTCAAGCTTAAGCGACATATATTGATATATGATATATATCGAACGTATACACTTGAATTTTCAATATGTATATAGGTCCTCTTGCGTTCCTGGTAAAACTGCCAGGAATACTGTATATTATCTCTACACCTTTGTAATTTGCTCTCTGTAAATGCACACATTCTTCTCTATGGCAATTGGTCTCAAATGCTCAGTAATTTTTGTCTTAGATTCAGGATAGCTAACATGATCATTGCTCAGTCTCAATATTTATATTCCAGGTGTCCAAGCAAATGACGTGGCGGACGAATTCGGACCGAAATTAGCTGATTATCTCAAAGAGAGAAGATACAACGGAGGGGTCGTCGGTGTCATGCGCAATGGTGCATTGCAGATGGCACATGCGCATGGGACTGCTGGTCCAAATGGCGATGATTTGGATTCCAAGACGCTGTTCCCAGTGTCACGATTTTCACAGGCCCTCACAGCGGTCGCCATCTATCAGCTTGTGGAAGATAATCTAGTGAAGCTAGATTCATCTGTCTTCGGAGAAGGCGGTTTGTTGGGTGGCGTCGAACCTTTCAAGCGACCAATTGACGATCCGAGAATTTACGACATCACTGTCAATCATCTTTTACGTCACACTGCTGGTTGGGATCAGGATAAAGGTCCCTTATACGACCCACTGCTGAACGAATATTATATCTACAAAAAACAAAATATTACGAATATTGCCTTTGAAATGGGCTTGGAGGAATCGGTCACAATCGATGACGTCATCAGGTTTGTGATAGGAAATCGTTTAGATTATAGCCCGGGCTCTCAACAGGTGATATCGAACTTTGGATACTCCGTTCTCGGGCGCGTCATCGAGGAGGCTTCTGGGATGTTTTACGTCGATTACATTAAGTACAACATTTTGGAGCCTTGTGGCATGTGGAGCACCAGATCGGGTCCACACCCTCGTAACGATGCCGAGAACGAATCACAGAGTCCCCGAGGACCAGCGAAACAGCTCATGTTTCCGTACACACCCGTGTCTCCAGAAATGGTGGATTCGAGCTTGGGTTGGTACTCCAATGTTTACGATATTATGCGTTTTATGAGATGCATAGACGAAGGTGATATTTTGAAGCAAGGATCTGTATCCAAAATGATGGAGCGATCCAACACGGTTCCACTCCAGCACACCCATTCCTGGTTCGGAGCAGGTTTCAGAGTGAACAATAGAGGAAACGTCTGGCAAAATGGCGGCGAGCTTGCTTCCGATTTAATTGTCTATCATCAGCATCTCGGCGAGAAAGTAAAGGAGGAAAAATTGTCATGGGTCTTCTTGCTCGACAGAGGTACCAATGCAAGATTGAAACACCAAACAAAAAAACTCATTGGAGGAATAAAACACTGGTCTGACCGCGACAGATTCTGGACAGACCTGACTGATGTATCCGTCGATTATGAGAAAGATGTGGTATTCAAGCTGCGTCTTGACGAACACCATTTGAAAAGTTATGTTAACGCTCTCCGGTTACAAAACTTTAAATTGAATTGGATAAGTGCTTTCCACACGAAACACACTTATTTTACTCTATCCGCAGAACACGACGATAACATGCCTGATTACGTTGTAGAACCAGGACTGACAGAAGACAAGTTGCTGAAGTATAAACTGGTCAACGACAGAAATGGTTACAATCTTACGTATTTACAAAATTACAAAAGCTTCTCTCATATGAATGAAAACTGTTTCTTGGGTGTTTTCACGAAACATGCTTATCACAGTGATATGGACATGAAATACGGAACACAGCATTTCTACAGACCGTATACCAAGTTGTTGGACCTCTACTACGAAAAGGGTTTTCACCCCGTTGTTCAAAGTGTTATTCACACGGAAGACGACGACCTGATGTCATTCATCTTCGTGGAAGACAAACGAGACAAAAAGAAAGTGGATTTTAAATCATACCACGATTTAAGCAGTAAGAAGTTGGTTGCTGTTGTGAAATCTAACGGTGTCGTTGGACGCAAGCTGACCTATTTGGATGCGACAAGCGTACGCCATAGGCCGAAATTTTCGGCAATATTCACCGAAATGCCAACGCAGAAATGGGTTTTTGAGATGGATCTTAGCAAAGAACAAGCTATGAAAGTTATTGGGGACGAGGCGCGACGTGGATTGCTGCCGAATTTGATCTTTGGTTATACCAACAAGGTCCATGCTGAAATCAAATACGTTGTGCATATGTTGCGATGAGCCTAATACTATATGAGACAATGCATTGTATTATACCAGGGACTATAGTTCATGATGATCTAATAAACATGAGCAAATTGTCAACTATGTGCGAAGTGTTTCCTGCTGCTTCTGAAATAATATGGATTATTCTAGTGTACAACATTCGCGATGTGAATACTTTATGTGTACAAATGTACGGCTTATATATAAGTAAAGTCTGGGACAATATATTTTGACCCCATGTACGTGACTTGCTACAGCTGCGGTTTATAATTACTCAAAGAGGTCATTTATTTGACATAGGCCAGCATGGCCCAGCAGTGACTTCATAACTTACATTGTTTGTATGTGACGTGATTAACGGTGATTCGCAGTTGACGACAGATTCGAAGTCATACATGTGTGAGTCAGGTGACATATGCTATACTACACGTACCCGCTCATTTGGTTCAGATGTTTAGTAACAGGAAATTATGGCTGTCATTGGTACTATTGTGGCAGCTATATATTTCTTCTCGCTCGACCTACCGCAGAACAATTTGTTTGGAGAGATAACCTGAAGTGTAGATGTCAATCGGTGTCATAATCAGCCCCCATATCGTATGCTTCGTGTACCCACCATGCATACTATACCGATCCCGAGGCCCTTTGTTGTGCACCTGCGCACAATGTTTGTTCTTGCGACCCCGTGTCTCACATATCATTATTCACTTCATTCATACTAGCTGGTCTTGTCTACTGTTGTGTTCCCATAGTCAAATTTTTAATGGTGTGACACATCCATGCGGATACTCATAAATATTCAAAATTGGGGTGTCTTTATTTTTACCACGCTGACATAATAAATACGTTGTTGCGGAGGAATGCATATCCAGGAAAGCAACGATCTAAAACTATATAACGATCACTCATGCAAAGCAGTCGCCGAAATTAGTATACGTGTTAACCCTTTCTATACCAAATGGATTCTTCCATTCTCTTATAAAGTATACATTGGAACGGTCTATTATTCATTTGGAGGGGTGTTCAGACAATAACAGCAGACGACAGACAGAAAAACAGATAATGCAAGAGCAGAATGATTCTGATACATTTTGGTGGGAAATTTTTAGATAATAAGTTCAACAAAAAAATGCCATATGGGCGCTTGTTGAACTTATAATATGAACATTTCTTAACCCTTTACCCAACAAACCGGCCAAAACCGGCCAAATAAAGCTTCAACAGCCTAAAATATCTTCGGTCTGTCTCAATAGAACCATACAAATATGGATATCATTGGAACCGGCTCCTTGACCACATTGTGATAGTTACAGTTATGCCCTGTGCCAATGCATTCTCTTATATATGCGAGTCGACCATAGGTCGCCTCGCATATATAAGAGAATGCATTGGCCTAAAAAAAAACTTTTTTTAACACTTTTTACCATTTTTTCTTACATTCTTTAACAGTTTTATAATTTTTAATGTGTTAAGCCAATGCATTCTCTTATATATGCGAGGCGACCTATGGCCGACTCGCATATATAAGAGAATGCATTGGCACAGGGCCGTTCTGTTGGGTAAAGGGTTAAAACGAGTATTTAGTATAGAAAGGGTAGTGACACCGAGTTTTGAATAGTACATTAGATGCTTGTCAAAATTCGTATTATGCAGTGTTGAAAAGTTGGACTTAGACATTTCGACATTCATTCATTTAGATACACCATAGCCCAATACGATGCGTTCGTCGCATCGCATATATATATATATATATATATGAATATGTGTGTGAACAAGTTATCATTGTCATTTCTTATCGAATTGGCCATGACACTGTTTATATCAGAATGGCACATTGTGTGTCCCTCAACTCAGGTCAAGTTTGAAAATAGGTCCAGATTTTGGCACATATCGGGATTAGATCTACTCCAGATTCATGCATTTCAGATGCCTTGATATATTATTTCTAAAATACATATATATCCAAACGAAAGGTTTTGTCGAAAGCTTTACGTATAACGCATCAACGTGCGGTGGGGACAACCGAATTTAATTACAGAGTAAATCGGAGCTCTCATGTTCATACTGCACATACATTTTATCAGCTGCGTGAAAATCAAACCCGAACGGTGTATATGACTATATATTATATGAATGTCATTGACATTCAGGTGCTGTGAAATTGACGCTTTTTACATGTATGGATGTTGCAAATGAATTTGCGAACGAACATCCATTTGTTTTATATTTGCATATCTATAAAAAAGATTATTTTAAAACTTAATTGGGGGTAGTTCTGTAATCTCCGACCATTCTGAATATTTTCTTTCTCGTCGTGGCCGAAAATTCAAGGCCAATAGACACATTTCGCATTATAAACAACTACTGATCAGAATTACAAATATGGTACTACGTCACTAAAATTTGCGTTCTTCCTATCAGGTGTCGTTGTACCATATCCGTAATTACGATTACGGTTTCGAGAAGCAAGCATGGGCACGAGAGCTTTAACCCTTTACCCAACAGAAGGGCCCACATTAAAAATTATAAAATTGTTAAAGAATGTAAGAAAAAATGGTAAAAAGTGTTAAAAATGTGTTAGGCCAATGCATTCTCTTATATATGCGAGGCGACCTATGGTCGACTCGCATATATAAGAGAATGCATTGCCACAGGGCATAACTGTAACTATCACAATGTGGTCAAGGAGCCGGTTCCAATGGTATCCATATTTGTATGGTTCTATTGAGACAGACCGAAGATATTTTAGGCTGTTGAAGCTTTATTTGGCCGTTTTGTTGGGTAAAGGGTTAATAATATAAATTTTATAAAAGTATGTAAAACAGGTAGATATAAAATAGGTCGATTTTGTTCTTATGTTCATTATTAATAACTCTCCAACAACGAGATTTCGCATATTGAAACCATGTTACAATGGCATTACCGATCAAAGTCCAATTAAATACCAAAGTTAATCAAAACTTGATGGTAAATATTCGAAAAGGTCCAAGCATTGAACAATATTCTGAAAATATCTCGGCTAACATATTTTAACTTAATACGCGACCAATGATGTTTGTTGACATACCATCGCCAGTTTTTTTTACATAACAATTGTTTCAACATGTAAAATTTCGTTATCGATAGCTCTCAGTAATTAGTATAAGAACTTCGTTTATCTCTTTATTCATGTTCTTGGTGTTGATTGTTTTAAAGACTTTTATAGTTTTTACACATTTAACCACTGGGAGTGCCTTGTGTCCCTTTATATTTTCTAATTCCTTTGCTTGTAATGGTGTTCAGATAATTACCTTCAAAAACTACTTCAAAGATGGTGTGTCACTTTTCTTAAAGGAGTGCTGTACAAATGAATGAATTTGAGCCATGGATTAGTGCAAAATACACTCATCCATGGCTCAAATTCATTCATTTGTTGCATATATTCTGTTGAGTGTAACATGAGATGGTCCAATATATGGCCGGATTTAAGGTACAGTTTTTAATGTTCTATATAGATTGACCCTTTCAGTGCCAAGTCCGATTTTGTGTCAACTGGATCGACCCTCTGTCACTAGGAAATATTTTTATTCTAAAATTTTCTCCACAAAGTGGAACAGAATATGTAGTTATTGTTTAGAACATTACAATGTCCAGACGTGATGCTTGCGTGTTTTTTGTATTTAAAAAATATTTTTTAATGAAATAAGTGAAAAAGACTCTTGTATGTGCGTGTTTTTTGTTTGTTTTTGTTTTTTTCCATAATTTTGCATAATAATGCAAACTGGTCAAAATTTAAGAGTTTATCAGATATTTAGTTGTTTTTTTGTTGTCGGTTCCCCGTATGTCTTCTGCTCTTATTATCTGAACACCCAACACATTAAGAACAGACCACCATTCTAATGTATACATCATAACGGAATGAGAGAAACCATTCAGGAGTGATGCCATTGAATACATGTATAGGACAGATGGGTAAAGATATATGTTATCACACATTTGGTATATATTGTAAATGTTATCGGTTGTTCTCTGTTATTATATTAATGCATATTTATTTCATCAGATATATTCATATTTCTTACTGGAATTTAGTTGTGGGAGGAAGATCTGAATACATATTATGTATACATTATACGTGCTAGATATATTGCTATTGTTTATGTATATTATGACTTGTTAACTCATCGAATGAACATCGCCATTTTAAAACTGAAGCCTTGTTGTCAATCGTAACTATGGGACTGGTTGTGCCATTTGACTTTGGGTGTTTTGGCAGTCTGCATAAACATAGATTCAGAATCATACTGATATACTGAGACAATATCGTTGTTTCATCGACATGTCATTTCTCGTAAGGCGGGGGGGGGTGCTCCCCCCAAATTACGTCATTTAAACGTAGTTAAAGGGGTACTGTACACTAAATCCGACCTTTTATGGGACCATCTCCGTTTATACTCAACAGAATATATGCACAAATGACTGAATTTGAGGCATGAATTAGTGAAAAATACAATCAGGTGGCTCTATGAACGATGCAAACAATGTGGTAATTACTAATTATAATGAAAATTAATTTATTAATCGAGTCATAAACTCATTTTCATTCTAATTACCATGTTGTTTGCATCGTTCATAGAGCACATGAGTGTATTTAAAACTAATTCATGCCTCAAATTCATTCATTTCTTGCACTATATCCCTTTAAAGAACGCTTTAACGCCCGGGTGCCCACGTTTGAGTCTAACCATGCGCTCAACCAAAGCGTTGTTGGAAATAAGCGCTAAATTAATGTGTCAGTTCAGGTTCATTGTGAATTTAGATAACGAATGTTGATTTTGTCGCGGAAGTGCATGTATAGTGCATGGGGTGTAGTCAAGACTCGAACGTTCTACCGTCGTTGGGAATGGGTGGATGTAGTGGGGTGCAGAGTCAAGACTCGAACGTTCGTCGTTGGGCATAGTTGCTAATATGGTATTTTAATTTGCCCAGTTGGGTTTAAACATAAGTAAATAATGCTGTCTTTGATGCGAAAGTTATGCATTGAATGTAGTATCGAAGGAGTACCGGTATACACGGAAGATGGCGAATGGACAGTCTGGCCTCCCGCCAGTGGGTACCGTGAACTCAGTAAATTCGCCAAACTGAGTTAGAAAAATCACATTCCCGGGACAGGCCTAATAATAGGGTCTACAGTGTAAACAATACTGCGACGCTAATTAATGTTCTTTTAATCTTTCGGTTGAGTGCAAATCTGATAAAAGAATAAATATTTAAAAGATCACAATGTGCGCGAAGCGCACGCAGTTTAAATTCATATAATATGCGCGAAGCTCACTAAGGGGCTGCAGACCCATCCCCCGCTAAATAAAGCTTCCGAATAGAGCCTGTTTCAGTTAGTATGCCATATAGATAAAGTAAAATATCTTGATTGTTGCGTTCCATATATATGTGCATGCATATACGTGGGTTGGGGAGATGATGGTGGGGGCAAAAATACAGTTTTATTGAAATAAAGTGTTCATACAAATGGGCCGCGCAGTGCAGGGCGTGTGATCATTAGGCTGCATGCTGAATACAGGTTCCAAAGGGGGTCCGTTTAAAATGTGCTGCAAGCTCCCTATGCATGTGTGCGCGAAGCTCACGCAGTTTAAGATCATATAATGTGCGCGATGCGCAGAAAGGGGTTGTAGACCCCTCCCCGCTAAATAAAGTCTCCCGAATTGAGCCTGTTTCAGTATAGATAAAGTACAATATTTTGATTGTTGCGTTCCATATGTGCATGCATACACAAAGGGCAACAAGTTGATCAGCGTTTGACTTTTGATGATGGTGATGGTGATGATGATGGTGATGATGGTTATAATAAAGTGTTCCAACGCGCATAAAGTAACACAAAAAGAGAAGCATGACCATTCCATGTGTCCATGAAAGCGGACATAGGAAAATAACAAAGAACATTTATATACCCGTCATTTTGTGACGGGAAACCCCCTTTTAGTCGGATAGCGATCTGAAAACGGATTTTGTGTGCCTAGTAGGTGTGTTTTCAGAACTCATTTGTTTCCATTCTTGAATTTGTTGGGTCGGCCTAAATCGGGGTCAACATAATTTAGAGAGTGTTTTGTATTTGTAGAACACGATAGATGGTGTCATCTGGCGTATGGTGATCGGTGCGATTCGAAATTTCTCAAAACTACTAGCTATGACATTTTTGATGTATTTTTTGAAAATTTGGATGTGATCAGTTTATTCTTGTTGGCTACAGTTGCGATAAAAATTTAACACTGAACCCTATGGAGATTCTTGATGAACTTATTATCTGAACATTTCCCGTCATGCAATGCATAAGAATCCTTCTGCTCTTCTATTATCTGTTTGTCGATCTGTTGTCTGCTTTTATTACCCGAACAACTCTCTACATGAATAATAGACCATTCCAATGTATATACTTTTTATAAGTGAATGGGAGAATGCATTTAGTGAAAGAACGGGTTAGCACACATTGTGGGGGGGGGGGGGGGGGGGCTCGAACATGACCGGACCTGCTGCACTGACCGAGATATATAGCCGTGCTGCATGTGTAACTTAGAAGTATATATATGTGGGTGACACCCACATAATTCTAAGTAGTTACACTGCATGGCTATATCTTTATATTTTATGACTTGTACATGTATATGTAATATGTTGGATTGATGCGAATTCAAATAGAACGACAGACAATGAAGCATTTATCAAATTACGACTGACAAACGGTTGGTTAATGTAATCGTTTGTTGATTTGGCATCTATCGACGTCAAGTTATAACGGCGTGGGTGTTGTACTGTGCTTCAATCCCGAGATACAACAATGCCAGCTTCTAATCAACTTTCTGTCAATACCGGTATACACATCCTGAGGATGGCGTGGGATGATTGTGGACAATTGCGTGCAATTCGATCATGGAAATTAAGAACCGCATAAAATATATATATACGAATAGCTACCGGGACCACACGGGGGACGTGGCTAGAGGGACGAGGGCCGCCGTTTGTAATTTTTCCATTTCAACTCCAGACATCTTAGGCTATTGTGCTACAAGCCTACAACAAACGTGTGCAATATAACGCGTCTCAATCAATGTGCAGTTTTGTAGATATATTCGCCTGTTGTATACCAACTGCTATATTATGGAATATTATAATTCCATTCTCTTTCCATTGAATTGAACTAATCAACTACAACCACCTGTAATAGTCAGATTCATAACTGTTCCTATCTTCTATTGTACAGGCTGTATGATGTGCATGATTTGTTCAGTTTTATATGGTAGTGATTACTTATGCAATTTTGTCCATCAGTTTTAAGTGTGAATGGACTTATGGTGACTATCATGAATTTACAACAAAATACTAAGTACTATGGAATCCTATTAGGGCCACTTCCTAATGGCGCTTTCGGCGCGCGCCGAAAGCGACAAAAAGTGCGATATTATAGTAACGCGCCGAAAGCGACAAAATATGCGCCGTAACGGCGCACATTTTGTCGCTTTCGGCGCGTTACTAATGGCGCACTTTTTGTCGCTTTCGGCGCACGCCGAAAGCGCCATTAGGCATACTATTAGGTCCACTCCCTAATGGCGCACGCCGGAAGCGACAAAAAGTGCGGCATTAGGGTATGTTTCGGCGCACTTTTTGTCGCTTTCGGCGCGTTACTAATGGCGCACTTTTTGTCGCTTTCGGCGCGCGCCGAAAGCGCCATTAAGAAGTGGCCCTAATAGGATTCCATAAAGTACTGACTGTTTGGAAGCAATATGGGTGTTAAATAACAGTATTCGTAAATTATAAGACTAAAAAGAGTAAAAAGAAATAGAGGACAAAATATTTTGAGTTGCGGAAAAACTTGTAAGGGCCTTGATCAGCCCACCCATGCACCCCGTCAAACATGCCCGAATGTTTTTTGACCACCCCCCCCCCCCCGAATTCCACTCCCCTGAATGGTGGCTATAAAGCTTCCCAATATTTGGCAATTTACAAGTTTGCAAATATGGCCACTATAATCTAAAAATTTGACAGAAGATATGAAAATATTCCTTCAAACTTCCAACTAAATACTGCATAGTTGGAATTTCAAACTATCAAAAAAAATTTAGTCTAAAATTACCAAGTAATGTTGTATCCAGTCTGATAAATAACCAGTCTCCGTCTCATTACTGTTGACTGTGTTGTGTCCAGCATGCATGAGATGTTCACATCCCGAGGCTGCATCATCCCATGGATGCATGTATGTTGTGGGAGGTTTGTGCGTTCTATTTGATCGTGGGAATTAAAGGTACTCAATCCGATTAAACACCCCATAATTACTATTTCTTTGGCTTCGGGGGTAAAAAATATTTGATTCGAGTCGATGAACCTACACATCAACACTCAGAGTGATCAGATATCGATTTTTGAAGTTTGTTATTTCAATTGTTTGTGGCCCAGAACCCCATCAAACGGATGGTCTCGGTTAAAATAGTGGATGAAGATGGATAACACTAAAAACAAGTGGTAATACGGCCAAATTTCGTGAATACTCAAGTTATAATACGGCGATATTTCGTTGAACAAAATGTTGATAAATAACACGTATTGGGATATTTGATACCATAATTCACAGTGGGTAGCATTATTTTGTTGCAATTAATCGATTCTGAAAATTAAAGCGTATTTTGAAGAAATGTTGTTGTTATATCGGATTTAGTACCTTTAAGGACGGCCTATATAATTATATAACGAATAGCTGCATGTTGCACTGCAGGCCCCTTGGACCGGCATTAAATTAAAGCCACACATACATTTTTCGTCAACGTTAACATTCTCTTTATATTTTATTATCAATGACGAAAATTCCATATAAGCACAATTTGGACATATGTCTTTTTCGCCAGGGCTTTGTTATGCGAATGATTTATTGGCAAAACACACACACGAGGACAGTTTGCTAATACATTGGATAACAGTATATACAAAACTTGTGATAAGTATAGGCTATATACACATATTTGTTTTAGTCTTATTTCATGAATGCCGGTGATATTTCAACATGCAAACTTCTCGTATAATGTGGAATAACAGTTTCTCTTCGGAGTCGGAATGTTTGAACACTATCGGGACATTGCCGCCTTATGATATATCCATTATGGGAACCAAGATGAAAATAACATTGACATCCGCAACAATTTATTGTCACAAGGAGTAATATGTATATAATAAACAAAACTTTAAATTCGGAGACAAAATGTTTATCGACGCTGATAAATAGTCACGGATACAAGTGCTCTCATATATACCGGTCAACGAGCATTTGACTGGAGTGGTAGGAATATGTAACACCAAACAACATTCAATTAATATTTGATTGAATGGAAATTCATATGTAATCATTATATTGAAAGTTGCTCAATTATGTTTGCCTTGGGGTGTGAACCGGTTTATAAATATGTCACAACCCGCTTGGGTATCTGTACCAGAAATACAAACCGCGGCTCTAACGCGCCTTGGTCTGTGTTTCTTATACAGATACACAAGCGGGTTATAACCTATACATACAAAACAAAACGTGCTGACTTAGAAACCAATCATAAGCGAAAAACGTTTCTGAGGCGAATTCGCCCGATGCTCTGTCGGCGATTTCCGTGGTTTGTGTCATGGCTAGTTCAGCGCGAAAATATTGCTTGGTTGTTGGAAATGAGTGGCGACTTGGATCCAAATATGCGATTGATTTGTGCAGGTTAACATTAGATTTCTCGATACATGAAGACGGTTTTTATCGCTATTAATCGATCGATTGTCGTTGGAAATTTTAAGAATCGATTCGGGTGTTTGTGAGTTATGACCGTTAGAAGTGAAGATGTATTCGATTCTGTGATCTGCCTGGTACGTTTTTTAAACTGACGCGCTCGGTTTAAATTTAACATTTTTAGATTCATATTTTAATCGTTTTCCCCATTTCCACGTTTTCGTTCAATGTTGACCCCCCCCCCCCCCCCCCCCCACAAACGGGCCTAATGCGAGCAATTACTGTGTTTAGTTTTATTGAGAAGCTGAACTTCGGGTACACTATATTATTAGCATACCGCCTCGTCGACTGCCCTCCAATGGGAGCAGGTAGTCAGACTGTAGCCTCTATATTGCAACATTACACTGATGACACTCGATCCTTGCTCGCTAACATTGTTATCAGTACAAAATTAATTGACCATTTCACAAGCGATTGTGCGAAAGTCGTAAATCCGTACCAAGCCGTACATCGGGGCATTTGACTTTTATGGACATCTTAATTTTATGTGCGATTTATTGCTGATCTAGATAGTTTGGTCTTTACATCGATACACTTCAGCGTTATATGTGTGTGGACATCAAAGACTACCCACATATCGTGCTCCATCACAAACTTAATAATTCCATTTGCTACACTATAAAAACTCGAGGGACAAACTGTTCGTTCCCCCGGGGAGGACATATTTGCATCTAAAAAAATTGCACTATTTCACCAGCCAACCAACGTGCTAAGTTGCATGCAGGGTTAGCAACCGAAAAATGTATCCCTCAACGGGGGTAAAGTGTCTCGCGAAGTGCGAATTACCACTCTTCGGGGATGCACATTATATGCACCTGATACAGACCAATGTTACTCTGTAGTAATACAAAACTATTAGTTAAAATTCCTCAGTGATATAGGGTATGTAGCATGCCACGCCAGCCGTTGAGGCATGCCACATGTTCTTTGACAAGCTAAAATCGTAACATTGCCACAGGGTAATAACTCTATAAAGAATGTATATTTACGAAATAACGGCGATTTGTATTAGAAATAACAACACCACAATAGATCAACTGTGGTGAAATATAAGTAAAATTCTTCTCTTGTGTGGGTGGGCTTGGGGGAGGTTTGGGGTACGCTCTTTAAAAAACTTCTCCAAATATGCCCGTTATTTAGTTAATAAAAATAATTTCTTATTTCATAATTCGCGCTATTTCGTCATTTCGATGCATTTTTTATTCCGCAATTTCGCTGTATTTTCCTATTTCGCTTTTTCGTGGTATTTCATATTTCGATAATTCGCTATATTTGACATATTATGGGATATTGGCATGCCTCAACGGCTGGCGTGGCATGCCACATACCCTTTATCACTGAGGAATTTTAACTAATAGTTTTGTATTACTACAGAGTAACATTGGTCTGTATCAGGTGATTATATAGCACTTTCGAGTTGCAAAAACAATTCCTCCCTGTGGTGGTGATTTATAAATTTTGAGAGCTGATAAAAGAGTGCACCTCCGATGTGTAGTTTAACCCTTCACGAGGGGTAACATTCTATCTCCCCATGAGCCCCGTGTTAATATTTTACCCGTTAGTTAGTTTAAAAGATGTATGCATGGTTCCAGATCTCGATGCACTTACAACAATATACAACATATAATATAACATACTTTTTTGCTTTGTTTCGCTGAGCAAATAATCAAATGTGACTTACTAGCTAGAGATATATAAATATAAAGATAGTCATTTTGTCACAAAATAGTTACTGCTGTCTTAAAACGTCAAAATTATATGAAATTAAATTTGGTACAAATTCTCTATCAAACAAGACAGAGTCTTTCTTGGGGCCACCCTACATCACCCTATTGGTTTACCTAAATCGTTCAGGTTGCGAGGAAATATACGCTTCCAGTCCCTATTTTAACCCCAAATTGGACTACGGCCATTTTGGATCAGGTGGGGTTTATGGAAAAGTGTCTTCGGGCAACCTACATCACATACAGGGGGCGAGAAAATTTAATGGCATGGGTCGCCCAATTGAATCACCCTGGACGGCGGCCATTTTAGATAGGGGTGGGTGTGTGGGGTGAATATTTAGGGTGTCTTGGGGGCATCCTACACCATCCTTGTGTAACCTAAATCGGCCAATGCGCCGAGTAATGGCTTGAGTCTCCTATTTGAACCCACTGGACGGCAGCCATTTTGGATCGGGGTTGGCTGCATGTGCGGAGTGAATATTTATGGTGTCTTGGTGGATGCACCCGACATCACCCTTTGTTTAACTAAGAGGCGAAGTGGCCGAAAAATGTCATGGGTCCCCTATTTGAACCCATCTGGACGGCAGCCAGTTTGGATCCGGGTGGGGTGCATGTGTTGGGTGAATATTTATGGTGTTTTCGGGTCACCCTTCATCACCCACTGTTTGACCTAAATCGATCAAAGGGCCGATAAACATCACTGAGACTAGAAACTTCAACAGTCGTGTACACATAATGATAAGAGCTTCGAGAAATGTAAAATTGAAAAAAAAAACATGCTTGTCCTGATTTAACTAAGACCATTAAGCCAAGATCATTGCGTGCATTGAAAAAGAGCGAGCAACTGTCTCAAACATTACTGTGACTATCAATGGCTATAGACAATAAATGTCACCAGTGCATCGAGTCAAACAGCGGACTATTTGCATATCTGTAATCTCAGATGACACATAAACTACACAAGTAGTCCTGCACAATGATCTTGGCTTGCTAATATCGGCTATTGATAATTGATCAAATAATAGTTCCAATTATAGCCTGGTAAATCTCTTCTCTGTGTATCTAATTTCA
The DNA here is from genome assembly GCA_032622095.1 of Siphonodentalium dalli. Classification (NCBI taxonomy): domain Eukaryota; kingdom Metazoa; phylum Mollusca; class Scaphopoda; order Gadilida; family Siphonodentaliidae; genus Siphonodentalium; species Siphonodentalium dalli. The sequence continues at coordinate 199,948,303 of CP136062.1, forward strand.
AAATATGTCAACTCTAGTTGAATTGGAGCTTAAAGACACGGATGACCTTCGTTGTAGGCTATAATTTAACAGTCAACAATCTATGAAAATTTCTTCAGGAATATACTAATAATTTCCAACGATTTATGCTGGGATATAAGATTTATTAAACGAGTTTGATAAATTTCATTCACAACGAGTTGTGAATCAAATTTATCAAACGAGTTTCATAAAATCTTGTTTCCCAACATAACGAGTTGAAGATCTTGTATATCCCATAAAAAAACTGGAGCTTCATGCCTTTTTAACAAATCAGAATCCTTAAAAGAAGCTGCCAAATGCATATATTTACAGCGTTGACTAAGACGCTTCACAACTGTATACTACATTGTTGCGCGCTCTGACTGGCGACGGAAATTATAGTTCCCCAATTTGCCTCTTTGTTTTTGTGTCTATTTTCGTTCGTGCAACGAAGTTGGACAAAAATTTAACTTTTATGAACAGAGTCGTCATTTTTGGAATGTCTGGTTTTGGTGTCATGTGCTGCTTTTCGAAATAGTATTAATCCGCCTGAACCAATGTCAATTGTGTTGGCTCGAATCATAATCCGAATTGACGCTCGCAAATTACCATTTTCTTGGCTTCGGCCAGTTCGGGGGGAAAAAAAATATTTGATTCGAGCCGAGGAACCCACCCATCAAAGCTCAGAGTGATCAGATATCGATGTTTGAAATAAATTATGTTTCACCACCGTTAATTTTAAAGACATATTATGGACTTGTTCGGGTATGTGAAACTGATAAGTTATCATTCAGGTGCTATGCCAACTGGGGGAATGTAGCATTTTAGTAACATCGACGACAATTTCAAGCAAATGGACGATACCACTTCATAGAAAGCATCGTCTGAACTATCCTCAACTGTAAATATTTACTTCTCGATTCGGGACGCAACTTATCCTGCGATAAACTAACGAAAACGATTCCACCTTCGAGAATCACTGCAATTAATTAATATGTAAGAATGACGATGTGTGTTGCTAATTTGGATATACTATTTGTAAAAATAACTACTTTGAGCAAGATTATTCTCCATTTCTATTTGATCACTCTACCGCAGTGTTTCACATCACTTTAAGTGGCTCAGTAAACAGTCGACGAGAAGACTTTCTCTGACCAAATTGCGGATGAAGATGGATAACTCTAAAATCAAGAGGCTTTTTTGTGTCAGATATTTTACAAACCGGCAAAATTTCGTTGAACAAAATGTTGATAAATAACAGGTTTTGGGCAATTTTATACTATAGCTGACTGTGGTTAGCATTATTGTTTGGGCAATTACTCGATTCTGATAACTGAAGCGGCATTTAAAAAAAAAATGTTGTTGTTGTTGGATATGGGGCCCATCGAATCGGATTTAGTACATTTAACAACTGATATGCGATGGACGTGTCTACGAAATGTCAGCAGTGACTCGAAAGCCAAGATTGAGTTCACTGTCCTGAGATAATGCTATCAGCTTAAAAGGTATTACAACCAAATAGCCAAACACATGTTCGGTTCATGTAATAACTTTTAAAAAATTGCAGGGGAAAATGATATATCCACTGGATATGTATAAAAACAAAATGTAAAATTGGATGCAAATGCCTTATTAACGCCCTTGGGTGTATGCTGTCCTAGAGATTCTAGATAGCTGTGGTTCGCTGGGCATTTTATTTATAGATAATGGGTTTATCCGATTGTGACAATTCGCAGTAGGTCCCTATTTGCGGAGGTCTATTTGCGGAGGTCCCCGAATTCGCGGAGATCCCCTAAATGGTCGAAAAAAATAGCTTTTAATGAGGGAACCGGTGCATATATGTCAGTTGATACGTATTTTAAACAAATAACGACACGATCATCATAATAGTGGTTTGTTCTATCAATCATATCATCATCATCATCATCATAATACGGAACTAGTCTTGCGACTTTCGTCCCAATAACATTATTTGCAATGCTTGTTTACAAATATATGTATCGTCATTCGCTATTTACTTGTGAGTCACTTTAACATATTACTTGTCGTCGAACTCGTATTTTATATAATAGAACAATGAGTCTATGTACATTTTGAATTGATCGAGGCGTTGGAGCCTCAACAACGAAGTCTGGTAGAGAGTTCCAGCTATTTACCACCGTCTGCGTGAAGAAATATTTTCCTATGGCCTTGTTAACAATGGGCATCTGTAGCTTTTTATTATGTCCTATTGTTCTTCCTGATGAATGTCTTTCTAATAGGTCACAGTCATTGATATTGCAATGACCATTCGACAATTTATATACCTCGATTAGATCTCCTCTAAATATTCGATATTTTAAAGACATCAGATTGAGTCTTATCATTCGGTCTCGGTAGCATAGAGTTTTGATTTGACGAACTTCTAGTTTTGATGCTTTTCTTTGTATTTCTCTAACACAATGATTTGATATTTGTGATGTGGGCGCCATGCATAGTTACATTATTCGATGATAGGTCTGACCATGCTTATGTAGAGCGATTAGAACGTGTCGATGTTCCAAGTTCGTGAAAGTTCTGTTGACTATGCCGATAATTTGAGAAGCTTTATTGTTTTAGGAGGATATCGTAGGAAGGCTAATCTGGCCGTGTCAAATTGAGCTATAGCAATGGGAAATCTCCCATGACAACACATTTCGGGTTTTCGTGGGGTGTGTATTCGCTGGATGTCTTATAGTTGAAGTATGTAACTATTGTGACCGCGTTAACTGCTTCCGATGTTTAGGTATGAACAATGGCTGGGCCATGCACTCTTGGCGGGAACACAATGCCTCCGATTTGATATCCGTATTTAGAAGCTGTCTGGTGTGGCGAATGAGAAACCTGCAGTAATAAGCCGTAGTTTTTTGTAATAATTTGAAGGATTAGTTGTTTTAACGGAATTCTATTATAATTTATATTTATGGCTAATAATATGATCGGAGGTCTATATGAGGGCGTTACCATTTCTGGTTATGGTTTTCTTGTACTACAGTGCTTAGAGTGTATCAGCGACATATAAAAGTCGTATCACGACATACCGGACAAAAGGGCCATCTTTTGATATTTAATCCATATGTATGTGTTCTTCAACTCTAGTCTGGGAATCCGACCTTTGAGCTTTATTACTGGTCACCAGACAAGATGGCGTCCAACACGGCCGCCGTTTTTACTAAGTCAGTTTGATACAAATGATAGTGAGAAAATGTTGTCATAATTATGTATACAAATGCATACATTTTTATGAAGTAAATATATAATGCCTCTTTATTAGGCCAAAATTGGAACTCACCGTCCAAGATGGCCACCAAAATGGCAGCGGGAACTTGACAATTTGACGTTTTTTCACTAATATCTTTAAGATCAGTTTATGCGGTTTGAAACTGTTTGCTGGTTGAGAATTGTGACTTTATGTTGTATTTGTCAATTTAATTAATCATTGGAGCAATTAAATATGCCATTCGTGGTATCCCAGGCCCATCCGATCCCTCACAATTTAATTTTACAGAACACGGCATAACATTTCATTAAAAAATCACCATTGGGTTTTAGACATATTTCAAGAAATGGACAGAACTGTGCAATGTAAGTGAGGCATACCATCACTTCTGAATAGTCCAACTCAATCAATGGAACAAAACTTTGGCTCAAAATGACGGCTAAAATATGGAAAATGATAGATATTGACCCAGCGTGCCATGTAATCACTTATAAGTTGTAGTTGATGAACAGAATTGGCTATTTTGTCTTATATACATCGAATACTAACATTTCTGATGCACCTTGGTTAATTGTTACTATTTTAGCCACTGAGATTACCATAAATACGAACTGGATTAAAATTTTAATCTCTTTGCAAAAACAATTATATTAGGTACACGTTGTCTGTGATGGCACTTTTGTCCGGCCTGTCGTGATAAAATCGCTAATAATCTCTACTATTACCTTATACTAGTGTTTATGTGCACCTATCAGCTTATGGTGGGTTACTGTAGCTGTCCACGGCATCGATGCATTGAAATTTAGCAGTGTGGAATTTGACCACCTATACTGACTTAGCAAACTCTCATCACGCACTGGTCTGGGAACTCTAATACATGAATATGGCAGACAAATACCTATTTACGTAGGGTTTTATGTGGTTAAGGTCTTAAGGACCAAAATTAGTGAAATTTGGGGGTGGTCTAATAAAAATTGGGTGTAAACAAATATTGTTTGCAGGTTTCATCAATGCGCCTTCCTCAATGATATGTTACAACCTTTCACAGGTCATACCATTCCCTCACAATCAGCACAGCTGTAAAAAAGTTACTTTATTGTGCCATTTTGTTAAACTATGAATAGCGATGTATACCGAATAGGGGCTCATTAAATTTTGAAATTTGATTCCCTTAATCCACTTAGCACTCACATTACAAATAACATGTGTTTATAATAAGAGCGGAACTGAAAACCCCGTAAATATATGCCTTAGTTGACTATATAACATGCATGGGGAAGGGGCCATTTTGGAACGCGGTCGGAGCTTTCAATATTTCGAGATACACGTAACAGATTAGAAGCCTCTCTTGTTTGACCGACCGCAATATCCATCGAACAAAAGGTGTCATTCACACGTTTGTTGTCCCCCCCCCCCTCCAACCTTCTGCATGCTGTGCGAAGGAGGCCAGTCTTACTTATCTTCGTGATTAAGGAGCGATAACTGTAGTACGAAAGCACTTTGGATCATATTTTATTGCCAATACATGTAAAAGTATATGACAGACAGGGATTGGGGTACAAGTGCTAACCACTTAGATATGCCCCGTTCCTCAAACACTTTAACACTGATTTATCCTGATATACACAGATATACACTGCAAAAAAGGAAAATCTTATTTTGAGAAAAATAAATTTAAAATAAGAAATATTTTCTGGAGAGTGACAAACATAAATATTTCTTGATGATTTTTTGACAGTTTTTCTTAGTCAAGAAAAACGATTTCTTAGTTAAAAGAAAAACAATAGTTAGTGAAGAAAACAATAAGAAGACCATTTTCTTATTTAAGAAAACATTTCTTTAGTAAGATTTTTAATTCTCAAAACAAGCATTTACTGTATGCCCAACATAAATTGAAACCATAGCGATTACAAAGAGGTCAATAACGAAAAGACACCAGCCAGGACCACTTTCTGGGGCGAAATATAGGGCTCACCCGGAAAAAAATCTTAACAAGCTAAATTAATATCGTTGGAAAGAGGAGATCTTTGTGTTTACATAACCAAAATCCGCTAAAATCTGCTATGGGGGAAATTTTCTACAGCGCCCTGAATAGGGGGTGCATGGGGACTGAGTTTTTAGTATCGTTTTGTTTGAAAATATCTTACCAATACCACCCACATAATTGTGCTAAATATCAGGTGATCAGAGTTTAAAGCTGTTATTTCAGCGTTGAACATTCACGAAATGTTGCTATTTGTGGTTTTGTGTACATCAAATATATATAACATTAGGGAGACGGGTTAAACGCGGTGATGCGGTTGCAGAAATCGTATTAGTTTTTCGCGCATATGTGGCTTTGATGAATATATAACCAAATATAATTTCCAGGTATAAACATAGTCTCCGCCACAGAATATGTAAACAATATTGGTCAAGCTTATAATTTATTGAAGGTAGTCTATGGTAAATTGCGATCATTATATACCACCATGCCTTATTGTGATAAAAGCGAAATATTCGCGTTTCATCACCTGATCGGAGGCAACTATGACTACTATTTTGAGACATGGACAATAAGATCTTCACATTTAGGGTTCGGTACTTCCGGTGTCGGCGTAAACATGCGTTCTTAAAATTTCTTAAATTTACAACCTCATTTCACGGGATTTTGCTAACTTTTAACAACCATTATGAATCGGGAATGGAACAATAGTTCGACTATATTGTGAACTTACTATGTCGAATAATTAAAAGTATAAACATTTCAAAACAGATGAACTGAAGCAATATTTTCAACGTTTGCACGAAAATCGGAAAGACGAAAACGAAAACGAAACAAACAAACAACGCAACAGAATGTCTAAAACGAATAAGAACGCTCACAATAAAAGTGACACAGTGACCAAAAGTGATTTAGATGAATGGATGGCTTCTATGAAGTCAGTGATAGATTCAAATATGAAAGGTATTAACCAGGAATTGGCATCAGTGACTTCAAAAATGGAACTTATTATGTCACAGATGAAAGAAATAACCGACGAACAAAAAGACTTGGCTTCTGCAATCGAATCAAATGAAACTCAAATTCAGGATATCGTGGATACCAACATTCCAGAATTAGAAAAGAGAGTGATGGCAAAGTTATGTGAAATCAGTGATCGTGGTATGCTAAGAGAGATACACGATAGGAAATACAATCTACTATTTTACGGAATAAAACAAGAAACTGCGCAAGAAGATTCTTATGCAGTTCTGTTTAAGTTCTTTATTAAAACTCTCGAAATGGAAAAAGAAACCGCTGATAAGATCGTGGACAGAATGATTAATGCACATCGATTACCCATTGAGCACAAACCAATGGTCGCGCAAGGAGTACAAGCATCACCTCCACCACACCCTATCATAGCATGTATGGCAACTGATAGAGACAAACAAGCAGTGATGAACCTTATAGACAAAATTCAAGGGAAAAGGATCTCTATCCGTACGGATTTACCACCAGAACTGAAACGGGAGCGCGCTCAATTGGCCAAGAAAGCCTACTCCCTTCGAATGAAAGACAAAAACTTAAAAACAAGAATCCGAGTAGAAGGAGTTAATGTGGTTCTTCAAACGAAAAATTCGGCAGGCAGATGGGTCACACTTCATGATAGTTAGAGTGCCATCATATTCCTTAGTGATTAACTAAATGTTGGAGGTTGTTTCCTTTTGGCAGGGATGTTGGTGTTGAGTGATGGGGGTGGTTGTCTGAGTCGGATGTGGACGCTTTGAAGTAACTTTATTGCTTCAGTGTCTGATTTGGACAAGTATCCTTGTTGCTTGTTGTAAGCGGCCTCTTAACATATTTATGGCTTATTAAAAATGATGAACTTTTTTTCTATGTCTGATTTAGATGAATAGACCTTATCATTGGATGCTCGCATTTCTGCATCGGGGAGTAGCCTCCAACATATTCAGTGTCTCATTAAACAAATTATATTGTCATGTTGAAGTGATGAACTTTAATGTTTCTACATATATGTCTGATTTAGACAAATAATCTTATTATTTAATGGTAATATTTTTGCGAATGTTCAAGGA
>CP136062.1:199955702-200170227 GCA_032622095.1 Siphonodentalium dalli
ATGGCCTCATCTGCTATGGGAGACATACATGTAGACTCAGATTGAAGGGGAAAATGGTGAATATTGTGATGTACATGTACACCCATTGGGAACCTTGATTATGCAATGTGTTGTCTGTCAATTTGGGGATATTGAGAAACTAAACTAAAAAAAAAATTAGAATCTATGTGAAGAAGTTTCTATAGAAATTTGATATTAAAGAAACTTTCCAGAGAAGATGAGACCTAAGCAGAATGAGGTCCCCAGAGGGTGAATTTAGTGATGCTAGCCAGCTGTGCGGGATAGCATCACTAAATTCACCCTCTGGGGACCTCATTCTGCAAATGACAGACATGCTACAGTATAATCAGACTTGATGAGGTTTCTCTCATCACCCCATGTTGCTGCATCCCTGATATCCAAAATATTAGCATGACGCATGAGCATTCCAGCAGGTATGTTTATTATAGTGTCATGCCAATTGAGGATATTTCAGTTCACTAATTATCAGGTTGAGTTGCAATAGAAAAATGAGGATAATTGTGTATTAGGGAGATGCCAGGCAGTAAACTCTTGGCAGTGCTTTCACACTGCACTATAACTTTCTTGTGGTGCTTGCACACTGTATTATTTACATAAACAATGTAGAATTTGTCTGCCTCCATTCTCATGTTGGTTGCTCTATCAAATCTGAAGCATCATCTCCAGGGGATTATAGATTTGGTCTATTATCTCTAACATGTTGCTGGGGTCTGTAGGAGGTTCGGGGCATATACATGTACAATGTGCATGTAGCCAAGGGTTCCATCTGTCTGTCTATCTGTCCATCCATCCGAACATACAGGTATCACCTTGTACATGTACTGTAACTCTGGCGTTAATTATACCCCCACTTTCGAAGAAAATGGGGGGTATACTGGATTGACTGCGTCCGTCCGTCACGCTTTCTCTGTCCGTTCGTCCGTCCATCCGTCCGTCCGACCTCATAACTCGAACAACTATGAACCGATTTCAATAATTTTGTCCTTAGGACGGTCTCTCCGCATGATGCTAATTGCGGTTCGGTCCGACTTTTTTTTCTTCAAGTTACGCCTCTTTTTCGACTTATTATAACTTAGAAAATTCTTTCCGACTTAATATGAACCGATTTCAATAATTTTTGGTATACATGCTTCTCACAATAGCCTCTCTAGTTGATGCGGCTAGGGATTGGCTCAGACTGTTTTTCGTAATATTACACCTCATTTTCGACTTATTTTGACTTAGAAAATTCTGTCTGACTTAATAACTTTAACAAATATGAACCGATTTGAATAATTTTTTCTGTACAAGCTTCTTGTGACACCATATCGATATTATTAGTCCGAATTTTTCTTTAAAGTTAAAAATCTATTTGGTTGAGTTTACGGATAATGCGGGTTGAATTTGCCACGGTGGGGGTATGCTAGCACTCGAGTGCACACCTCTTGTTGTTGGAGTTTTTTGTCCTTTGGCATGGTGATAGCACAGGCTGGATGAAAGGATACACACAATCTACAGGCGAAGGGGGGGGGGGGGGGTGTTTCTTTCGCATCCCCACAACTTTAGCCAAAATGTTCAATAGTTGAAAATTTCATTTCTGACACTACATTAGTTGGACATTTCAGACCAAAAGTACTGTTAAGTTGCATTTAAAATACACATACTGGTAATGTAAAAAAAATTAGTTTTTCGACCAAAAGTCAAATATTTTCCTACTTTTTGTCAAATTTCTGGTCTGAAACATGGGGTTGACGTTGGGGGTGCATGTACATGTAAGCTGGAGAAGGTTGTTGGAGAGTTTAAGGTACCAGTTGGAAGATCCCGGTACATGTAACTCCATACAGGTATACCGGTACATGTAACGTGGGCTTCTCAAAAATTGTATCCTCCAAAACTAAAATTTTACAGGAGACAAAACTATTTATCTCTGGAAAAATTTCTGAGAAAGACATGATTTTATGGTGTTATATCTGGTTATATGACATTTTATTAGTAAAAAAGTCATGCAATACAAAAATTTAATTTGACAATTATACGGGTTCAATTAGTCTTTGTCACTCAAGATAATGAGGTCATGAGGAGTCTCAATCTGATCATGCCTCTTCAAAACGGACCAATATGAATAATCCTACATACATGTATACCAGGAAAGTAAAAAAAATAGGATATTTACATGTACAATGTTTGTCATTGAAATGAAATTCGCCGACGGTCAGCAGTATAACTACATGTACATTGTAACAGTGTATCAACAGACAAGCAACATAACCAGGGTTTCTTACCACATTTACATGTATGTACCATAGTCATGGTGCCACAGCAGTCACAAAACCGTCAATGCTTAAGAAATTACTAAGGGATGTATACATGTAGTATACTAGTATTTTTTTATGATAACACATGCATTGTTTACAGAGTTTTAATATGTTATACCGGTAACTGGTACTATGGAGAATAGAGGGGGTATGTGATTTCGTGTATTCTTACATGTACATGTACATGAGGGATATTCTGGACGAAACAAAATTTTGTTAACCTGAAATTTTATGCACTGAACAGAGATCCACCTGAATTGGCCTGAATCCTCAATCTGCATCCACATACATGTACCCTTAGCTAGCTGCCTGCCCAAAACCAACCCTCCCATGGTAGGAACTGACTTCCCTATTGCAAGAATGTGCCTTTAGAATTCCAAAATCATTTACTTTCACCTCTTATAACAACCATAGAGCTTGAAAATTGCCTGTTTAAATTGAGATGATATTCACAAGTATGTGTAAATTGTAAAGATAAAACATATAATAGGCAGACAATCCTAATGATAGCCCTTATGTAATTGAATACTTAAGCATCCTTTCAACAATGTTGAAACAGACTATAAGTAAGTGATCATCTCCAAGGAAGAGCATATGAATGACATTTTAATAGGATCAGGCATCCATAGCTATGACCACTGTTGGTATGCTAGGAATTTCTTAAGTGGGGTTCATTATAGTCTACTTCTAAAATATTGTTTCATTTCTTGTGGTAAGACGATTTATGCACTAGTTGCACTTGAAATGGTACAAACAACTACGGTACATTGTAAATCTGTAGAGTTATGCCTCTTGGCATTTAGAATAGAATCTGTAGTCAAGATGTATTTGCCTCTACATCCTCATGCAAATGGGAAAAGAATAAAGTAAATTTGAAGATTCTGGAGTACTGTATATCACTATTTGGTACCTGTACATAAATGTATCTCTCTTAATTTTTTTTTCTCAATTTTCCACAATTTCATTTAAATACTAATTGTTGTCATTATACATGTAGGTCCACTTAATATTTGAATGTCCAGATCACATTATACACAACATACAGTGTATTCCATATTAATTATATACCGTACTATTTGTAAGAGGAACCATATACTTACTACCGTATGAAACTAGTAGATACCATACATGTACATGTATTCCAACAGAATATGGAACATCTGTGGCCCAGGACTGTCCACCAAGTGATAGAGATTCTCAGATTCACCCAAGACTTCCCCCTTATTTACCCCAGAATGCATCTTAATTCACAATTAAGAGATTGAGTTAGAATAACAAACTGGCAATACAGACAATATCTAAATTAATCACAGAACACACATCAGTACATTGACAAAAACAACATGTTCACAGTTTATTCGACTGAATAAGTTGATAAAACAATGTTTTGGAGCTTCCACTTTCAAATGGTATATAATATGTATGTTGTACTGTATATAATGTGAGTGGGCCTTTAAATACAGTAATGCCCTAATTAATCGACTGCTTAACCACAGCAGAATTATGGGTAACTTTTCAGGATTTAGTCGGAAATATGGCTTGTTGCCATTCATCAGAAAGCTCTCGGGGAGAGCTTTCCGATGAATGGCAACAAGCCATATTTGCGACTAAATCCTGAAAAGTTACCCATAATTCTGCTGTAAGCAGTCGATTAATTAGGGCATTACTGTACATACTACTAGTATTCTTGTCATGAAGAGATTCTGACATGTTACCTGCCCATCACAGCTACTAGTATGCAAACTACTGGTATTCCAACGAGGAACAACTTACTACAAAAAAGTTACCTGTATAATGGGTACTGGTACTAGTACCCGGTATGTACCGGTACATGTACTTGCGTAAGTTGAGTTTATGGCTTAAAAGAAAATTCATAGAAATCTTTAAGATCAAACTACTGGGAATGTGATAAATAACAACCAATTTTCTTGTTGATCGTACAAATACTTTTTTGTCCCGTTCTTTTGGAGAGAACCTCCGTTTATATTGTTATTTACCCTAGGGGGAGTCGACCATGATCGGTAAATAAAATTGCATTTTAATTTCTATTGAATTCTATTCGGGTTTCAGGCCATTTGCTTTTCCTTTGGATTCTAGTACCGGTACATACCGGTAAATAACATATATGATAGGAGAAGTCTTATCTGAATGTGACTTACAGTAATGGGTACTGAAATGCCCTAATTAATCGACTCCATAACCACAGCATAATTATGGGTAATTTTTCAGGATTTAGTCGGAAATATGGCTTGTTGCCATTCATCGGAAAGCTCTCACTGAGAGCTTTCCGATGAATGACAACAAGCCATATTTCCGACTAAAATCCTGAAAAATTACCCATAATTCTGCTGTGGTTATTGAGTCGATTAATTAGGTTTTACTGTACCTTGTTGAATATTGAATTTCCAATCAATCTACATGTATATGTGTACATGAACAATGTACCGGTACAAGTATTTTATATTTATTCTATTGTTGTTTCTGTCGGTGGTTGCTGACTTTATGAGTCTTGTGGATCTCTCATGTGCATTCTTAATGCATAGACTTCTGTGCTAGTGAAGCTAATAAGTTATTTGCATAAATTTGATACTGTATCAAAATAGCCAGAAAACAGTGTCATTATTATAAACGAATTACATGTACTTGCATTGGGTGTTATTGGTGGAATCATTGCAATAATTTTAAATACCCAATAAATTGTCTAGCACAAATATGAGGTTGAGGGAGGGGTGGGGGTAAATCAAATAAAAATGGTAAGTGAATGGCCATCTGTGATTAGCTTTAGATACCGGTAGTTACATGAATATCCTTTAAAAATTACTTAGTTCTCACTAAGTTAATGTCAAGTACCGGTACATTAACTTACATGTACATTGTAGTGTGAGTTATGTCCATACTTTAATTTGAATATGAAGCAGTAAGTGATTAGAGAATGGTCATTTAGACTTGCTTTAAAAATGAGGCTTCATTGCTCTAAGCTACCATACGGGTAATTTCATTACAATATCAAGAAAAAAAGTTGTTAGTGAATGACCATTTATGATTTGCTTAAAAAATGTACACCCTTTTAAAAAAAAGACTTACTTCGCCCAAAGGTAATGTCAAGTACCAGTACCCATACTTAAATTTGAATATGAAGCAATAAGTGATTATTGAATGGCCATTTAGGATTAACTGAGCGGTACAATTGACTAGTAAGTTCTATTGATAGGTAAACTGGATTTCTGCCACTCAAGTCTGAGTTTAGTGTGCCTGTCATTTTCAGAATGAGGTCCCCAGTGGGTGAATTTAATGATGCTATCCCGCATAGCGGGCTAGCATCTCCAAATTCACCCTCTGTGGACCTCATTCTGCATGGCCTCATAAGCTATGGGAGACATATACCGGTAGACTAAGATTGAAGTTCCCAAATGGTGAATATTGTGATGTACATGTACACCCATTGGGAACCTCAATTATGCAATGTGTCGTCTGCCATTTTGGGGGATTTAGAGAAACTAAACTAAAAAAGAAATATAATCTACATGTACATGTACATGTATGTGAAGAAGTTTCTATAGAAATTTGATAATAAAGAATCATTCTAGAGAAGATGAGGCCTAAGCAGAATGAGGTCCCCAGAGGGCGAATTTAGTGATGCTAGCTGGCTATACGGGACAGCGTCACTAAATTCACCCTCTGGACACCTCATTCTGCAAATGACAGGCACACTAAACTCAGGTTTGCTGCCACTCCATTGAGAGTAAGGAATGTATTCCCCACACTGTGCCTTTGTTGCTCTGGAATGCTAATAAGCTTTGTCTTTGCTGGTTTCTCTCATTGATATCCACTTAGCTGTGACTGTGGCTATAGAAAAGCTGCTTTTCCTGGACCTTGGTATGTTTTATTTTCGCCATGTGATACGTTTTATTGTGGTTAATGTGGTTTCAACCTGTGGTCCTTTGTCACTTGTTACTAAATTATTGGATATTTATATTGGATCCTATGGCTGCAAACTTTTAATGAGGTATTATATGGTATGGTCACAGCTGCCGCTCAGTCACCTCTCATTGAAATGTTGAAAATATGTGTATTATTATATATGAATGTAAAGAGCCTTAAAATTCCTGTCACAAAAAACATTGTAGTTTATTCTTCAGAGGAAAGCAAAACTTGTAATATTTGTGAAATTTTCATCTTGAGACTTGAAGCGAAAGAGCAGTCATTTATATGTACATGTATACTGGAATCAGCTTATCTGTTCGTTGTCCGTCTGTCATCCGTCAGTTGTCGCTGGACACAAATGTGTCCGGAGTTTTTCTCAGAAATATTTTTAATCATTTTCCTTGAAACATGGAACAGACATCATGCAACCACCATGGGAAACTATGCGTCTGCGATTATGACATCTGCTGACTTGTTTTGGTGGAGTTACTCCCCTTTTTTCGACTAGGAAAATTTTCGAAACATGTATAAGTTTGTCCGAGCTTTTATTCCTACATTTTTAGGTCAATGTTTTTCAAACTTGGCACAGATACATGTATGTGCACCTGCGATTATGAAGTCTGTCCGAATTTTTTTTTTGGAGTTATTCCCCCTTTTCAACTTGGAACATTTTCGCAACATGCATAATTTTGTCCGAGCTTTTATTCCTACATTTTTCACGTCAATAGGATTAGGGTTAGGGTTGTGCATCTGCAATGGGGAATCTGTTATTTTATTATTTAACCCTTTCAGTGCCAAGTCAGATTTTTGTATCAACCCATACATGTATTTCCTTGATCATTTTTTTAATTTATTGATTATAATATTGTAATACATTGATGGAAAGAGCTCTTTCCATCGATGTATCACATTATTATAATCAATAAATTTGAAAAATGATCAAGGAAATATGTATTGATACAAAAATCAGACTTGGCACTGAAAGGGTTACATGTAAACTTCATGTTTACTGACATGTGAAACATCTTAGTGTTTTAAAAACACGGGAGGTATTCTTAGTCCCATTGGGACAAATGGGACTGTCACATCTCTAGTTTAAACCACATTTTAACAGATAAAGAAGTGAAAATTTAGTCATTTAACCATTTTAACAGATAAACTGTATCCTCCAAAATTGGGTGGCATACATGTACATGTATACATGTACATGTATCTTGATAGAAGTAAATTGTTTTTGAAAATTCCATCTAAAATTATTGCTGCTTAATGTAAACATATATATAATAGAATATCCATATTGTTTGACGAGAAACAAGGTTTATTTTCGCGAGTATGATTCAGCAAATGGAGGACCGAGTTTTAGCGAGGTTCCCCATTTGCTGAATCATACGAGTGAAATAAACCTAGTATCTCCGCAAACTTTATGGGTATTTTTTTTATCCATTGCCAAAGTTTAAAAGTCATTAACATCTATTGAATTTGTTTAAATGGGGTAAGATATTAATGGGGAATTTCTTTAGGAAACAATTAAATGATTGCAAGATTTTTGGTTGTAGTTCTGAGTGCGTGACTTGATTATGATACCGGTAGCTGACGTATTCGTTCTTGCTTTATTTTAGCATGTGCTAAAATAAAGCCATGGTTTATTTTGCAGCCTTTAGCTATATAGTAGATGACAAAGGTGATGGACAAAAGGTGATATAGATGTGTTTTACATGTCAATTACACGCATAGAATTTTTTTTTTTTTTATTTTTTTTTTGGAAAACAAATCCAGGTCGGCCCAATCTCGGCAGGTAGGTCGGGAAACTGGAAACACAGTTGTTTTTTTTTTTCCCCAATGCAAACTTACTAGTAGACTTACATGTACCAGAACTTCATGATAAAAAATACATGTACAATGTATGTTGTTGAAACTGATGGTCTGCCACCTTGAATTCACCTTTAACCCTTTCTATATTGAATAGACGACTCTTTCTGGTAGGAAATGAAATTAAATTCGTTTCCACCTTCAAATATCTGGGACATATTCTCAACAGCGATCTTTCTGATGACAATGATATAATGCGCCAATACAGATCAATTTGTTCCCGGTCAAATATTCTGATCAGGAAATTCTACAAATGTTCTTCTCATGTTAAAATGTACTTATTTCACATGTTTGTATCTCCTCTATACTGTGCTCACCTTTGGGTGAATTACACCAAACGTTGTTTTAATAAGTTAACAGTATGTTTTAATAATGCATATAGGAAGTTAATGGGATATGAAAGAGCGTGCAGTGCCAGTGGAATGTTTGTGAATGACAGAATGTGTTCGATTTCAGTGTTAGTGCGCAAGGGTGTGTATGGGTTCCGAAAGAGAACGTCTAATTCTACAAATAAGATACTATATGCCATTTATAATTCTGATTTGTTATTCAGCTCATACTTATTTCGTCATTGGAATAATCTACTTTATATGTAATCTTTGATATAATCTCTATTATAATGTTACATATGTATGCTAAATTGTGATATAATATATGGGCGCTTTATGCCTGATTCAAAATAAATAATAATAATAATAATATTCAGTTATAAAAGTATACATGGAACATTCTATTATTCATTTGGGGTAATAAAAACAGACGATAAACAGATGAAAATATATACAGTAAATACATGTACATGTACACATGTACCAGTATGTGCAGAAGGAGTCCAAATCATTTGTGGAAAATGTTCAGACAATAAGTTTAACAAACAATTACATGTTGTCGTTTGTTTAACTTATAATCTGAACATTTCCTCGGGGAACTACTCATTAATGAGAAAATTAGTATAATTAGTATAGAAAGGGTTAATATTGTATACGTATAAGTAAGTACATGTACACTCAATTGTTTTTGTCTCTTGCAGGTTTCTGGCATTTTCTCTGTGTGGATGTTTGGCGGGTGTTGCCAAAGAATGTATGCAAGACTGATTGGTCGGATTGCAAAGAATGTCTGGCATTAGCTCGCCACATACAGCGGCGAGAAAGCGCAAAATCGTCAATGTGATTCTGCTTGATAAAACCGAATTGACGGTTAATGTAGACGTAAGTTAATTACCGGTACTATGGAAATCAAACAATCCTAGGAAAATCACCCTAGGCAATTGGCTTTGCAGATGAAAATGTCATGGTAGTTGCAGATTTTCTATAATAGAAAAAAATGTCATGGAAAAAGTCTTGTTACCATTATCTTAAACCCTGGATTAATCAGAATTTGATGGTATTCCGTCATACTATGGCTTATTTGTGTGTACTGCTCCAAATTACCAGTATCTCCCTTGGTATTTTACAGTAGCATTTACGATTGCTCCATTAGCTATAAGCGATGTTTCTATACTAAATACTACAGTAATGCTCTAATTAATCGACCTCTTAACCACAGCAGAATTATGGGTAACTTTTCAGGATTTAGTCGGAAATATGGCTTGTTGCCATTCATCGGAAAGCTCTCGGCTGGGAGTTTCCATTTAGTATGGAAAGGGTTAAAATTAGCTGAAATATTAGTGATTTATTTAAAGATGGGGTCTCTCTTCCCAGACAATACTGCCTTCCTGTATATTAATAAATTAATCAGCCCTGTTGAAGACATTAATGACTTGTTCGGGTGTGTGAAATTGATAAGTTAGTACTCAGGTGCTATGCCAACCTGGGGAATATAGCATTCTACTAACATCGCCAAAAATTAAAAAAACTCAACCATACATGTATTAATCCATAGAAAACATCGTCTGAACTATGTCCAATTGTAAATATTTACATCTCGATTCAAATTTATCAGCAATAATCTAACATAAATGCCATTGAGAATCATTGCATTTAATTAATATATAAGAATGATGGTGTGTATCGTCAATTTAGATTAATATTTGTAACAAATAACTACTTTGATCAAGATTATTCTCAATTTCTACCAGTATTTGATCACCCTACCATAGTGTTTCACATCACTTTTATTAGTGCTCAGTATCAGCTCAGCCGAGGCAAAAAGAAATCAAGCAGGCTTTTTTAATGCTGAGACAAAGTTCAAAAACAGAACCTGCTAATGTGAATATTTTGTGCAAAGTTGAAATAAATTTCTACAGACATTGTCTTAGTGTCAAGCTGGAAGGCTGCATACAGCAAAAATTCTTTGTTGAATGCCAAAGACTACTGAGATAACGAGGTTTACTAGTAACTTGATAATGAGCAATTTTAACCCAGACCCAACCAAAGTCTGCCATGCCATGATAATTGACCAAGTTCCAATTGTAAACTGAAGATACATGTACATGTACCGGTATACCGGTATGTACAGAGCATGCAGCTATGTGGATCCTAGCCTTTTTCGCCAGTGAAATATTTCTAGACTACAAGAGGGTAATTTTCTGCCTAGGAAAATTTCCTCCAAATAAAAGGACTGAATGATTAATTATTAGATTTACTTGACAATTTATCATTTTTAGCGAAATGGCAAAACATGCTTTCCAGAATACTTTATTTGTGAGACAACACGAGTGATGTACATGTAAAAGAGGAGACCATCTTCTGTCCTTTCATGACAGTTTGTAATAAAACCGACAGCAGCACTCATCAACATTTGGCAACAAACAAAAACCATTACTGAAGTTTTTCATAATTTTTGTGATATTTGATATCCAATCTCTCCTGTTACATGTCAACTGACGTACTGTTGTAGAAATTAAAGCTTCATATTATTATCCATGTCAGTTTTAACCCTTTCATGACGGGAGTTGCTCTGGTGCAACATTAAAGACCTGTGTCAGTAGATAGGGATGCGTTTGTTAAAGTGGTGCACTCTTCTTTATTATCACCCAAAAACAATTCGGGAAAATAGCCGGTGTCCGTATGTCTGTTCGTCCATCCGTCCGTGCGTGTGTGCATCCGGAAATGGTTTCCGGATGATAAATTTAGTTTCGGTTATTAGATCAAAAGCAAATTTCATAAGTGAGTTTATCAGACCAAAATACAGGTCAAGTTCGAATATGGGTTTGCTCCGCCCATTTTTGCGAGAGTTGTGGCCCTTTTTTTTACTTAGAATCTTGTAATTTTCTGGTTTCCGGATGATAACTTCAGTTTGTGTGATCATATTCTGAACGAAATTTGGTGTGTGAGTTTATCAGCCCAATATACAGGTCAAGTCGAATATGGGTTTGCTGCGCCCATTTTTGCAACAGTTGTGGCCCTTTTTCGAATTGGAATCCTGTCAAATTCTGGTTTCCGGATGATAACTTTAGTTTGTGGGATCATATCTGAACCAAACTTGGAATGTGCATTTATCAGCTCGAAAAATACAGGTCAAGTTCGAATATGGGTACAATCCGCCCATTTTTGCTAGAGTTATGGCCCTTTTTTTTACTTAGAATCCTGTCAATTTCTGGTTTCCGGATGATAACTTTAGTTTGTGTGATCATATCTGAATCAAATTTAGTATGATAGTTTATCAGCCCAAAATACAGGTCAGGTTCGAATATGGGTTTTCTCTGCCCATGTTTGTGAGAGTTATGGCCCTTTTACGACTTAGAATCCTGTCAATTTCTGGTTTTTACCTGAGTTACATGTATGCCCATTAGTTTGACGATTTCTCGTCATTTTTTTTGTCATAAGCGCAATAACTCAAACAAATATTAACCAATTTCAATAACACTGCCAATCTCGAAGTTAGCCATCTTGGAGTTACCACCGTTTCGGGGGACACTGGTCGGCGACCTTTTATTTTTTATGTATTTTTTTTTTCTATTTTACTCGTTTTTAACGACATGCCCCTGTGAACCACACTCACATTTCCTTTGTAACCACACTCGCAATCACAGCGTGGACAAACAGCGAGTGAGACGATTCACGTCCATGCTTTGTCTTAATCCTAATTATAGTTTTAGGGAGCTTCGCACATACCGGTACATGTACATGTACCGGTATGTACATGTACCGGTTGTACATGTACCGGTATAAGAGAATGCACTGGCTTACAAGGTCAATGTAAATATTGTTAGACCAGTGCATTCTCTTGTACATGTGAAGCTCCCTATAGGAGACTCGCATATATAAGAGAATGCATTGGCACAGGGCTTTCACAAAATTTCATAAGGGTTGTTAATTGATGCAATAATAACAAGTCTCTGACAGTCTATGTTCATTATTTTAGGTTAAAGGAAAATTCCAAGAAGTATTCAACCAAGTTGCAGCTCATCTCGGTCTTCGTGAAACAGAATACTTCAGTCTAGCTTTCAAAATAGGTGGGTTCATGCTTTAAAGATTAAGGTCAGTCGGGTTCAGTTGAAGAAAACTGTTATATTTTTTGGAGTATAACAGTCATCTTTTGTGAAATTTTCTGCCTACAGCAAAGACTTACTCATTGGAGTTTTGTGATTTGTAGAGCGAAAAATTATCCAGGACTTGTATTAATTTTAGTCTTGATAAAATTTGTGACTTTGGTACAGATAGAAATTTTATTATTATATCAAAATTGACCACTGGGAGTTCAGGCTAGTGATTAATTTTGAACTGATATTTAGAATGGTGTCTTTTGTGTGTGCAAAGAATCAAGGATTATCCCTGCAGCAGGTTCCGCATGTTATACAGGTCCCTTTCCCAATGCCAATAGTACCGGTAGCCTACTTTTCTCAATTTCTCGTCTAAATTTTTCAATTTATCAAAATGATCGATTTCAGTGTGAGGTCCCATATAAGTAATGGTACTTCAGATTTTGTCAATTGGAAGTACAGAGGTTTCAAATTAATTTTTATTTCAATTGTAGAATGTCTGCTACATGTATATTTTACCTTTCTTACAGGTACAAATCCAGCAATATTTTACCTTTCTTACTGGTAGAATGTCAGCGAAATTTTTTACATTTCTTACTGGTGGTTTGTCAGCTATAATTGAGCTTTCTTACCATCGAATGTCAGCTATACATGTACATGTATGTGAACTTTCTTACTGGTACATGTAGTTTGTCAATAATTTCACCTTTCTTGCCCAGTTTTATTTGCCAGGAGAATATCAACTATATTTGACCTTTTATACCAGTGGAATGTCAGATACATTTGACCAGTCTTACTGTTAAAGATGCATAATCTGATTAAGCGCCCCAAAATTACTATTTATTTGGATTCGGGGGTAAAAAGATATTTGATTCGAGTCGAGGAACCCACATACATGTATCAAAGCTCAGAGTTATTAGATATCAATTTTTTAAATCTATTATTTTTCACCATCAAGACTTATTAGTGGCCCAGTAAAAAATTGACGAGCCAACGGTCTCGGACCAGATTGCGGATGAAGATGGATAACTCTAATATCAAGAGGCTTTGTGTTGATAATAAGGCCAAATTTCATCCAACAACGTGTTGATAAATAACATGTTTCGGGCAAATTTATACTATAGTTGACTGTGATAGCATTATTTTTGGGCAATTAATCGATTCTGATAACTGAAGCGGCATTTCTAAAAATGTTATTGTTGGAATCTAATTATATTATATTGAGTACCTTTAAGTAGACCTGTATTATTCACTATCTGGCACAGGTTCATCTTTTCGATATTCTTGACTTTATCGTCCCTTTACTCATTTATTTCAGATGGAGAGTTCAGTTTTGTGTCGTTAGAGGACAAGGTTCACAAGCATGCTCCAAAAGGCTGGAAATCATCATCAGGAGAGGTCAGTATTATCTTAACCCTTTCAGTGCCAAGTCCGATTTTTGTATCAACCCATATTTCCTTGATCATTATTTCAAATTTATTGATTATAATAATGTGATACATTGTTGGAAAGAGCTCTTAGAGCTAGCTCTTTCCAACAATGTATCACATTATTATAATCAATAAATTTGAAAAATGATCAAGGATATGGGTTGATACAAAAATCGGACTTGGCACTGAAAGGGTTAAGGCAGCTGATGCAGAAGAAATTTCAGTTATTGTTTGCCTTAGTCACGCCTAGATTGCCTAAACTTGCTCAAACCTCAATACCTGACCTGTAAATATTGCCTCATTTATTCCATTATGTTTTTTCTGCGTTCAGTATGTCTACTCTACAAGACTTGTTTAATGAGTAATAAATAAATATACTTTGCATCCACCTGTAAAGTAGAATTTGTCCACAAAGAAACTTATTTTAAGACTAAGCGGAATCCTACATTTAGTTTATGTGGTCAAATTTGACTATACATGCTGAACATCGATGCGCAATGTATTTAATTCTTTTGTAATTTGCCTATGGTTTCGTTGATATTGTAGTGACTGGCGTGCAGAGTTTGGTTTCCAATATTCGCTACCAGTTATGATATGCATGTTATGATTTTCCACAAATAGTTCGTTCTCTTCGAACTTTAACATTAAACATTATAAAACGGCGACTGCTTTTCACTTAATTTAGTTTTATCTTAAATTAAAATCAGTATCAGCAGGTAGCTACCGGTATTATGTCACTTTATGTGAATTATGTTACTTTAACTAGCGTATTATGTATTCATATGCACTATCGAAATGTATGTGTCATGTGTATAATGGTGGTATTATACAGATTCCTTGTAAATCAGATGTTTATAGTGAAATGTAATAAACAGAATATTCAATTGATTGAACTGGTGACTTGAAATAATTCATGATAGGCAGTGACATTGAACAAACACGAGAGCGCTTTTACAAAATAGTCCCTACCTCAAATGAATTATTTCTCGTTCACGTGATTATTCTTTATCTATTTCTGATGTAGCCGAGTGTAATTCACAGTGAAATCTCTTATTTGCCTTGATTGAGAGTTAAAATAGTTCTCCTTCTTGGTATGCTCCAAGCATTATCGTAAGTTTTCTGTTATAAAAAATAGTCCATTTTACTGGTCAGGGATTATTCGTGAAAAACTCTAAATAAAATTGATATTTATTGATAGAAATTTTTCCAGACAGATGTCCTCAATTCATATCTGTTATTTTATACCCCGAAATCTATATATACCGGTACTGTAACTTGCTAGGAATAGATACACCATCTTTAACTAATATTATTATTGGTCTTCTTTTATTAGGGTAGTGGACCAGATGGCAGGCCGTTGGTTAATGTATACTTTCGTGTGCAGTATTACGTCGACCAAGTAGTGCTTCTACGGTGAGTTTTATATGGAAATCAGATAAGTGTGAACCAAGGAACAATCCGTTAATTAATAGCCACTAGGACCAAGATTTGTGTTCATGCTAAAATGTTTCAACACACTCTCCTGGCACAGTTTATAGCCTTAATAAAAAGCAATAAAAGAATCGACTAAAAGTCCTTCTTGTTCATCCCCACTGGTTGGGGGGGTTCGTAGAGTGAAAATCCACTGTGGTTAAGCTGTGTCACTGGTGACACTGGTCATACTTTCTCAACAGTGTTGTGTATGACAGCCAGTTACAAAAAATGCATTTTCAATCCAAGACCAAGCTACCACAACTTGACCCAGCATATCTGATGTGGTCCTTGTTTTGTTTATCTCCAGGGAAAGGACAACGAGGCACCAGTACTATCTCCAGCTCAAGGAGAATATTCTTAATTACCAGCATTACTATAGCGAGGAGAAATGTTTTCAGCTCGTGGCTTACGCGCTGCAGAAAGACTACGGCTGCTATAGTACATCCAAGTGTGGAGACGGATATTTCGATCCAAGATGTTTCTTCCCTTCATGGGTATGTGTTATTTGTTGTGATAAATTTTGGTAAGTTTCAAATATGCAGCTTCAAATATGTGGAGGGCAGTTTGATTGACCAATCCAAATGAAAATGTTTTTTATTCTTTTGCACCATTTTATTAGGTAAATCCAATCATTGTTTGCCAGTTTCATTACCTTATTTATGATGTAAGTCTGATAAAAAATATCAATTAGGCATTTTAGTTTTTCTAGAAATAAATGGATGTATCTGGATGTATAGGTGATTTTATGGTAAAAAATTCCTACAATTTCCCAAATAATGTATGGAATATATCATCCAGTGTCTTTTCACCATTATGTCAACAGAAACCTATCTAAGTTTCTAATTGTTCGTAAATTGGAGAATTAGTTTTAAACTCTTTGAAAAATCTGGATAAAATGCAAATATATTTTTTTGGTGAAGAGTGAGGTGCCTGAGAACACAGTATTTATATTTTTATTTGGCCTTATTTAGACTTGATACACAAAATGGATAGTTTGCTTAATTTGCCTTGTCCCTCTAGGTGATAGGGTCAACACGAAATACTTCTGGCTATTATTCAATGTGTTGGAGGTTGTAATATGTATTCAATGGTGGTGATTAACTGCCCAGATCAACAGATGTGGAGAAAAAAAGATTATTTTTTATATATTATTGTTTAATAATGTTTAACATTATTTTCGTTGCTTGTTTCTAGATGGTGGAAAAAAGAGGTTCAGTATTTCTGAGTCAGAATGCACCGCTGTTACACAAAGATTTACGGAGCATGTCGCGTAACGATGCTGAACTCCACTTTATTCGGGACGCCTCTAATCCACCGGCATCTCATAACCTCCACTTCTATAGGCTAAAAAAGAAAAAGTCGGATAAAATATGCAATGCCTGGTTTGGAGTGTGTCCGAAAGGAATAGAAATATATGAGGTGTGTTGATAATTCTAAAACTGAACAGGTCAGGCACATCCTGGATTGTCCTATTTTATCACATTCCTGTGTGTGATTACCTTGATTTCTTGAGTGATTATAAACGATAATTTCACTAGTGAAATATGTCACTTTAACTAACGCGTTTTGTATTCATACGCGCTATCGAAATGTTTGCATTCTAAGTATAATGGCAGTATTATTTGGATTTATGTTAAATCAGATCCATACAGTGGAATATTATAAACAGAATAATCACTCAATTGAACTGGTGACATGAAATAATTCATTTGAGGAAGGGACTATTTTGTTAAACACTCGAGCACAATGCACTCTCGTGTTTGTACAACGAACCTGCCTCTCATGAATTATTTCACGTCACCAGTTCAATCAAGTGATTACTCTCTATAAAGTGATATACAACTTGAACTATAATAGTTGGTATTTGGTTGATTTTTGGCACAGCTGCACACTGGCTTACAAGGTCAAGGTAAATATTGTTAGGCCAATGCATTTGCTTATACCGGTATATGCAAGGCTCCCTATGGGAGACGCCACATATACAAGAGAATGCATCAGCACATGGTTTTCGCATGAAAGGGTTAATGGAAATTGCTTTATCCTGTCAAGTTTTTTATATCCACAAACCAAGTTTTGCAGGGAATATAGAAATGGGTTCCACCACACTTAATAACTCTCTATCTCAATCATCATCAGATTTGACTGATTTTTGGGATTATTATGAACCACAATGGGGGTAAGGATATCAACATCATGTATCGGGTTTCCTTTCATTCATTTGTTGCAGAGTTATGGCCCTTAGAGTGAAAATGCATCTGCCAACTTTGGATCTCTGTAGCTCAGTCATGTTCAAGCCTGCAAATAGTGTGTCTGTCATTTGCAGAATGAGGTCCCCAGAAGGTGAATTTAGAGATGCTATCCCACACTGGGCTAACATTGCCAAACTAACCCTCTGGTGACCTCATTCTGCTTAGGCCTTATATTCTGGGAAGTATCTATAGTCTCAAAGTAACATTGTATTTATCCCCTAATTTGCAGAACATAAAAAGTGACTAATGGGTGAACATCAACAACTTCAAATGGGGAAATTCAATCTGATCCTAGGTCCCCATAGAAGTTGAGGCCTAAGCAGAATGTGGTTCCCAGAGGGTGAATATAGTGATGCTATCGCACATTGTGGGCTAGCATCACTAAATTCACCCTCTGGGGACCTCATTCTGCAAATGAAAGACATGCTACTTGCAGGCTTGGTTCATGTTTGAATGATCTTTAGTAAGCTCATGAGGCTAAAAAAAATATCAACATGTATTAACATGTTTTGTCCATTCATGTCTTTTGGGGGGGGGGGGGGGGGGGTTATGGCCCAATAGAATGTCAAATGCATCCTTCCATGTATCTCCATCATCTTCGATTGGATGTGAAAGATCTTTTGGTATTCTCACGAACCACAAGGGATGAAAGGAATTCCACATGCTGCAGATTTTGTCCTGTCATCGCCGGCCAGATTAAGACATTTATCAAATTAAACCACTTCAGAAAATTAATAAACCTCAGTGAATGGTGTTCTTACTCACTAAAATGGTTTTATAAACGGGGGTTCTTGTGTTTTACATGTGTACAGTACTTACTGGATCATAGAAAGGTGATGACAGTGTAAATTGAACATCACCCATTGTTACTTATTCCAGATAACACTCCACTTCTCCCGAATAACAGTCCACTTCTCCCTAATAACCAAACAGGGAGAAGCGACTTCTCCCAATTTGAAACCTCTATCCAGTCCTTGCCTTGAACATTGCCCTGATATGTTGGAATATTGAACAAGTATGGTGAATACTGGTGAGAAACAAATTTACCCTTTTGTGCTGACAAAAAGTGCAAAATATGTGACGCTCACAATACATTTTATATTTATTATATATCCTCATGTGCTATTATAAAAGTGTTTATTGTTTAAAGATACGGGCGGCGTTGGCAGTGG
This sequence comes from Siphonodentalium dalli, assembly GCA_032622095.1. Classification (NCBI taxonomy): domain Eukaryota; kingdom Metazoa; phylum Mollusca; class Scaphopoda; order Gadilida; family Siphonodentaliidae; genus Siphonodentalium; species Siphonodentalium dalli. Next base: position 199,974,558 of record CP136062.1, read on the forward strand.
GTATGCTGTTGAAATATTCAGCTCCCATCAAAAACCGCCATAAACAGAAAGAAGAGTAAAATATAGACAAAAATTTTCTTATACCAATCAGAAATATGGCATAAACAGTATGTTATTGTCAATTCTTTTTCCTTTGTTATGTAAACAAAAGCAAAAAACGTTACATTCCTGGCTTTTATTTAGATCCGGATATGGTAAACATAAAGAGCGTTTTTGTTACTTTTTTCCTGATATGGAAATAATAAAGAGCGTTTTTATCATTTTTTTATGATTAACCAATATAATTGTGCTGTGTTATGTAAACAGAAGCACAACTTCTGTAACACGAGCAGGCTCTTGTTTACGTACACCATCGTACGTCTTGGTGACAATATACTATTTACGCGCTGATTATATTTGGCATATGAACAAAACTATATATATTTTAATATTCCTTCTGTTGATGGCGATTTGAACAAATATGAATATTTCTGCAACGAACGCCACCCGTGCCTTTAAATTATTTTAAATAATATTAGTTCTCTAATTTCATTTCAGGACATGAATGGCGGTTTCAAAAACCTGATATCAACATTCCTATGGCCAGACATTGGCAAACTTAATTTTGATGTAAGTTTTGTATTGGTCATTCATTTATATCCAAGTTTATTTCTAGAGTGTGATATCAGCAATCTAAATTTCAGTGGAATTCACGGATTATAGCCACTATAGTTTCCTGCTATTGTACACATATGTATATATATATATTGCATGTGTTCTGTGTTAAATCATAACTTTTGCAATAAACTGATTCTGATTCTGAATTTCAGTGGAATTCAAGTCTGCAAATAGTGTGTCTGTCATTTGCAGAATGAGGTCCCCCAGAGAGTGAATTTAGTAATGCTATCCCACATAGTGGGCTAGCATCGCCAAATTCACCATCTGAGGACCTCATTCTGCTTAGGCCTGATCTTCTGAGAAGTATATATGGTCTGGAATTAACATTGTTTTTAGTTACTTTTTCCCTTCTGGGAAGTTTCTATATCCCCTAATTTACAGAAGATAAAATGCATAATCGAGGTGACTAGTGGGTGAACATCGATCACCAACTTCAACTGGGGAACTTCAATCTGATCCTAGGTCTCCAACAACAGTTGAGGCCTAAGCAGAATGAGGTTCCCAGAGAGTGATTTTGGTGAGGCTAACCTGCCGTGCGAGATAGCGTCACTAAACCTCTTTCTGCAAATGACAGACACACTATCTGCTGGCTTGGTGGAATTTACAGAGATTACAACTATCATCCTGAGTTTTTACATGCTTCAGATTATTATAGAGTTTGTGGGTTGATTCAGACTAGATATATAACACTGATAGTACAAACTTTTCTATCATATTAATGTGATGTGAAACACTCCGGTAGGGTGATCAAATTTAAATGGATACTAATCTTGGTCAAAGTAGTTATTTTTACAAATATTATATCCAAATTGACAACACACGCCATCATTCTTATATATTAATTAAATGCAGTGACTCTAGGTGACAAAATTGTTTTCGTTAGTTTATCGCCGATAGTTGCATCCCAAATCGAGAGGTAAATATTTAAAATTGAGCATAGTTCAGACGATGTTTTCTATGGAGTGTTGCGGTCGATTTGCTTGAGATTTCAGCGATGTTAGTAGAACATTACATTCATCCAGTTGAATAAATTATCAGTTTCACACACCCGAACAAGTCCATAATATGTCTTTAATAAGCTTTATATTTAAGTGTAAAAAACAGCATGTGATTAAAACCAAAATTAATTGTTTTGTGTGCAGTTCTTCACACTTGTTTTGACTGCTTCGTTGACATATAAACTACAATAAAATGTCAGTTTCTGACCACAGTCCCCTTCTCACATGTACAGAACCAAGAAAATTGGACCAACGCCAGCAATAAATGTATTTTTATTTTTATTTTGAACCTTTAACTTTTTAGAAAAAGAAGTTTGAGATTAGGTCAACAGGAAGTAAGGAGAGTCGAAAGTTCAGCTACTACACTGAGTCTGACACGAAATCAAAATACCTGCTGTCACTGTGTCGTAACACCCACATGTTTCAGATGAATCTCCATCCAAAGCTTATGGAAATCAAACACTTGGATGCAGAAGGTATAGTGGAGTAATGCCCTAAATAATCGACTCCTTAACCACAGCAGAATTATGGGTAATTTTTCAGGATTTAGTCGGAAATATGGCTTATTGCCATTCATCGGAAAGATATCAATTTCTCAAATTCTGCACTGTTTACCAAACAGACTTCCAGCAATATGTTTGCACTATCTGTTCTTGAATTGAGTGATGGTTCCAGTAATTCTAATAGGCCTGCAGGATAGCGAGCCTGATGATCCAAATTTTTAAATAAACATTCAGACCCAAATATTATAAAGAACCAGACAGGGCGGCAAATTTTTCCAGAAATTAATAAACATTTGGGTATGCTTATTTGGATCCCAAGATTAGGACATCAGTTAAGGGTAAATATGGGCTTGTGAGGGGGGGGGGCTTAAAAGGGATCCACTGCCCCTGTAGCAGAAACCTGAATATGATATTTAATTTTATCACACAATTAGCCTCGAAAACCGGTCTCATATTTTTTGGTAAGACACACGTGTAATATCGTCACGCGCAGTGACATAAGAGCTTCGCGCAATTATGTCGATGTCAGTGTTGGAAATTTATTGTTATGTTAATTAGATTATAATTATGAAATTGAATTTGTGTTGGGTTATTTAGTATTGACTGTGAGAAAAAATATGGCTGATAAGGGCGGTTGAACAATTTTGTTAACATGAAAAGACACAATTAAAATGGAACTATATTCTTGAAGATGTCTTTACTTCCTCTTTGGAAGTGATAAGGAAATCAATATTAATTTGTTTTAACCCCAGGCATTTCATAACCGTTTTTCCTTGCTAAAATGTGATTATGTGATAAAAAATATCTCAAATTCGTTGTAATTCTATACAAAATTTATTAACCTCATCCACTAAATTAAATTCGAGCCTCGCTAAAGCTCGACTCGAATCGAATTTTGTGCATTCGCATAATAAATTTCGTATAGAATAGCAACTCATTAGAAATCCTCTATTTATTGCTCTAGACAAATATCTTTGTCAGTCTTCGTGACATTATCTCTGCCACTTTGATTTGTTTAATTGCAGATAAGAGGCGATACAGAGAGTCCTATATCTACAGTGATGCAAAAGATTTATTGACAAACGGTGGTCTTATACAGCTTCGACCTAACATGTCTCCCACCAAACCCAACAATAGATTCTCAGTAGTGAGTGATGCCAGCTCAAACACTACATCGGGCATCGTCAGCGATAAAATGGCCATCAGCTTCGACGAGAATGATGGTCAGTTAATTTAAAATTATTCAGATAGTTTAACCCTTTACCCAACAGAATGGCCCTGTGCCAATGCATTCTCTTATATATGCGAGTCGACCATAGGTCGCCTCGCATATATAAGAGAATGCATTGGCTTAACACATTAAAAATTATAAAATTGTTAAAGAATGTAAGAAAAAATGGTAAAAAGTGTTAAAAAAAGTTTTTTTTTAGGCCAATGCATTCTCTTATATATGCGAGGCGACCTAAGGTCGACTCGCATATATAAGAGAATGCATTGGCACAGGGTATAACTATAACCATCACAATGTGGTCAATGAGCCGGTTCCAATGATATCCATATTTGTATGGTTTTATTGAGACAGACCCAAGATAATTTAGGCTGTTGAAGCTTTATTTGGCCGGTTTTGGCCGGTTTGTTGGGTAAAGGGTTAAAGTTTATAGTGATTTATAATCTTCAAAATGAATTCAATATTTTCATGTGCACATATGTTTGTCACATTTCTTGTATGAAAAGTGTTTGTTAACCCTTTACCCAACAGAAGGGCCCTGTGCCAATGCATTCTCTTATATATGCGAGTTGACCATAGGTCGCCTCGCATATATAAGAGAATGCATTGGCTTAATGCATTAAAAATTATAAAATTGTTAAAGAATGTAAGAAAAAATGGTAAAAAGTGTAAAAAAAAGTTTTTTTTTATGCCAATGCATTCTCTTATATATGCGAGGCGACCTATGGTCGACTCGCATATATAAGAGAATGCATTGGCACAGGGCATAACTGTAACTATCACAATGTGGTCAAGGAGCCGGTTCCAATGATATCCATATTTGTATGGTTCTATTGAGACAGACCGAAGATATTTTAGGCTGTTGAAGCTTTATTTGGCCGGTTTTGGCCGGTTTGTTGGGTAAAGGGTTAATACAAGAATCGAATGGTAGAATATATAGAAATTGATTAACTGGTTTGGCCTATCCCTACAGTAATCTGGAATATTCATCATGATCTAGTTATGTTCATTGTCCAAACGAGGGACAGGATAAAGATGGTAACGCTCATTTATGACACAGCTTCGGCCCTTGGTCTTCTTCAATGCTTGTATATCCAAATGGAAATTACATTTTTAGTGTTACACACTACAGGTGATAATGACACTGATCAGGTTGAAAACAAAATGTTATGTGAAAGTTAACGTTATACATGTACGTCAATCCTTGATGACGCTATCATAACTTACAGTGATGAGAAACACTCCGGTAGAATGGACTAATAGAAATGGAGAATAATCTTGCTCAAAGTAGTTATTTTTACAAATATTTTACCCAAATTAACAACACACACCCTCATTCCTGTAGATTAATTAAATGCAGTGACCCTCGCTGGTGAAATCATTTGCGTTTGTTTATCGCCAATAGTTGCGTCCAGAATCGAGATGTAAATATTTACAATTGAGCATTGTTTAGACGATGTTTTCTATGGAGTGGTACGGTCGATTTGTTGGAAATTTTCGCCGATGTTAGTATAATACTACATTCACCCTGTTGCCATAGCGCCTGAGTACCAACTTATCAGTTTCAAGGACCCGAACAAATCCTTAATATGTCTTTAACCCTTTGAGTGCCAGGGGCCGATTTCATCGGCCCTAAACCTACAAAATAAGTCTGTTAAAGAATATAAGAATAAATCATTAAAATTGTAAAAAATTGTAAAACAAAAAAAAATAATTGTTAGGCCAATGCATTCTCTTATATATGCGAGGCAACCTATGGTCGACTCGCATATATAAGAGAATGCATTGGCACAGGGTATATGGGTTGATACAAAAATCGACCTGGCACTCAAAGGGTTAACCATTCATGAGCTATATATAAATAAGTTGAAAACGAATTTACTGTAACTTCACAAACTTAATTAATACATCATGTTATTTCTTAAATAAATTTAGTCACTAAATGATGTCACCCTTCAGATGTTGGGATATGAAGTCTAAAACTTATCTTCTTTTATTGCAGAAAATCGAGAGATTATTATTGACTGTCCTCCGAGTCGGTCAAGAAATGGGACACCTAGTCAGGTTCGGTCTAAGATTAGAAGTGGTGCACAGAAGGATACAGGTCTTGTTAATATACTTAGTGAGTTTTTATTGAAGAAATATACTTTTGACAATGAAATACCATAAGCCTGCATCCCTTGTCAATATTTCGGCAATAGAGCCTGAGACTACAGACTTGTTAACTCTTCCATGACTGGAACTTCTTGAAATTTTGCGAAAACAGTGTGCCAATGCATTCTCTTATATATGCGAGTCACCCATAGGGCGCCTTGCATATATAAGAGAATGCATTGGCCTAACAATATTAACTCTTTCACCCCCGCTGCCCGCTATAGCGGGCATGATGTCATGTGCGTTCGCCTGTTTATCCGTTTTTTAAACGAACTGTGCCACGGCTACATAATGTAATAGCTCCCACAATTCATATAGGTCCCTCTGGGATCCCTCTGTGTCCCTGCTATGTGTCCCTGCCATAGAAAATTAAAATATTATATCCGAATTCCATTGGAAGCATGCCTGAATTTAAGCGGTCGGTCGGACACGGACATTTTCCGATACATATCGCCAAATGTCCGACCATTTTCATTTTTAGACAAACATTATGTCCGGCGGTATATTTTTAAATAAAATCTCATATATTTGGCAAGAGTGTTGTCTAAAGTGTTATAGTTGTGCGTATCATACACCTTTTACGCGGACAATTAGGCCTAATACCCATGAAAACGAACGCAAGCAATATTGAAGCAGAAAGTACACACTCATTATACTGGAATTCCCAAAGTTATAAATAGATAGCACAAAGGGAGTGAATTCAGTTTCAAATTGATTTCGTTTTGAGAAAGTTTGTGTTCTAAGTTCGTCAATAAAAGGACTTCTAGTGTGTGAAGTTCATTTGTTTTGATTGTGAGATATAATTAGAGTGATTTTGGTCAATATAGTCAATTATTTATCAGTCACTGAATGTGATCACTTGGTGATTTATTTTTGCATTGCCTATTTTCGTTTTTGGATCGATTTTGGACTGTGATTGACAGAACTTTCCCCTCATCAAGCCAACATTTGCATGATGTTTTAAACAAGGTGAAATCACTTCTTCAAATTTGACCACAGGGTGATCACCAGTGTGTGCACAAGAACAAAAATAGCCATGATTGTATGCATGCCATTCAGTAGAAAATTGATCAAAATCTAGTGTTTTTCAATGACTGGTGTTTCCCTAGCAACCGTTGTCAAGGAAGTTCGGCACCCGAAGGTCATCTATGACCCTCATGTGAATATAAATTCACTGCTGATCACGGCAATATATGGTTTGCCATACCCACGATCCCTCTAAACATTAGTATTTAGGCTTAGCGCTAAAGACAAAACAAATCCTAATTAAGTCCTGTAAATCTGGGGTCTGGGGCATTTTACCCTCATATATTCGGTGGTGAAAGAGTTAACCTTGACCTTGAAAGCCAGTGCATTCTCTTATATATGTTAGGCTCCCTATGGGAGACTCTCATATATAAGGGAATGCACTGGCAAAGGGTCTTTAATGCTGCACCAGCACAGCTCCCGTCATGAAAGGGTTAATGTGATGCAGAGATGGCTTGATTCAGCATTGATAGCCATGGAATTTTTTCAATAAACATTTCTGTGAACAAAAGTACATCCTCAAACTATTACAATTAGGGCCACTTCCTAATGGCGCTTCTGGCATGCTACAAAATGTGCGACAATAGTCGCACACCGAAAGCGACATAATGCCGCGTGTTTTGTCGCTTGCGGTGGGCTTCAAAACATGAGAAATGTTCCATTTTTTGGCACATGACGAAAGCGACAAAATGCAACTAATATCGCATGCTTTGTCACTTTCTGCGCACGCCAAAAGTTCGACAAAATATAATGTCACAGATTTTGGCGCATCTCGCTTTTGGCCCACGCCAAAACATGTGACATTTCACATGTTTTGGTGCACACCAAAAGCGACACAATTTTGTCACTTTCAGCGCGCGACTAATAGCACACATTTTGGCGCATGCCAGAAGCGCCATTAGGAAGTTGCCCTAATAGAATTCCATATCAAACTAGTGGATTCATTGTAAAGCTAGATCAATTAATCACTGGTTTATTTTGTCGGACAATTTACTGTTGCAGTTTGGCACATTTCTTTTCCAAATCAGCATTTCCTGGCTTTCAAGACTAAAACATTTTTATCCTGCCAAAATGAAACTGCTTAACACGTTCACTGCCAACTGCGAGTTATCTCGTACTATTTGCATGTAATTGAATGGGCGTCGCAGTGATCGTGTTAAACTAATAAACCAGTGAATGCACTAGATAACAATATAATATTTTAGTTTTTGAGATATTCATAATGATTCAACTCAAGTTCAATTTAATTTAGTGTTTACTCATTATTTCCCTTTGAAATTCAACAGTACCTATAGTTCAGAAAAGATGTCTAGTTTACTATGAATGCAGCTCAGCTGAGCTTTAAGTCTTTAATTTCCCATTGTGAGGAACTGATATTTCTGTGGATGGTAAAATTGGTCACCTCAGTGCCATATTAATCGCTTTATATTATTGTTTATCAATTAATACACCCAGTTTACCAGTGAGCAATAAGGTCAAAGGCTGTTTCCTGTGTATACCTTGACAAATCTGAGATCACTCAGTCGATAACTCCTAAATGTTTTTCTCATCTTCAGATTACAAACCATACACAGGTCTCGTCAACAGGAGCCCTGTACTAGAAAATAGACCAAGAGAAATCGTCCCAACACAAATTCCGCATAATAATACAAATATGGAGGAAATGTCACCCGTTATAGGTAGTGGAAGTTACCGAGCAAGAATGCAGCAGCAACAACCACACCAAATGTATTACAACATGAAGGTGCCGCATTACAATAAGTCATCAACTGCATCGTCACCAACGCATCGCACTCGTTCTCGCCCTGTGAGTCGTAGCGTCAGTCGAGGAGACAGCTTTAAAAATATGCAGACACAACTACAACTAAACCAGGATATATTAGCAGCATCTGGAAGTCATAACGGAGTAGAACATTCTCGGAATTCAAGAACTTCAAGTAAAGATTCAAGCTTATGTAGTAGCGGTAATAATTCCTCCAATAATTTACTGTTACAAGCTACGAACAATACACATATTGATGCACTAGCTGACGTGTACATGTATACGCCGCCATCATCACGGACTCCATCTGGTGGCTTATCGATAGGCGACAGATCATCAGATATTGCTAACATGGGTAGTATTGTGCCGTTTTCTTCATCTGATGATTCTGATCACCTTTATCTGCCCGCGCCACCCGCGTATGTTACCGCAGTCGAGAACTCACCAGTTAGAGATTACTTACCTCCATTAGAACTGTCAGCCGAAGCAATGGAAGTCATGGAAATTAAAAACCAGAGCCTCCCGACTGACGTCTGGCAGCCCAGAGAAATTGTGGCTGACTCGACCCAAGTAAATGCTTCAGAACCTTCAGCTCTTAAACAGGTAATATTTACATAGCCTATATATGTTTTTATACCTCCCGTAACGAACTTTGATATTTCCGTCGATATTTTTTAGTGGCATTTGTATTTCTACGATAGGTCGATAAATAAACAAACTATTGATATATCGGCTTCATATGATCTAAAAAACACTTGCCAAAGTCAGCCATTTTTCAGCCGTTTTCAACTTTCGCCAGAAGTCACACAAACGCTCTTTATTTCTACCATATCAGGAACAGACTACCGCAGAATGCTCTTCTGTTCCATGTCGCACAAATGGTTGTGTTGTGTTTGGGACCCAAACACTCTATTCATAGGTGTATTTTTCATTACTTCAATTTGTCTTTTTGGATAACATAATGCTCGTAGAAAGGTAGTTCAGATATTTATCGACCTATTTCGATACTGAGAAAAATTCAAAAGTGAATAATATTTTGTGTATTTTGGAGCGCAACCACCATGTGGCTTTAAGCCAATGCAGACTTTTTAAACGCACAAGAATAGGCTAACCAATAGATTACTCAGAGGTAGATTATTCAAGTAGCTTATTGTGTTGTATTATCTCCATACTGTCAACAGATTTCAAATAAAAAATAAGAATAATTTAAGCAGATTTTATGTAAAAAAAATAACTAAAAAGCTATAGATAAATATAAGGAATGAATGTAGTTTGGGTGTGTTTTATTAAGGGATATGTTGTGGTTTGTTGGAGCACATTTAGTTTATATCATTTTGAATGTGCCCATTGCCCACTACGGTGCAGGAAAAACTTGTAAGTGCTGGAATTTGACTTTTATTTTTCCAGCATGGAAAGAGTCAGTCTGGAGTAAACTACATACCCACATATAAAAAATAGTTCAGTTTTCATTTCCCAAACCCGGGATTCCTTGTATTTACCGCCAATCAAAACTTACTCTAAGAAATGTGTTCGCCAATAAAAAACTATCAATATGTCACGTGCTTTTGGTGTGGAAATTCCGAAGGTGTGGCTAAAGGTTGTTAAAAATAGTATCCATGACGTCATGTTATACCGGAAGAGAGAAATAATTTGTTCTAAGTCCAAGAAATCCACATAAATTGACATTTTTCATAATTTCAAGCAGATCTGTCTTTAAAATACATTTTATTTTGGAACCTGGATGCTGTTTACCTTTATTGTCGGTAAAACTATCGCCGAACGAAAAGTCACAAACCCTGCAACTGTTAATTCCGATTCTGAGAATCGGCTTCACATGGGTTGAAGAGGCCATGACGGCACTGGCACGTGACCATGTTTACACCTGTCAATCACGACTAATTTGACATTTATATTTAGCGCGGTGTGACGTAATTTGGGGGAAGCCCTCAACTGTCCAGAAATGAAAAGTTGATGGGAGTGCAATAGACTCAGTATCAGTATGAATCTGAGTATGTTTACAAAGACTGGGAAAGAGTTGGAGTGAAATAAGGTTTTTTATAGGTAGGGTCCACCGGTCCAGGGTCTGCACTTGTCAAAGAATTCTTTTTGGTAAATTTTTTGCCATTTCTAAATCTGTCATTTTTTTTACAAACTTGAAATAAATTGGATCAATATATGAATATAATAATAAAAAGCAAATTAAGAGAATAAAACTCACAAAAACAAAATAAATAAATTTAGAGAATTTTCATAGTCACTATTTAGAAACTGTGAAAAATTATTTTCTTAATTAATACTTCGATTTCTCTCTTGACATTATTGGCTTTTTGTTTCAGCAGTGTTCTCCCAATGACACGGATGAAGGCCCGCTAGCGGAAAGTACAACAAAACGGCAAAAGAAAACCACTCACATATCAGTTCAGTTCCAAAAAGAGGCTCTTCATCCCGAACTGGAGGAAATTCGCGGTGGTAGAACACATTCGTCGTCGCTTCCATTCATGACCGCTCTGTGTAAGGACTGGACATTGATGCCAGCTGGAAGTGACACTCTGACGTCAAAGTCATCTGATTCAAGGTTATCACGGACATCAAATGATCTTGTTGACTTCCGACGCTTTTCTTCTTGTTTTCCAAGCAGTGCAGCCGACACGATGATATCTGTTCAGTCATCCCGGCCTGTAAGTTGGCATTCGGAACAACTAGACGAGCGTCTACAAGCGCAACTAGACGCAGTTTGTAAGCAGAGAGCCACTCCTACTGGTGGTTCAAAGGGTCACAACAGTGATCCTGAAAACTCCACATCAAACATATCAAATTCCTGGACGAACTCTCTCCATTCTGATTCTGTCCAAACGCAGGAGAGATATTCACCAGAAATTATAGCCAATCAGCTTCACATTCCCCCGAAACTAACGAGTGGTGGTCACAGTAAAACTGACTCCAAAATGGGACATATCAACCACAAAGCATTTACGGAGACTGTCGGAATTGCATAAAACAGAGACAACAGTAATGCCCTAAATAATCAACTCCTTAACCACAGCAGAATTATGGGTAACTTTTCCGGATTTAGTCGGAAATGTGGCTTGTTGCTCTAACTGAGAGCTTTCCGATGAATGGCAACAAGCCATATTTCCGACTAAATCCTGAAAAAGTTACCCATAATTCCGCTGTGGTTAAGGAGTCGATTATTTAGGGCATTACTGTACCTTCAATGTTGATGAATATAATTTAGTTTCTCAGTTTGATTAATCTGTAGATAGGGTCTCTCTTTCTTGACAGCATCTGCAACAACTGCAGATGTTATTCTGAAATTTGTTTTGACAAAATGTTTGCATCAGCCCTTTATTTAATAAAATACTTATTGACAAATTCATGTAGATGCCTTAGGAAATGTTGAGATAGTAATTTCAACAAACAACCATACTGTCATTTCTTGAGCTTATGATCTAAAATATTCCAAACAATGAATAGTATTCCTTCTGAATTTATATTGTCTGTCGTCTGCTCATATTTCCCAATGTTTAACCCTTTCAGTGCCAAGTCCTTTTTTTATATCAACCCATATTTCCTTGATCATTTTTCAAATTTATTGATTATAATAATGTGATACATTGTTGGAAAGAGCTCTTAGAGCTCTTTCCATCAATGTATCACATTATGTTAATCATAAATTTGAAAAATTATCAAGGAAATATGGGTTGATACAAAAAAGGACTTGGCACTGAAAGGGTTAAAGTAAGGACATATTGGTCCCTCAGAAACAGTGTATCTTGACATGTTGCATGGAGTATGTTTTAGGGTATTTGCGACATTCTTGTTAAATTTTTCAATTGAAAAACAATGTGAATGATCAAGCAGTAAAGAGATGCTTGTTTTTCTCAGCATACAGTTTTGTTTTCATATGATTTTTGGCAGGGCATATAGGTCATATATAGGTCATATACATACTTTCCACATTTTTTATTTCATTAGTAGCAATGGTTAATATCAAAAGGGGTTTATAGAATTTGTTTGTCTATGAAATGAGAAACATCCATTTGGTAAAGAAAGGTTTGTATCACCAAAAACTACATGTAAATGAGAAAAATCTGTTCTGGCATTTGTTACTTGAAAGCAATTAAAGTGATGTGAAACACTCCAGTAGGGTGATTAAATAGAAATGGAGAATAATCCTGCTAAATTTAGTAATTTTTGCAAATATTATATCCAAAATGACAACACACATGGTAATTCTTATATATTAATTAAATGCAGTGACTCTTGATGGCGAAATCGTTTTTGTTAGTTTGTCGCCGATATTCAGCATAGTTCAAACGATGTTTTCTATGCAGTTGTACGGTCGATTTGCTTGAGATTTTCAGGATGTTAGTAGAATGCTACATTCTTCCAGTTGGCATAGCGCCTGAGTTCTAACTTATCAGTCTATCACATCAGAACAAGTCCTTAATATGTCTTTATAAGAATATTAACCTCTTCACTGCTTGGCCATTGATGTTATTTTTCAATGAAAAATTTAACAGGAATGTCACAGAAACCATAAAACTTGCAAAGGCTATTATCAGACATAACCCTGGAACATCATACACTGTTTAAAATGTTAAGCTACACTATTTCCGAGGGAACGTTATGAATTATACCTGGCTGATGTTGCCCTGACGTAGGTATGTAGGTACCAATATTATGGACCATGTAGCACATGTTGTTCATGTGGACAAATTCTTATTATCAAAATAAAAGTTGCAATGAAGAGAGACCCTCATCTTAATTTTCTTTATGATTTCCAGTCATTATTTCTTAGCAGACAGTTGTGTTTTCACATGATTGTTGGAAGAGTATATGAGTCATATTCAAACTTTCCACGTTTCATAAGTAGCAGAATTTGGGTAATATCAAAAGGGTTTATACAAAATTTTTATCTATAAAAAGGGAAATATGAAAGCATAACTGATGAAATAATAGATTATTAATTCAACAAAAGTTAGGCGCATTTCAATCCCACAAGTCATACAATGTCATGAGAAAATATACTGAAGGATGCCATTTCAAATTGTGATGTGAATATAAATTCTAGTGGTGGTGAAGTTCACACAACCTTTTTTGCACGAGTTTAACTTTTCATTAAAAAGTCCATTCAAAAGATGGAAAAAAATTCTCAATAAATGCTGATAAATGTCCATCTATTGCGCCAAGCCAGTGCAGTGTGAAATTTCATGTTTGGCATTGTAGAAAACCTATGATTTTTGGACATTCAATCAATTGAGCAAAAGGTGCATTTTGATTGGTCTAATGTTGTCTGCCATGATCTGTTGATTGACATGTGACTTGATTTTGAAACTTCTGCTCAGTTTTATCTTCAAAATTATTACCCACGGAACATTTAGTAATAAGGGTGAAGTATAATTAGGGTTGACTTATAAGGAATGACTGCTTTAGTTTTTCCAGATCATCGAAAAATAAATACAATTTTTGGGAACGCATGGCAAAGCATATTATGAGGCATGTGGCCAGAAATTGCACTTATTTCTCAATGCCCTTAGAAACTAAATTTCATATAAGAAGCCTTGCATATATAAGAGAATGCACTGGCCAATCAAAAAATCAAGGTCAATATTGTTAGGCCAATGTATTCTCTTATCTATGGGAGACTCACATATATAAGAGAATGCATTGATACAGGGTTTTCCCAAAATTTCAGGAAGTCCCAGACATGAAAGGGTTAATATTTACACCGTGAAGTTGATATAAAATGAACTGTTGAAAACTGACTACAAATTCTTGTGAAATTCTGTTCTCTGAGTAAGAGGTTATTCAATGAAGTTACCGGTATATCAAATAATTCAGGGTAAAGCTTATCGAGTATGATTGGTCAGACTACAGTAATGGCCTAAATAATCGACTCCTTAACCACAGCAGAATTATGGGTAACTTTTCAGGATTTAGTCGGAAATGTGGCTTGTTGAGAGCTTTCCAATGAATGGCAACAAGCCATATTTCCGACTAAATCCTGAAAATGTGGGATAGCATCACTAAATTCACCTTCTGGGACCTCATTCTGCATATGACAGACACACTATTATCCGGGCTTGCTGGTGTATATGAAAGGAACTTGGTCAAGTTGGCTTAAGTTTTGTCCTTGCTTCTGGAAAGCACATTTATTGCACACCCACTGGCTTATTTGTGCGGAATACAGCAAAATACAGATGAATTCAAATGTTCAATAAAAGATTGTGTATTGTTCTAGAACAATACAAACAGATTACGTCAACAACGTCATTGGCGACATCAACTTTAACAGAAAATTTCTTCACTAAGTTATGAAGTATAGCCAACAATAAGCATGTGTTTGTTCAATTAAATGAAAAATATCAACGTAAATGTTATATTATAATCCACAATCTTCAAAGTGTGCAATAAACATAGAACAACACTTGGGAACATGTTAACGTTATTGCACTCGTTTGTCGTCCCGCGAGGTAAAACTCGAACTGCCGGTTCTCATTTTACCATCGCGTCACAATAAATTCGTGCAATAACGTTAACCAGTTCACACACTTGTGTCGTTCTATCTATTTATTGCATACTGAAATACTCCTTCATTATGCTGATTTTGCAGATTAACCCTTTGATGACGGGAGCTGCCCTGGTGCAGAATTACAGATTCTGTGCCAGTTCATTCACTTATATATGCAAGTCTCATATAGGGAGCCTTGCATATATAAGAGAATGCAATGGCTTACAAGGTTTAAGGTAAATATTGTTCGGCCAATGTATTATCTTATATGCGAGGCTCCCTATGGGAGACTATCATATATAAGAGAATGCATTGGCACAGGGTTTTCGCAAAATTTCAGGAAGCTCCAGTCATGAAAGGGTTAAATGAGCATTAACCCTTTCAGTGCCAAGTCTGTTTTTTGTATCAACCCATATTTCCTTGATAATTTTTCAAATTTATTGATTATAATAATGTGATACATTGATCAATGTATCACATTATTATAATCAATAAATTTGAAAAATGATCAAGGAAATATGGGTCGATACAAAAATCGGACTTGGCACTGAAAGGGTTAATGTAGCCAGATTGTGTTAAGTTTCCCATACTCAAATAATCAGATTATTTTGTTCACAGATGAAAAGATTCTATAAGGAAAAAAAGTATTCATGAATTATATATGTAATGTGGTTGTTCAAATAAGTTTTCGTCATAACATTAGTTGCCATATATGTATACAGATGCCAATAGTGCTACAAACTGTTGTAAATTATATCAAGATCTGATGACATCACCTTACTGGTACCACACGTATGAGCTTCAATGAAAGATGTAGTGACCAACCTTAATTAAAAGTAGAATTTAGAAGACTGCATTACATTGTCCTGTTGAGTTGGTTCATTGCAATGACACAATCCGTTGTCTTCGTTAAACTAAGAGCTTCCAATGCTGAAATAAACGCAGTATTTATGCAAATTTCCTTCACTTCACAGACGAAGCCACAACCTATGATCAATTGAAAACAAGGAACGGCAGGCACTTAATTGCCATAACGTATTTATAAATAGTTTATTATTCATATCCTAGCACATTATGGTCCTCTGATGAATTGGATGCATGCTAGTAATTGCAGGCAGATTTGGCATATCGTGTGAAAGTACCCCCCCCCCCCCCCAAAATAGCGGCTTGGTCATATGGAATTGTGCATTGGATAAGCTTTATATAAGTGCAGACCGAGTTCTATGATCGTTTGTTGAACTTACAGTAATGCCCTAAATAATTGACTCGTTAACCACAGCAGAATTATGGGTAACTTTTCAGGATTTAGTCGGAAATATAGCTTGTTGCCATTCATCGGAAAGCTCTCAGTGAGCGCTTTCCAATGAATGGCAACAAGCCATATTTCCGACTAAATCCTGAAAAGTTACCCATAATTCTGCTGTGGTTAAGGAGTTGATTATTTAGGGCATTACTGTATTTCTGAATATTTCCTAAGAGAACTACCGGTTATTGAGTAGTTAGTATAGAAATGGTTAATTTGAAACTCTCTCAATGTTCGTAACTGGACCTGGGGACATGAATAATTAACCTTTGTTTTGGGAGTCTCTAACTTTCAATTACCAACATCACTGCTCCATGAGGACTAAACAATATTTAATCTAATTTGCGCATACATAACCCCTCCCGTCCTTGGGAGAATGTTCCTATTGGAACCACTTAAACTAAATACCCCATACACCCAGCTGGTCAAAACCTTTTGTTTTTCAGACTTGTAATAAATTAGGATAAAAATCGGTCTAAAACAAACACTGCACAGCACTGTAATATTACTTTGAAATTTTAAATATTGGGAACACCCCACCCCATTCCCCCCACACCTAATCTAAAGAAGGTCAAAACGAATTTCAATTATCCAACTGGAGTCAACTTTACATGGGCTCCACAATTTTATTTTTATATTTGTCAGAAAGATGGAAAATACCCATATCCTAAAAAACCTACTTTATAAACAGTAAACTGTAATTATTAGTTGAAAATTTGAAATACCAGGACAATATGTCTCCAAGTCTGAAATTTCCAAATGTTAATTCAAACACATAATTTCCAAGTGTTGAAGATTTCTACTCAAACTCATGGGTGTGGTACCAGTACATTGGTGACAATGGCAGTGATATCAAATTGAGATCTGTTCTATTTATTTTTAGATTTGTGTTGTCCGTCTATATTTAAGCAATAACATTTGTCCAATAATCAGGATTTATTTATGTGAAAACTTTGATTAGTGTTGTATCAACATGTAACCTGTCATTTGTCAGGTCTGGCACCACCTGAATTCAACTTTTTTGAGCTATATTCAATTATGTTAGTTACTTTGGTTTGCACACAGAAGATTTTGAGTCGCTTTAAATATTGCTATATTAATCCATCAAAATGGCAGCGATGCAACCATTTTTTACTCTGAAGGTAGTATGCGTATGCACCCTCATTCTCACAATATTGATGAAACTAAATGTGATATTGTAAAAACTGTAATTGACCTCTGATGTTGAACTTTGATCATTGAACTTCAGGTGTGCCAGCCACCTGGGTTCTATGTAATATACAGTGACACTGAATTTGAATTCCAAACCATCTTCAGATGATGATATAATATATGGAGATGAACAACTCATAGGCCAAACATTTTAGTTATTTAACCCTTTCAGTGCCAAGTCCGATTTTTGTATCAACCCATATTTGCTTGATCATTTTTTCAAATTTATTGATTATAATAATGTGATACATTGATGGAAAGAGCTGTAAGAACAGAGCTCTTTCCATCAATGTATCACATTATTATAATCAATAAATTTGAAAAATGATCAAGCAAATATGGGTTGATACAAAAATCGGACTTGGCACTGAAAGGGTTAATATGCAGCATATTGGAGCATTTATTTAAGATTAGAGCTGAAATGAAGTGAGTTAAGGCATCATGACTTCACATGACATCGAAACGACCTCCGGTGTTTGCAGGCCAAAATCCAGACAATACTATATGTCGTCTCCTGACAACTGCAACTCGCATCACAAGACTAGCGAGTCAGTTGAGAAATAGTGGCCGTATATGAGCATGCAGACTGTAGCCAACTGTTGCCTGTCGGCTATGGTTTATAAGAGATGCGCAATAGAATGCTGCCAGGGAAATAAACACATCCTGTTAAAAATATAGAGTTTTCCCCCTTCTATTGTTTATATTGTCATGTCAGTCATTTTCATTTCAATAGAACTGCAGGTCTCGCCTGTGAAGTGTCCCTGTGTATACAGCATGTTCACACATCATGAAACAATAATGGCTTTGGGAGAATGTGAAAATCAATGCCAAACCTGTTATATTAGCAGCCGTATCTCTCTTGTCATAAACCTGATTTTTAACATGTGGACAAGTTTCTCAGTTGATTATACTATTATAAGACTTGATGGTTTTGCTGTGTAGATGTGTGGTTTCATAGCAAATTTACCCTTTCTATACTAAATGGATTCTCCCAGTCAGTTAAAATGTGTATATTGGAATGGTCTATTTTTCATTTGGAGGGATGCTAAGGTGATAAAACCAGACGACGGATAAATATTATTATCATTACCTATGACAGTGGTACAATATTATAAATGATTGTTGCTGATTGACAGTGACATGGTGTGACATTGATGGCTTGGAGTTTATGTTCAACTGAGTCGCAGAGTGACAAAGTTGAACATAGGCTCCAAGCTGTCAATGTCACACTACATGTATGTTACCGTCGATCAATCACAATAATTCCTCCACCACTAAAACTGGCAATGTCGTGATATAGCCTTAGTTGCTAAAGCAACAATAAACCCCAATCAATCAATCAACCACAATAACATATATGTTCTGCTGACCGTCCTGGTCATTCACAGCAATTTGACATATATTCAGGAAGATTGAGCTCAGTACAAAATGTCAAAATCTCCTCCTCGTCTCTCCATAACGTCGTTCAATGTAATGATGTCATGAAAAAAGAAGTCGGGTGAGAGATGATGGAACGGTTGTTTTGGTTTCCATTATGTTGACAGCTCAAGAGGTAAACATGGGATATTTTGCGTAGCTCTCTGATCAATCAAATATACAGTTTCTTACTAGAGCTGAACATACCTATCTCCAATGTTCAATAATCAATTTGAATTTAAGTAACTTTAGGAGCTGCAACATGGATCTTTGTTTTAGGTTGTCGTTGTTGTCATTTATGTTCAAACCATATCTCTTTTGAGCAATACATGCATTTTATGTTCAGATTTCCTTGTGTACAAAATAGAATGTATATAAGAAATTTCTCTACTGGCCCTCATTACTTAAATAAATTAAGAATCGCCAAACTAAAAAATTCAGCAATTTGATTTCAAAATTACCCAGATTATTCAATGAGAGAAGTCAGGTTTTACCAGAGTTCACAAATCTATGGCAGAATCAGGGTTACATGGAAAATTTTATCCTGGAGGTTGATTTTAAAGGGCCTTCAAAAACTATCAACAAGTAAATGAAAAAATAAATTGACTTTGAGATTCACATGTCGAAATGATTGATATGTAAACATTACTGTTGCAGTGGAATTACCGACAAAAGTCCAATAAGATAACCAGTTATCAGATTTTTTCATGATTTTCAAGAAAAGAGTTTTTTTTTTTTTTAGAAAAATTTCATAAAAACAGAGCACTTTTCTCAGTCTAAAAGAATACAGGAGAAGTCGGCCCCGCGCGAAGTCGGCCCCATACGAAGACGGCCCCGCGCGAAGTCGGTCCCATTTTATAACAGAACTATTGTTTAAAATCATTATTTATTTTATGCATATGAAATATGATACTGATAATAATGACAATGACAATATAACAATAACGGCTATCTTTCGTAGCAGCTGACTTGTCGTTAAATCTCGGTCTGTGTAGGCCTACAACTTCCACAGGTTAAAAATTTGCCCATTTCCAGAAGAAACAGCTATTGAACTACTGGCAACTGGAATGGGGGTCGAGTCGATTAGCGATGGCTTGTTAGCACACTCGAAACCAACATAATTATATAACATACAAGCTCATATATCACATATTGAGAACATATTGAGAACATCTGTTGCATTCTATGTACTTCTATAAGTGAAGTTCATTTTGTTATTACAACTAAGAAAACATTGCGGACTTCACAAGTAGCCTACACAAACACGACACTAAATCAACCAAATTAAGTTGGGGACCTCATAATTAGCCTAAATAAACGCTACATCAATAAAATTAAGTCGATTTAATCCCTTCTAATTAATTAATGGGGCCGACTTCTCTGGGGCCCTCTTCGCGTGGGGCCCGTCTTCGTGTGGGGCCGATTTCGCGCGGGGCCGACTTCTCCAGATACCATCTAAAAACAGTGCATTTATTTAAGTTTATACAAAGACAATCAAAATTTATCTTAGCTCAATGTTTCTGATACTATATAGGACATGAAAAGATACATGTAAGAAACTGTCCAAAAAAATGTGGCTCACATGATTTTGTTTACAATGGCAACACATATCGGAACTGAATCTGGCTTATGTTCACAACAAAGAAATTAGTATAGATGAAACCTTCCTATAACAAAAAACTTCTTAAACCAAACAGCATATTACTACTGAATTGCATACAAGTGAAATACTATAGATAACTGGCAAAATGTTCATTTTTGCTGTCGTAATGTGGACCAGTATAGTTGTTGGCTAGACAGAACTAATATTATGCCTGTTATAAAGTTTATACATTAATATGTTTATGTACAGTTATAATAAATATATATACCAATGACAAACATGCTTTGTTTCATCTCTGTCTGACATCTGGTATCACAACCCTCTCTCACTGAAGACGATTTTAAAGTAGCTAGTTGAAGGCAGAGGGTAAAAGTGTGCCTAAGGGCTATGCTTGGCTACCCAAAAAATGGGGTTACATCAGGGGGGGGGTCGGAAAAAAGTGCCATGACATTAGGCTGAAAAAACTTTTTTCCGGCTCTTGGGTACCCACCACCCCCCTATTTGAAGGAAAAAATATTTTTTCCAATTTAATGCGGGGTACCCACCCCCCTTTTTACCTCCAAATCTGTAATATCACACCATTTAAGCTTGATGGTCAGTATTACAGTTACCCTATTTCCATTTCTGGTTCTTCTAAGTCATTCCAGTCTTTTGTAATAACACGAAACAGGTTCTAAAAAAAAACTTGGAAAAATCCAAAATAACACACAGAATACATGTGCTGATCAGTAAATTATTGATTGTTTCTTCCCCAAATATTGTCTAAGGTAGCTCATTATACAAGTAAACAAGTATAAAAGCATTAGTGTACCTTCTTTTCATCACAGCAAGTGTAACTTTAGATGTGTCCCATAGTATCACATGAATTTATGTCAATTATGATTTTTGAAAAAATTATTAGGGCAACACCACCTGGCAATTAACTCTCCAACAATACAGGTATTCAGCTGAAATCCACTATGTATCACAAAACTAATTTTCATTTCCATGAGCTGAGATCTTGGGCTAGGTACTGTGCTAAGGCCAGACCCAGATCAAACACTCAGACAAATACATGTACTGCGTGTAAATAGAAACTTGAAAATAAGACGGTCATATGCAGTCGGCAGAATAAGCTCCAAGGAGGGTGAGTTTAGTGATGCTACCCAGCATAGTGGGCTATAGCATTATGAAATTCACCATATGTGACCCTCATCTGCAGCTAGTTCTCCATGGTTGGTCGAGACCAAAATAGAATGAGGTCGTTAGAGGTTGAATGTGTTGATGCTATACCGGGTAGTATCGCCAAATTCGCCTTCTGCAGACTTCGATCATTTTGCTGATGACCAGCACATATTTAGACTTGCATATATATTAAGTTATATTATATTTTCTCTCCCTTCTTTTCACTCATCTGTTCTGATTTTGTTTATTCCACTTAGCAGCCTTCTCCATATCTACACATTCAAGTTCTATGTATGCTCGCCCAATCTTTTATCTGGGTCCCACCATCTCAAGATTGTTGTCTCAGTGATATGCATTGTTGCAGTCTACAGTCCCATGCCAAGTTCCGATACAATTTTGACTGGGTTATCTGGTCTGATCAGGTATAATGAGTAAACTTAATGCTATAAATGAATAGCTTTTTTCATTTTATTTACATTAAAGTTTATTCATGTGCTACATAACTGTCCATTTTCATCTGGAACCAGTAGCCTTGGTACATGGCAATGTGATCGGATGTAAAAGGCGAATTCCTGAGATTTGGTTCGTAATCTGGATTTCTGAGAAGCATCATGCCTATATCCACACTAACTACACCCTAAGCACTGCCCTAAGTGTCATACACACCTTAACAATGATGCTGAACACTTTGAGGCATTTATATTGAAGAAATGTTGTAAGAGGAAAAAATTGCGACCACTCAGGAAAAAAGTGACTTTTTCGCAGCTGAACCACCCACCCACCCCGGCCTAATGTATGGAAAAAAGTGGATGACCCCCCCCTGGGGTGTGTGGGTGGTCAAAGCCACCAACAAGCAATTTTTTCCGCAACTAAAAAAAAAATGTCCCCTGCTTGTTTTTTTAGTGTTTTGGCAATGAGTTGGGCTTCAAAACCACTTTGAATGAGAGAAATAATGTAATTCTAACTGGTAAACTGACTGCAGGCAGTTATCGTGTTGTATTTTGTTGCAAATTTTGAAATCCAAGATGGCCGCTGGCAGCCATGTTTTTTTGGCCGAATGACCTCAAAATGACTCATTCCTATTTACATGTCCATGTTAACATCCATGATAAATAGTATGCACATAAATTCATATACAGCTGTTTACAGTGAATTTCCCCCCCGCAAATCTCTGTTTTAGTGTTAAAAGGGTGGGGGTGTCAAAAAATGTGCCTGAGATTTTTTCCGACCCCCCCCCCCCCCCTGTGTTAAAGGTACTCAATCCGTAAAGAGGGTCCCCATCTCAACAGATTCCAACAACAACAATCCGATCAGAGGGTCCTATATTACTATTTCTTTGGCTTTGGGGGTAAAAAATATTTGATTCGAGTCGAGGAACCCATCAAACAAAGCTCAGAGTTATTAGATATTGATTTTTGAAATTTGTTAATTGCTCGAGATGAGTACTAATAACTGCCGTCAATTTGGTAACCTGCTCGAGATTTTACGCCAAAACTCTATTCAAACAGACAAGGATGGATAACTCTATAATCAAGTGGTAATAATAACGAAATTTTGACTGTCTTCTGGGCCAGAAAGAATTCCCGATAATGAAAAATAATAGATTTCTAAAATCAATATCTAACAAATCTGAGCTTTGATGGGTGACTTCCTCGACTCGAATCAAATATTTTTGACCCCCGAAGCCATTGAAATAGTAATTGAGAGGAGTTTTATCGGATTGAGTACCTTTAACAGCTAATATTTTGGGTCCTATTGTACCTACTGGCTCAAAGTTTAGCCTTACTCGGTTACCATTTTTTCTGATTACGATGGGGTGTGGGGGAAACTCATATCCCAATCAAGTGATGTCATTGTGATTGGATTTTGACTGTTCATTCATGCACAGGAGCTTGGAATTTGGTCAACACCCCTCTTTTATTGGCAGAACCACCACCCGGGACCATATCTCCTGTGATTCATGACGCCACCAGAGGTCACTGAAAGGTCACGCGACTGCGATGAAAACGCAAATATAATAGCCTGGTATCTGATATGGGACGGTACGCCCCCGCCACAGGATTTAACTTCACCCCACTAATGTTCTTCCTTATGATGTCCCTCAACTTTTAAGCAATTTTGACACGAAAAAAAGTGGGGCGTGTACACACGAGACAAGATGGCATCCAACATGGCCGCCGTTTTTAAGACGAGTCACTATAAGTCAGTTTGATGCAAATTATTAAGAGAAAATCTTGACAAATGTATTGTGAAGCCAATACATAGTGCTACCTTTCTAGGAATTGGAACTCCACATCCAAGTTGGCCATCAAAATGGCCATGGAAGTGGAAAATATAACTATTTTTCACTAATATCTTCTAAATTAGTTTCTGCTGTTTGTAATTAGTTTAGATTTGCGACTTTATTTTGTATTTTTCATGTTAACCGATCATTGGAGCAATGAAATATGCCATTATTTGGGTACCAGCCCCTTCCGATCCCTCAAAACTTTGATTTTACAGAACGCAGTATAAATTTTACCAAAAATCACCATTTGCATTATAGTCATATTACAACAAGAAATGAGCAGAACTGTGCAATGTAAGTCAGGCATACATTACTTATGACTATTTCAACTCAGTGGATCAAAATTTGTCTCTTTAGCTCAAAATGGCAGCCAAATAATGGAAAATGGTAGATATTGCCCCAGCTTGCTCTGCAATCGGTTACAAGTTGTGGTTGGTGAATAAAATCGACTAATATGCCTTCTATACATTGAATACTCACATTGATGATGCACCTTGTTTAATTGTTATTGTAACCACTGACATTATCAGAAATATTGCATTTTTCTCTCACAAACTTGACATCAAAATCACAAAAAATTGACATTTCAGTTTGGATAACTTTTTTTTCGGGTGGCGAATATATATTCCTGTGTAATATACTGAAATACTGGTAGTACTAACCACTTTATAAATCCATCCAAACCTTATATAGCAAAATGCCACCCCATCCCAGAAAACTAATATTTCGCTTGCTATCTGGTCGT
This sequence comes from Siphonodentalium dalli, assembly GCA_032622095.1. Classification (NCBI taxonomy): domain Eukaryota; kingdom Metazoa; phylum Mollusca; class Scaphopoda; order Gadilida; family Siphonodentaliidae; genus Siphonodentalium; species Siphonodentalium dalli. Next base: position 199,999,130 of record CP136062.1, read on the forward strand.
AACGCCCCCAACACCATCCCCGACAGTCTTTTAACATTCCTGATGATCGAAGTCATCTTACTATTCGTAATTTAGTGATATCCTGATAGTACTAATCACTTCATTAATCCATCCAAACCTTATATAGCAAAATCGGTATTCGCACTTCTCCCGATCCCGAAAAACTGATATTTGTTTGCGATCTGGTTGTACGCCACCCACCCCCGCCCGAGCCTTTTAACACCGACATGGATTTGGTAAGGACTGAAAATAATCATTCCTGATGCTCGAGATCACCTTACTCTTCGTATGTGGAGAAAATAAAGACATAATATAATTAGCGATTTCTATCTAATATGGTTATTCGCCACCGGGTCGTGAATAGCCAGTGCCGAGAAGGGCACGAAGAATACCACGTTTTCAGAGATGTGAGCTGTGAAGCCGTCAAAGCAGGACAGACCCAGATTATCGCGATGATGACGAGCAATGGCGTAAAATAACGTAAATGACTTATTTTTAATCGCGATGCGCGTCGTGATTTGCCGCCCAAGAAAAATGGCAATAATTGAAATCGAATGTGGAATTTGAGTTTTGAATTTTCCATTTCTGGTTGCTGGACAGTCATTTCAATAACAACATGCACAGGAATGTTCTGGTTCATGTTGTCTGCTTCACATACCTGTATCAATAGCATTCAAACAATTTATACAATGTCCTTGTGTAGAACAGTTATTTTGTGATTAAGAGATGGCGCCTCGTGATTTGCCGCCGAAGCCAAAATGGAATGCCATTGGAATAGAATGTCGGGAGTTCTCAATTGTGTAACTATGGTAGCCATTTTATGTTGATGGACACATGCGATGAATCCTTTAGTACCCAATCAAAACTGTCAATATGGAGTGTCGGATTTGAGTTTTATGATTTTATAGTAAAGCTCCGGCTGCCAGCTGGACACATTTCAATGTCGACACAGATGTTTACTGGGTTCAGGTTCTCTGCTGTCACATCAAATACCTTATCTGTGAATTCGGATGCCATACTCTCACACATTGCATGCATCATCCCCTTATATGGATGACAAAAATTCCTGATCATCTCCTCAACCATTTGATCTGACACCAACTCTTCCAGGGCAATTATGACTTCGTCCAAAACAATGTGACACTTCTCACACGCTACGTCCTGGTTGAGCTTCAAGAAAACGCGCCAATTTGACCAACTTCCGAGAAAACTACCAATGAAATCCTTTCTATCAGCTGCCGGGCACATGTCAATCATACCACAGGCCGAGGCCGGATCAAGCTTACTCTCCATCATTGCCATAATCTGGGCCTGCCCGCCTTCGACGGCTACAAAGCACAAATCTCTGAAAACATGGTATTCTTCGCAAATATTTTCGAAATCTCGCATTAATTTTTTCTGTGCAGATTCTTGAAGAAAGTGAGTGAACACTTTGTCCATTACTTCTGTGCACCAGTAACAGTCTGTGTAATCCCTTAGACTGGGCGACAGTCCCTTGGTGTCTGAGTTCGTCAGATCAGGCCTTCCGTTTACAAATACTTGATTCATTGCGTGCCATCTTTCGGACGCAGTTTTGCAAATTACCGCTTGTAAAACGAATACACAAAACAGCGTTCGGACACCCATTCTCTTGTTTTGTAAATTATATCCTTTGCGACGAACTTTATATTGCATGGGTGTATTTACATAATTATGTATCAGTCGAACCACGTGCGAAGATTTATTGTTAACCCACTCAGAAGTATAAACATGTGTGCGTGCATGTGCACGTACATATACGTATATATAAATGTGATCCGGATTAAACATAGAAAGATGCATATTCATAATATAGACTTTGATACACGTACAGGTACACTTGTGGTTTTGGCAGAAGTTTGAACAACGTAGTATCATTAACCCTTTACCCAACAAACGGCCAAAAACGCCCAAATAAAGCTTCAACAGCCTAAAATATCTTCGGTCTGTCTAAATAACACCATACAAATATGGATATCATTGGAACCGGTTCATTGACCACATTGTGATGGTTACAGTTATGCCCTGTGCCAATGCATTTCTCTTATATATGCGAGTCGACCATAGGTCGCCTCGCATATATAAGAGAATGCATTGGCCTAAAAAAATTCTTTTTTTTAACACTTTTTACCATTTTTTCTTACATTCTTTAACGATTTTATAATTTTTTCTTACATTTTTTAACAATTTTTATAATATTTTTCTACATTCTTTGACAATTTTATCATTTTTAATATGTCTTAAGCCAATGCATTCTCTTATATATGCGAGGCGACCTATTGGCACAGGGCCGTTCTGTTGGGTAAAGGGTTAACTGATATCGAGATGCATTTGTTGTTAAAAAGATCGTGTCCCCTTTAATAACCACATATGGCATTTCGCCATGATCTCATTTTAACCCTACCATGACTGGAGCTGCCTGAAATTTTGCGAAAACTCTGTGCCAATGCATTCTCTTATATATGCGAGTCTCCCACATGGGTGTATGTGTATGAATCTGTTGCAGTGATGGCATCCACATGCAGAGGCTTGCCAAAGAGTGTCAACAATAAACAAGCCATGGAAAATGACAACAATGTCCTCAGTATACGTGTTCATTGCTCCACATGTGCATAAGCAAATTATCACTTGGTAGATTATCCTGAAGCAACCTGAATAAAAGTGTCATTGACACTGTAGCTAAACATGGAGAGGGGATCGACCCTGTATTTTCAATTTAGCTGATGGACGCGGCTCACAGTATAATTTAACCCTTTCTACAATAAATTGATTCTCCCACTCAGTTATAAACGAATATACATTGGAATAATCTATTATTCACTTGGAGGGATGCTAATGTGATAAAAGCAGACCACAGATAAATCAAAGTGCAGAAAAGTACTCTTTATTGAGGGGGTATGTTTAGATAATAATTTCAATAAACGACATATGGCCGTTTGTTGAGCTTATTATCTGAACATTTCCTATGGGATAACCAATGCTGATTTAGTATAGAAAGGGTTAACATTGGTCGTTTTTTAGTTTACATTCAGCGGTGTTTAGTTTCCTTAAAGGTACTCAATTCGATCAGGCCCTCATAAATTACTATTTCTTTGGCGTCGGGATAAAGAATAATTGATTCGAGTCGAGGAACCTACCTATACACGCTCAGAGTGATCAGATATAAATTTTTGAAGTTTTGTTATTTCTATTTTTCTGGCCCAGAAACACACCGTCAAAAGGATGGTCTCAGTCAAAATTGCGTTATTAATACACTTGATTTTAGAGTTATCCACCTTCGTCTGTTTGAATAAGGGCTTCTGTGGAAATTATTAGTACACATCTCGAGAAATTTACAAACTTAGGGGCAATTATTAGTACACATCTCGAGAAAATTACAAAATTTCAAAAATCAATATCTAATAACTCTGAGCTTTGATGGGTGGGTTCCTCGACTCGAATCAAATATTTTTTACCCCCCAAAGCCAAAGAAATAGTAATATAGGACCCTCTGATCGGATTGAGTACCTTTAATTTCCATCACTATGTGACATTTGGCACCGCACAGGCTCAATGAATAGTAATTGGACAACTATTGATTTGTTAATATGAATAATTATTGGCGGCAAATTGAACTAGAGGTGTGACTGTCCCAATGGGACTAATGATACACACCCCTCACATGCCAGTGAACATTAAGTTAAAATAATAATATAACAGATTCCCATTGCAGGCGCACAACCCTAACCCCAATGCTAAACCTATTGACCGAAAAATGAAGCAATAAAACCTGTGACAAAATTATGCATGTTTCGAAAATGTTATAAGTCGAAAAGGGGAATAACTCCACAAAAACAAGTCGGACAGACGTTATAATCGCAGGAGCACATGTTCCCATGGTACTAATTATCTGTGCCAAGTTAAAAAACAATTGACCAAAAAATGTATGAATAAAAGCTTGGGACAAAATTATGCATGTTGCGAAAATGTTCTAAGTCGAAAAGGGGAATAACTCCACAAAAACAAGTCAGACCACAGGGGACTGCAACGCGCTCCGCTCCCCCCCCCCCCTTGCGCTGCCCATATACGCCGCTTCTATATACGCGCCTGCTTCACGTTAATGGTAGTATCATAGAGACTATGATACTACCATTAACGTGAAGCAGGTGCGTATATAGAAGCGGCGTATATGGGCAGTGCAAAAGTGGGGCGGACAGCGGGGCGTGTTACATGCCCCTGTGGTCAGACAGACGTCATAATCGCAGGTGCACGGGTTCCCATGTTACTAGATATATTTGCCAAGTTAAAAAAAATTGACCTAATTCTTCATGTTGCGAAATGTTAGTAAGTCGAAAAAGGGGGATAACTCCACCAAAAAAAGTTCGACAGTCGTCATCATAATCGCAGGTTCCCATGGTGGTTGATCTCTGTGCCAAATTTCACGGAAAATGATTAAAGTATATTATTTATTGAAATTGGCGCACAGTATCCCTTTAATCCGACCAAGCCACTCTTTCGGGGTCGAAGTGGATCCACCGGCAGGCGCGAACTCATGCCGGTGCGTTAACAACATTGCAAGTCGGACACTCCAAACACGGGGCTGTCGAACGCCACTCGATTACCTCATTTTTGTTGTTTGATACTGTATTTGTTTAATTATATAATGTATTCATGTAAACGGGGGTCAAACCAAATATGTTCAAAAAGTATAAAACAATATCAATATGGTTTTGGTTGTGTAGCTTTGCAAGTATTATTTTGTTTATTTACGTGCTGGTAGTATGCCTTTAATGATATCTTGATTTTCCAGACAGCAGTTAACGGGACGTTACTCTATACTTAAGTATGTCTGGTTACTTACAATCAATATCGATTTGTTTACATTTTGTATAATCGATGTTATATTTGAATAGATGTTGGCGTTTCTTTTATTTGCTGAACAAAGGACTGTGAAGAGTAACTGAATGTGTGCAAATGACAGTCTGCACCAAAATAGAAACTCGCGGTATCGACATCTCATTTCGGGCGTTAAATTTTGGCCTTCAATGTGTGAAAACGAAAACAAACATTGGAGTTTACATGCTGCCACCATGCACTGGCAAAACTTAATAATGACTTGATGCACCAAATGTTTACTAAAACATATATATCTGCACTAAGGTAAGTAAGTACAACGATTTTATCAATAACTAGCAGGGTTACCCGGCGTTGCCCAGGTAAAGGTGACGTGAAACCCTCTGCATATTGTGGATATATGGTGGAAATATAGATGATAGGCCTACTCATGCAGCGTTACACATATTCTCATAGATTATTTATCCACCTACACTGTAAATCCATGTGTTAAGAATCCGAACGTGTTAAGTCGGCAATGTGTTCATATTTGACATGCTATGCGTTATAATACATCACGTTGATGTTAAGCTCCATTTATCATACAGTGGCCACATCACGTTGGTGTTAATAATATGGCATGCTGTGCCTATCTGAACGTCATACTGGCGTTAAAAGATATCGAACCGTGGTGGCCATCGCTATACTCCGTATAACGAAATTGGTATTTTTAATGAGTAACTTAGACATGAAATGTTTGCATGAGCAGAATAAAATGTTATTATAATATAATTTTGGTTTTATTTGTACTTTTCGAGATTTTTGCGATAGGATTGAACACTAACGTTCAATAACGTGTTCATGGTACTTAACACAGGTGTGATGATTCGCGTCCAATTCCGTAAATTGAATCGGCACGTGCCGCATGCGCAGTCGGCATCAATTCCACAAAACTTTTGGTGGGAAACTTTTCAGAAATCGCCGCCATTATTGTTTTGATCACAGCGTTCAAATATTTCTTTAATTATTCAAATAACAGGTATATATACAACTTTGCAAGGCTGTCACCCAATTAGATAATGTATTTTTTTAACCTACGGTAGACTAGTTTAGTAGTTTGAATCTAATGCAACACGTACGTTCAAAATCAAATGCAAGTTGAAGTTCAAGAAGTTGCAACTGAGAACTGGCAGCCGCAGTGGCATTGCCATTCCCGGCCATTGTGATTGTGACTGTCACGATTGTGACTTTTCTGTGTTACGATGATTGTGATTGTCACTGAATCTGATTGTCAATTAATTTGTCATGACTCAGACTGAGTCATGTTGACGTTGTGCCAACTTGTGCAGCCAATTGAATTCCAAATTGTCATTGTGCCAATTTCACTTTGACTTTCAGCTTCACTGACCTCAGCAGCTCAGGCCCGCCCAATAAATTGAATAAATTCAATAATGGCAATATATAAATACAGTGAATACTATTATACTGGGATGCCAAAAATCTTAATCTTATCTTATGTTTTAAAATAAATAAACTGGTATAAAATAAATACAAATTTCCCACCACTGACACTGTCTGACTGTCACTTTCTCGGCGGGCAATGTTTATTTTTCCAAGATGGAACCAAATCATCCATTTATTTGCAATCTGTGCTATTTCACTGCACATGACTTTGGTATTTTCCAAAACCATTATATCAGAATGCACAAAGATGACCCAAATTTTTTTGTGGCATGTGATGCAGAAAATTGTGGTTATACCACAAAGAAATGGGGAAATTTTCGTACACACTTCTCTAGAAACCATAGGCATACTAGGATGGAAGCGACTGATATGTATGCAAACATGGAAGTTGACAATGAAGATAGTAGTATTAGTACGGGAACTGACTTTGCAAATGCAGCAACAAATCCCTTCAATGCTCAGACCCAAGAATTAGTTTTTACATTGTCACTAGAGGGTCAACACAATGTATCGCAGACCAGCATAAACAAAATAGTGAGTAGCGCTGGTACGTTATTGCAGCGCAATTTGTCTGCCTTTAAAGATACAGTGAAGAAAAGGTTGTCAGAACGCGGTATTGCTGATATTGATGGATTGTTAGATGATATACCAGTTGAAAATTTTCTAGATCAATTAGATACATCCAAAAAGCGATTAAAGTGTTATATGAAAAGTGACTCAATTCCGTATATAGCACCAGAGTCCATTGAATTAAACCGCCGAAACATCACCAAAAATGGGCAAATTGTTGAAGTTCCGAACTTTGGTTACTACATTCCTTTAGAGCAGTCTCTGCACAATTTATTAGAGCTACCTGAGGTATGGAATTATGTACAACATCCCCATTTTTCTTCCAATGAGGATTATATGCAGGATTTTTGTGATGGTGAGTTTTTTCAGACACATCCCCTTTTCATAGAAAATAAGACTGCACTGCAGTTGATTCTGAATACCGATGATCTGGAGATTACAAATCCACTTGGGTCTCACACAAAGAAACATAAAATATCAATATTTTATTATACACTCGGCAATATTCCACCTGAGCATAGATCAAAGTTGCAAGTTATTCAACTTATTGGTATTGCTAAGACACAAAGCGTAAGAACAAAGGGTTCATTAAATACATTTCTCAGTGACTTCATATCTGTTGTTAACAAATTGTCAACTGAGGGACTGACGTTTAAGCTTTATGGTGAAGATGTATTTTTGAAAGGTACATTGGTATTTGTTCCAGCTGACACGCTAGCTTCTAATTGGCTGGGTGGTTTTAAGGAAGGTGTCGGATTTGCCCGTAAGAATTGTAGAAATTGTGATATATCTGCCAAAAAACTGTCACTGATTTCAGTAGATCATCAAGTAACACACAGAGATGAAGATCTTCACAGGGCCCAATGTGGTAGACTTGAACAATATTCCGATGCCGTTAGGAAATATTGGAGCAAAATGTGGGGAATAAATCAGTCCAGCTGTCTCCTAAAGATCAAGGACTTCAGCATCACAACTGGAATGGTCCAAGACCCAATGCATATATTTTTAGAGGGAATCGTTCCTTTGGTGATGTCCCTTTTTTTCTACAGAGTTATAGTTGTGGAAAAATGGTTTTCAATCAAATGGCTCAACACACAGATATCTGGTTTCAGATATTCTTACCTTCACAAGAATAGCAAACCAGAACCAACTTTTGCCAAGAATTCAGAAGGGGGAATCAGCGTGAAGCAAAGCTCTTCAGCTATTTTAGTTCTGTGCAATATTATTCCACTAATTATCTCATCTAAGATACCCAAGGGGTACTGTTATTGGATTAATCTTTTGAAGCTCATCCAGTTGGTGATGATATGCACAAGTTCATATTGCTCCAAGGATACTCCCCAGTTGTTGCGGATATTGGTAGCAAGTTTTCTGGAGGAATATAAAACTTTATATCCCAAAGCACCATTTACTCCCAAATTGCATTATTTAGTACATCTGCCCAGGCAGATGTCACTATATGGGCCACTCAGACACCATTGGTGCATGCGTTTCGAGGCCAAACATGGGTTTTTCAAGGCTAAGCGATACCGAAATTTTAAGAACCTTCCCCTCTCTATGGCTCGACAACACCAACTATATATGGCCCACCGGCAAATCAGGTATGATGGGGCAGGTCCAGTGAATTTTCTATATGGAGGAGATTTGTGTCCAGAAGGTACACAGTGTAACTTGATTGAAAAATATCCCCAGTTGAGCGAATGTTTCCGCACTTTGCTGCCGTCAAATGTGCCGGGATTCAATCATTTGAATTCTCAGGATTTGGGTCAATTTGCTGCTTACGTTGTTGATAATATACATATTCATGGTTTGGAATACAGGACAGGTTGTTGTTTAGTGAAAAGTTATGATAAACTTACCGACTGTCCTACATTTTGTATTCTTGATAACATATTTGTCCTCAACAACAGCAAATACTTCATCATAGAACTAACTGAACCAGCATTCTTTGACACTCACACTAATCATTATCAGATTGTCCCCATTGGACGATATGAATTGCTGCCATTTTGCAATCTTCAGTTTAAATGGCCTCTAAGTGTATATGTTCATGCAGGCCGTCATGTTGTTCATAACTCAAACAGTCATATGTGTGAATCCCTTGAAGAGTACATGTAACTACATTATAATATGCATACATACTACAATTACAAATGTACTACTGTATATATAAGCAGATAGGTTTAATATAAATGTTTTCTTCAGTGCCGTGAGTTACAATCAAACTAGGCAAGACCACTCGCTTCCCCCACTTACCCCGGTAACCTTATACACTGCAGTAGGCTGGTGGTTGCAAGTACATGTCGGCTGTAAATATCGTTCTGTGTTGGAATTAGGAATAGCAAGTACTCACATAATATACTGTCACCTGCTAATTGTCTGACTCTACGTCGGCTGCATGCTCAATACACAATTCATGCGATGATGCGCGTATACTTTCAAAGACTTAATTCCGGAACGGTGTCAGCGAAAACATGGCTAATTTTTAGACATTGAGCCTTAAACAGCCTTTTAGACACTGCGAATCTATTAAAACATGTTACAAATAAATATCACGTGATCAAGGCACAAAATAAGACGTCAGTCATTTGCAGAATGAGGTCCCCAGAGGATAAATTTAGTGATGCTAACCCGCATACAGTGATGCCCACAATAATTGACCTCTTAAGTTAACCACAACAGAATTATGGGAAATTTTTCAGGATTTAGTTGGAAATATGGCTTGTTGCCATTCATCGGAATGGCCAACTGAAGCTCAATGAATGAATGATCTAGCCTACTCAAAGACTTGTGTACACAACTATATAAACTTCTATCAATGTTATAAAAGCCTGCAAAACACATTCTTTTGTTGCCCTTACCAAAATGTCCTAACATAATTCTCATGAGAATCTCACGTTAGATTCTCACGTTAGAATCTCACGTGAGGTTTTTAATATGCAAATTAGCAAGATCTCATAAGAATTTTTTCTCACATGAGAAAGAATCTTTCCTCACGTAAGAATTTTTTCTCACGTGAGAAAAAATCTTGCTAATTTGCATATTAAAAACCTCACGTGAGAAATAATTTTTTCTCACGTAAGAAAGACTCATTTCTCACGTAAGAAAGAATAATTTCTCACATGAGAAAGAATCATTTCTCACGTGAGAATGAATCATTTCTCACGTGAGAAAGAATCATTTCTCTCGTGAGAAAAATCCTTTTTTCATGCATATAAGAAAAAATTCCTGTTCTATATATTTCAAAATATAATGACCAGTATAACAAATAAGGACTATCTAATTCAAACAAATCTATGTGCTACCAAATTCATTTTGGTATCATTAACAATTTAACACTGTCATTTATCATCTTTTTAAGGTTATAAAATAACAAACACTGTCATTGAGAATTTCCAGGCTTTCGGACTGCTTTTGCCCCCTTGCCATTTTCTGCTTCTGGGGTCCCTGATCTTAGAGGCATTTGTGTGTGCGATGAATCTATATTGTACAAATACAGATCTGTATTCTCACACTAAACTTCAACTTAACTTTTCTTAATATTTGATCAACCAATTTTTCAATTGCTGTTCAACATGTGTGCATGTGTACACTGCAACATGTTAACTGCTCCGTGGAATATTCCAAATAACTGTAAAAATCACTTCCATGAAACAATGAAAACTGCCATAAATTGTTTATTTCCTAAAATTCATTCATTTTGTTCAAATAGATTTGAACATTTACTCTGTCTTAGAATCAATTAACAATAACAGAAGTTTATTTGATGTGATAATATGGGCCATCATTATTTATTCTAGAAATATAATTTAAAATATTTGAAAATAAAATTTAAATCAACTTTAATATATACACATGTATACTGCATGTAGTCTACCTGGTTGATAAATTACATATTAGAACCTGCAGTAAAGGCAACACCAGAGACCACATGCCATAAAATCTTGCCATGATGCCAGATGCATGACGCGATGCCTAAAGCCCTCTGCCATTTATATAAATATTACACTTACCTAGTATAATGTGTATTCCATGTTGTGGAACTTATCATTAAAGAATATCCACAAATAAAACAATAAATATAACTCCATGTTCCCCTTCTCGTGAATATAACACAACTTAAGCTTCTAGCACAGATATAAAGATAATTTACAGTCTAAATCATGCACAGCAACTGACATGTACAGGTTAACTCCAGTAACTGTTTTGGCGCATTTTATATTTTGAATTCTCCAGCATACACCAGATCAGATTTCTCAAGACCACATGTTCTAGATTAAATCATTTTACCCACCATTGAAATCTGACTTTAAAATATCTACCCTATTTCTAACATATTCTCATGTAAGAAAATCACACTTGGCTTACTTTTCTGGAATTGGAGACCACACAATTTAAAGTCTGTATTTCTTATGAGATCTAACGTGAGAATTTCTGACTTTGAAAATATCCAATAAGTTTTTGTGAAAAAATTTCAAAGTGTGCATTCCTCATAAGAAATCACGTGAAAATTTCTTAACCCCGAAATTTTTTTAAAACTTACTTGAAGGATGATAATTTCAAAGTCTATTTTTCTCATGAGAACTCAAATTAGAATTTGCAACTTAGAAAAATATACTATCGGTTCAGTGGAAATATTTCAAAGTCTGCATTTCTTACGAGATCTCATATTTCTCACGTGAGAAATTTTTCTCACATAAGACCCTTGGTTAGAAAATTGATTTCTAACATGTTCTCACAAGGTTCATGTTAGATTTCTCTGCTTTGCATATCTTTCTAATATGCTTCTCATGAGATTCTTATAAGATTCTAACAACTTCTCATGAGAAAGTTCTGTATGGGTGATTACCATTTACAGGGAGTCAAAAGTTCAGATTATTCTTGTTGATAAAACATCTCCCCCAGAATAAATATTATATAAAGAAAAAAAAATCGCGTGCGTGCATGTATTTCAAATTTTTTTGGCTTGAAAAAACAGGAAATCAATTTTGGCAGGCCTAAAACAGTTTGTTTATGGTCTGGATACAACCCTAATAGATATACTCTTTTGTGTCACAACCGGAATCAATACAAAAAATTGTAACCACCACCTGCTTACAAAACTGTATAATGTTTAGGGGGGGTGGTGTATTCCTTTTAATTGTCTGTAGACGGTACAGCAGATTGATTCTACTGTGCATAATGTACATGTGTTAAGTACAGAGTCAACATCTTTACTTTTAATTAGGCAAAATGTGTTCTGCATGTGTGTGTAAAACCCATGGATGTATCTTCTGGGACATATCAACAAGTTAGTACTAGTATGTCATTATACATGTAGGTATCACAGGTACTGTAACTAGTATGACTTTCTAATAATAGTTTCTATTACAATGTAATCAAACTATTAATCATTGTCTTCGAGAGCCAGAAAGCATTACAATTTTAAGATATTTAAAAACTCCCTCTTAAATGGGGCTTTTATCCTCGAACACAAGCTTATTTTTTAGATGCACGTACGTTGCCTTGCAAGTTGATAAATACCTGATAAATTGTCTAATTCTAAAAAATCCTTATTTCTCGAGAAGTTGAACATGGGTATATTTAAAGTCCGGAACTGTGACCGCAGCCTCAAGAAGTTTGTAGTGTGTGATACAACTTTGAGTTCTTTGAAAGAAAAAGGTGAGTTGTACATTGATTTGGTTTATTATTAGTATATATTAAAGCAGGGTATTTTTTGTTTTGAAAATATTGATTAGCGGTTTTTTTTCAATCCTAAAATATTGGTCAGCAGTTGCTTGAAATTAATTAGCAGTTTCTGGGCCGGGATAATTATGTTATACAAGTTATAGTCTTATATAAAACATTGTAGAGTGACTCCCCTTAGCCCAGATGCACGCAGGCCACAGGGGGCAGGAATTGTTTATTATGGATAATTATAATATTCTTGGTAAAGGGACACAGCATTTAAAAATAGTAGCTTCAGGATGAAAATTTCCTTTAAAAAAATAAAAATATTATTCACCATTTGTCATCATCATCATGCATCATACCCCAATAGGCTACTCTACGCGTATAAACAAACCCCGTCCCGATCGGACATATAATTCCAGAGATATTCGTCATTAAATCCAGATAAATTCCAAACTTTTCATCGAAAGACTTAAGTTGTCACCAACAGAATTTCATTAATACCAAATTTATTCAAAAACACCGACTTTCCGCCACGATAAAAACATCTTTTCAACACACCATTTCGTTTACTAAGATCTAACTTGGGTCGAATCACGTCTGTGCTTTGACAATGACTGACATGCTCCAATTCGGTTTTTATTTGAGTTTGACATGTTTTTGTCGCTCAAACTTGGCCGGAAAATAATCAATATTTACTGTGGAGATCACTTGACCTTGATCCCAGTACCTATTCCATGCCTGTCGATATACCCATTTTCATTGGTCGACGTGAAATCGATGTAATTGGGGAAATCCAAATTACCGCATGTTCCTGGCCTGTGAAAATTGATGAAAAAAAACCCCCTTTAGAGCCCTTCCAAAAATAAAATAACACAAATAACATCAAAACAAAAATAAGATTTAAATAATAGTTGTTAGTATTTACCTAATTCTCATAGTTTGCTATTTTACTTTCATGAAAAATCTTTAAAATAATATAAGCCAATCACGTCGCATGTTAACTTACACATTCTGCGAGTATTATCAAAAATTCAAACTGTGTACACTGTCACATTTGAGCGACAAAACATGTTTCAAAGTCAAATAAAAACCGAATTTGAGCATGTCAGTCATTGTCAAAGTACAGACGTGATTCAACCAATGTTAGATCTTAGTAAACGAAATGGTGTGTATAAAAGATGTTTTTATCGTAGTGGAATCTGGCGGAATGTGGGTGTTTTGGATCAAATTTGGCCTTTCTGAAATTCTGTTTTGTGACAACTTACATGTAAGTCTTTATATGAAAAGTTTTGGAATTGATCTGGATTTAATGATGAATATCTCTGGAATTATATGTCCGATCGGGACGGGGTTTGTTTCTACGCGTAGAGTAGTCTCTTGGGGAATGATGGATGATGACAAATGGTGAATAATATTTTAATTTTTTTAAAGGCAATTTTTCGGACGATCGCATTATTTGACAACAGTTTATCAAAGAGGGATAATTCTATTTCTAATCCTAGCAATTTTCGTAATGTCGAGCGCAATTCGATGAGATGTGATAGTTACATTGAAAACGCAGCGGATAAACTCGGGGGGGCTACACACATTTTGGTTATTTTTGGACGTCTGTACATCTGACGATCATAATAATTTATTTGATTGATAATAAAACACGACGAGTGATGAAAATCTCGGAAGGAATGATGATTCGCACGTGCGATTCACTTGTCGGGAAATGAATCGCATCCACTTGATATTGGATCGCATATTGCGATGCGAAACCGAAAAAAAAATACCCTGATAAAGTGCAACCTCACATGACATCTGTTTTCGTTCGGTCTTGACCGAGGTAATTTACTGCGCATGATGACGACAGATAACTGAGCCTGACCGACGTTATCAGACACTGCTTGATTTAGTTGCGTCAAGCATCGGTTAGATTTGGACTGCGCTGTCTGCGCAGATGTCACGTCAAAAAATGTCGCCTGCCTGTGGATTTGACCACGGTTGTTACTACGTTAATATTAGACCACCGTATGTCCATATATCATACATGTATGTGATAGGATATGTTGGGATAATAATAATAAATACCTCTATATATTAAAATCTAAATACACATCAGTTATTCTCAACTCGCAAATAGCACAAGTGAATAGAAATGATGTCAATGATCGGGTCATGTCTATTCTCGACCTTGGTTTTATCGTACGACGACCGAGCTGTGTGAGGATAGTCTTTGGTTTGACAGCCACGGTTTGACAGCTGACCGAAGATTAAAACCGTCTCGTCTGAGGTTGCACTAAATGTGTACTGAATGAAATTAAATTTGGTATGCAGGTTTACTAGCACTAAAGACAGGTCAAGTTCGATTTTGGGTTATGCCAGCCTATTTCCAACTGAGTTACTCTAGTGTTCCAAATAATAGTAAGGGGCGGAATAATAGTAGGGAGTGGAAAATTGGGCCAAATTAAATAATATTGCATTTACCATACCACCCAGTCGAGAAATGCGATAATCACATATCGGCAGCGAGTTACTTCTATGGGAGCCTGCATCATCACCCAATTTAACACGTACATCGGCCCGATATAACTCGCGGGAACCAAGTTTTGTGGCATTCTCGCTTATCGTACAATTCGGCTACAGAAACATCTCGGTTACATATTTAGAGCGGGTCGGTTTAATTTTCGAAGTGGATAAAAACTTGTCATTCGGAGGCATATATCTTAGACATTTGGCATATATTGGAAGTCGGACATGATTATAACTTAAAGTTGATAACTATTTGGTCTCAACAGTTCTGAACGAAAAAATAACCAAGTATGATGACATAGAGCCCTTTTAATATATAAATATTTAGTTTTCACCAACAACCGAAATGTGGACTTCTGGCCCTTAATCGGTGACATGATGTGCTATTATGATTTAAATTGTTTTTGTTATCGAATATGATACTTTTCACGAGAAACCGAGATATTTTTTTGCAATCAAACTTTTGAAGCGTGTTTCAGTGTCTCGGATTGTGTATGGGTTTGAGAAAAAGACATCTTGAGTGCACATTGTCTTTATACTTAGCACGTGTCAGAAAGCGAGTCGGACACGCTATTGTCAAACTTTCGTCGAGCCAGCACGGCGCGTCGTTAGTTTGACGTTTAAAACGGGCCTGAGGCGGCACGCTGAATGTGTATTATACGGAACGCGGAAACGAATAATAGGTAATATCTCAGGTATTTGACAAATATTGGATGTCAAACTGCATGATTCTAAGTTGATAACTTTTTGGTCTGAACAGTTTTGTCTGTCCAAATTTTGTAAGTGCTAACACATAAACTAGCTTCATGTTGCTGTTGTTTTTTTTTCAGCGGCAGAAAAACTTATGGTCAAGTCAGATGGCTGCAAAATAGTTCTGGAGTGCGACGGGACGGACATTGAGGACGATGAGGTTTTGTCGGAGTTACGGAGTGAAATATTCCTATTCCTGGAAGCAGGCCAGGTATGGGCCCGGCCAGACTCGGCAAACTCAAACAATGGCGTTAAAGAACGTTCGGCCACTTCGGAGCAGAGTGTTGCAGACATGCCAGCTGTGGATTCAATTTCATCATCATCTTTAACACCTCCGAGTCAACCATATGGTTAGTATGTTATGAAAATTGTCTCTTTTCTGCCAATATTTTTAGCTTATCCACAGTGGGCGAACAAAATACAAGAAGCCCATGCACTTTCCAGATAATATAGACAAAAACCCTGATTCTCTGCAAGAAATCTGGTCATTGTTAGGCCAAACAAAAAAATACCTGTGTTTAGGGTTACCCGACCGACCCTATTATTAGTATGCCAACTTTGCCCAACAAACAAAGTTCTATGTGTCTTCCGGAAGCCAAATGTTTCAAAATATTGAGGGTGTAAAATCCAGTGTTCTGGTCATTTTTTGGAGCATAAATACAAACCTACATAATTTATTAACTATTCCAGCAGTATAAATCATGCTGGATTGCTTTTGAAATTTTAAATTGAACTTTAATTCAAGATTTAGAAAGGCAATCTCTTGCGCTGTAACCCAGTATACCCAATCTCCAAACATCAATAGAAAAAATAGTAACATTTGCTCAATAGTCCAAAGATGATGAACAAGAACAAAATATGAAAATATCGGAGGAATGTATTGAAAAGGAACCATATTTATGAGTTGCCTACATAATATAATTGTAAATGCTAGCCAGATTCTGACATGGCAAGGCAAATGGTGAGTTAAGCATGTGGGTCATGTCAATCGTATTGGAAGCAATCAGCCAAGGATACTTACTAGTAGGGTAGGTTGGCCAGGGTAAAAATCTGGGTCACTCCAGTGATAATCCCTTATCAATCACTACCCAACAATAGATGGTGGTCATCATAACATCCAGCCCAGTTGGACAAATCCTACCATGAGGGACATCCACAATGAAAGAATAATTTAATTATACCCCCACTACCAAAGTAGTAAACTGGATTGACTGCGTCCGTCTGTCCGTCCATCCGAGTTGCTCAGTCTGTTTGTCCGTCCGTCCGTCAGACTTGATAACTTGATCAAATATGAACCAATTTCAATAATTTGTGGTAGACAAGCTTCTTGCAAGAACATCTCAGGCTCTCAGCATGCTGAAAATTTGGGTTCGGTCCGAATTATTTTGTTAAAGTTATGCCTCATT
Organism: Siphonodentalium dalli; assembly: GCA_032622095.1. NCBI lineage: Eukaryota > Metazoa > Mollusca > Scaphopoda > Gadilida > Siphonodentaliidae > Siphonodentalium > Siphonodentalium dalli. The sequence continues at coordinate 200,016,340 of CP136062.1, forward strand.
TTCGACTTATTATCCCCCGCCAAATTGAAAATTTGCGGGGGATATAGTAATGGGTTCCGTCCGTCCGTCCGTCTGTCCGTCTGTCCCGAATTTGTAAGAGTCATAACTTGAACAAATGTCAACGGATTTCAAAGATTTATGGTATTTGAGTTCACCTGACCATTACCTAGAATAAGTTAGTAAGCCAGGTCCGGTCAGGATATTTTTACTGGAGTTATTGGACTTTGTTTATTATTTTTGTCGAATTTACCAAATAGCAAATAGACGACGTCACAGGGCTCATTCCCACAAATGTCAACGGATTTCAAAGATATTTGGTATATGAGTTCACTTGACCAGTATCTAGAACGAGATCGCAAACCAGGTCCGGCCGGTTATTTTAAGCAGAGTTATTGGACTTTGTTTATTTTTTTGTGTGCAAATAGACGACGTCACAGGGCTCATTTCCACAAATGTCAACGGATTTCAAAGTTTTTTGGTATATGAGTTCACATGACCAGTATCTAGAACGAGTTCGCAAACCAGGTCCGGCCGGATATTTTAAGCGGAGTTATTGGACTTTGTTTATTTTTTTGTGTGCAAATGGACGACGTCACAGGGCTCATTTCCACAAATGTACACGGATTTCAAAGATTTTTGGTATATGAGTTCACATGACCAGTATCTAGAACAAGTTCGCAAACCAGGTCCGGCCGGATATTTTAAGCGGAGTTATTGGACTTTGTTTATTTTTGTGTGTGCAAATGGACGACGTCACAGGGCTCATTTCCACAAATGTCAACGGATTTCAAAGATTTTTGGTATATGAGTTCACATGACCAGTATCTAGAACGAGTTCGCAAACCAGGTCCGGCCGGATATTTTAAGCGGACTTATTGGACTTTGTTTATTTTTTTGTGTGCAAATGGACGACGTCACAGGGCTCATTTCCACAAATGTCAACGGATTTCAAAGTTTTTTGGTATATGAGTTCACATGACCAGTATCTAGAACGAGTTCGCAAACCAGGTCCGGCCGGATATTTTAAGCGGAGTTATTGGACTTTGTTTATTTTTTTGTGTGCAAATGGATGACGTCACAGGGCTCATTTCCACAAATGTCAACGGATTTCAAAGATTTTTGGTATATGAGTTCACATGACCAGTATCTAGAACGAGTTCGTAAACCACGTCCGGCCGGATATTTTAAGCGGAGTTATTGGACTTTGTTTATTTTTTTGTGTGCAAATGGACGACGTCACAGGGCTCATTTCCACAAATGTCAACGGATTTCAAAGTTTTTTGGTATATGAGTTCACATGACCAGTATCTAGAACGAGTTCGCAAACCAGGTCCGGCCGGATATTTTAAGCGGACTTATTGGACTTGGTTTATTTTTTTGTGTGCAAATGGACGACGTCACAGGGCTCATTTCCACAAATGTCAACTGATTTCAAAGATTTTTGGTATATGAGTTCACATGACCAGTACCTAAAATGAATTCGCAAGCCTGGCTTTTTGACAAAATCCCACCTCTTATTTAGCACATACTGAGAACGCAAACATTATTAATAATGCACTTCCCCAACTGCACAATTTCGGCGGGGGATACCGTCGTCTGCGACTGCTTGTTAATTCTAAAATGCTAAACATACTTCAATGGTGCTTTGATAAACCAATGATGATCAACCACAACCAAATATACGATGTTGTCGATGCATGCACAAGATAGTCAGCTGCAAAAGGTCCCATGCTGTCTGTGCATGCTTATCATTCTTCTATACAGTTCTAGATATTAAAATTTTGGCATACACATGTACCATGTTACAAAGACAATTGTGAAATACATACTCAAATGTATTCAACTGTCTAACAAATTGGTGACCCCCACCTATTCAACTTATACCAATATTTGTGACCCCCCCCCCCCCCCCCCCCCCCCACTTTGACAGCTTTCGCCGAATATTTGTGTTTGAAATACATGTTCAACAATAATTTAATCGTTGGTGGCAGAAATCAGTAGAATGATATGCATGCAGCCCATGTGGCCCCATCAAATATGCTGTCTACCCAGTCACCAGGGCAAGGGATGCTTGCCCACAACGCATCCTGCTCCGGCGTCCCGGGGGATATGGTGTGCCAACTACCCACACACCTTGGCCACCCGCCCGAACCTCTACATGTCAGTTTGGATTTGGGAATGTTTCTCTCTCCAACGACGGGACAATAGTGTACAGCACACGGTCGACATGGGGCTCATTTGATTCGGGTGTCAAGGCAACACCGAGAGAGCGTTCCCTCGATTATAGTGGTGCATGTCGACCTTGAATGCGGTACCTATCATTTTCGAGAGAGCATGTTCAAATAAAAATAATATCGTCTTGGTCCGATCATTATGAAATGTGTCATTGCTGTTGACATCGATACATGTACATGTATATAGATGTGAATCATCGAGAAAAACTTGCCGTCGTCAGCCATATGGGGGTGTCAGTATTAAAACAATCATAGTCACCATCGGCCATCTTGAATTTCAGTACATGTACTTGTGTCACACAATGAATGTTTATTAATCGGCACTACAGACTACCTGTATACCATCTGACGATCATTATCAGATTCAGGTAATTTGTTACGAAATAAATGTACTTAAGTGTGAAAAAAACACTACAACCGGGACCTCTCTTTTATACCATTATATATAGTAATAGCCATGTCAGCTAGGCATATGCATGGCTACATTATGTGGGCCGACCGACCACCCCATGAGTATAACGTCTGATTTAGTTTCACGTACGTTGACTGTAAAACAAACTTACGCCTGCATAGCAAAAACAAGACAACAACATTAAATATATTATCCTATATATGCAAGGTAGCGGACCCCCTCATGGTACATGTGCATACTGTAACATTCAAATAGTAAAATATCATATATTTCTGACATGTGAGTTTGTTTCGGGTTGACACTTGACAGTTCCGGGCTTGCCACGTCAGTTGACAGACTCCACCATACTGACCATAGCACATCAAAGTCTGACTGTCGAGCGCGTACGTCGCATGGTAAGTCGACTGTGTCGCATGTCTCTCGAACAATGTTGGTCGCTATTTTACATACTAGCTGGTTATATTTTTCGACCAGATATTGTTCGGATAGGGTATTCTTTGTGATAATTGACTTCACTGAGGCAGATAACCATACTTATTTATCAGAAACACCCCCCTAGGTGCTTGCTCTGCGTTTAATTTTATCGCTGATAGTGTTGATTTTCCCCCGCCCGTCAGACCCGTTGTATTGTCGTCACCACACAAACTCCCCGTTTTAGTGGATCCTGGCGAGTAATGGGTTAAGGGGTGTTACTCTCTTTCAAAATTAGGACAGGCTTTCAATGATGAAGGAATCAGCGATCAGCGAAATCGAACGACAACTGTGAAACTGACCTTCGCCCGAGACACCCGTCTTCGACAAAGGCTGTCGCCCGTTGTGGTCGCAAGGGTAACTGTGTAGTACTTACGGAAATGGCTGTTTATACACAAAACTCGTGATTTTTGCGGAGATGGGTTAATTTCTTCGGCTTCTTGAATAATTTGTTTTAAAAGTTCGCGCCATCTGTATTTATAAATTTCTCATTTCGCTGTGTAATTAACGCATGAACTCGAGTGACGACTCAAGGCACATGACGACTAAGGGTCGATTTACGTTACTTGCATGTGTTACACATCTCTGTTCATTGATAAATAATGATGCAATTCTAATGCTGCCCTAGCAATAATGGGATGGGTTTGGTCTACAATTAATGTGGCCTTTCCATACAAACATGTATATCTGAGGGACACAGTCCTGGGTTTTTTCATTTCATGGGAGTGGTGTAACCATGACACCATAATGGGATTGGTACTTAACCATGTACTAGTACATATTGCCTGCATAGCCACTGTCCATATATTACCCAATTGATTTGATGAGGGTACAGGGTCATTGACCTATTACAATGCCAGAGAAATGTCAGGAAAAGTCAGTAATGCATCCAATACTGGCAATCAGTCTTACTCTTATTGGTTTAAGGTTTGTCCTTTTCATTGGAGTAGAGGTGATGTGCCTACCATCAGGGGTTTGGAGTTTGTCTCATAAATGGAATAATTATGTTATAAGCATCATTCCCAATCCCAAATAGAGCCTTAATTGTAGTTGTCGGTTCCGATTACCATAATAACGCGGTCAATATCTTTATTCTTGCAAAGATGAGTCAAAGATATCAAATAAAGTTGTCCTATAACTTCTTTAAATTATTAGTATCTTATCAAAATTGAGAGGTTTTACACAGCTGTATACTTGTGTACGCATGGTATGTGACCTGACCAAATATTTCACGTCCACTTCATCTATTGAGATGGTATTTTTGAAGAAATCATGATACCGGTAAGGACTATATTTGTCCATAGCAATCAGACTTCCAACTTTAGTATAAATTATCACAAGAAAACTCATGGTTTTGATGATGATTTGATCCAAACTCAGGCATGGCTGAGTTACGGCCCTTTGTTTATGGAATTGGTCTCAATTTTTTCATTTCCGGATGATAACTTTAGTAAAAATGTACTGAATGAAATGAAATTTGGTATGTGGGTTTACTAGCACAAAATACAGGTCAAGTTCGATTTCTGGTTCCGCACGCCTATCTTTTATACCTGAGGTACATGAAGATTCTGTCATTTCATGCAAGTAATAGTTTTGATTGCATCAATATGTGCCACCGATTTTCTGAGAAGAATTTAATTTGCATAGTCACATGAATGTTACATGATACATGTACACTGTACCGTAATACCCAAAAGGGGGTTGTACAACAACATACAGATAAAATAGACACTTGGTACATCTGAAGATGAAGTTGATTGTTGGTGTAGATATAGATGACACAATTCCCAAGTTGATCTTGATCATGGTACTATAGAACTCGGATAACTAGAATCTCTGTGAGTAACAAACAAGCGAGGGTTAATGGCCCTGTAAACTGCTTGTGAACGAGATAGCTAACTGGTTCTTAATTACACCATGTTTCCAAGTATCATATCAATCAGTCTAAACACGTCATGATATGATTGCAGACTTGCAGTCAGTCAAAATCGATGTGAGAAATTTTGCAACTTTCACGGTCAAAAGTAGCTATTTCCTTGACTCTAGAGGTGTGTTAAAATGTCGTACATGGTCCGTATTCCTTGTAAGTTATACTTCAGTACTTGTAACTCTATATATAAAAGAAAATCCTATATCTCTTTTATGTAGAAATCTCTTAATGTATCTACTCCACCCAGGATTATAACAATCCTTCTTTGACCCCTTTTTATTATATGCAACCACAACCTTCATAGTAGTTGAAAATCAACGTCATACATTAGTATATCGTCGTTTTTCGACTACCTTCATAGCAACACCTTCCAGGGGACTCGGCTTCGTTTATTGGCAAATGACACAACTCTTATTATCGTTTCAAATGGACTCTCAGTTTCCTGAACTGAGAGCCATATGTTTATTATAAACATTAAATTCAGATATACGATAATTAATATTTAATTATGTATTTATAATATTTGACAACAAAGGTGAGGGTCACTCAAGGCCCGAGCCCTCTCATGGCCCCTTCTAGTGGCCCCTATCTGAGATGATGGTCCCTGGAAATGTAACGGATGGGAGGGAGGGTGGGAAATTTTATTATCAAATAGTCTAATGAAATTATGAATAAATGTACACGCTTGTTTTCAATGTATAGATCACAATGGGATTGCAATGATACTTCCCTACTCGACGGCTGTTCGAAGCATATCAGCATCATAAGTGTGAAATAATATTATGATCATTTATATTGATATAAATATAATGTGTGTGACTAGATATATGTGTATAGATATGATTTGACAAATAAAATTTGAAATAAACAACAAAATGAAAATAAAACATGACTAAAATCTCTCAATCACATTATCTTCCTATTTAGGGAACATAATACTGTTCACATTATACATGCATTTCCAGAAGGTAGAGCAGAACAAATGAAACAGCAACTCTCACACATACACGTAAGGCTAGTTGGCTACCAGCCTATCAGTTTGAACTTCAGAAACAAAATTTTCTAAATGATACACATTGTCACAGATTGACACAGATACAGTCAGTCGTCATTACAGATTGTGTCACTCTGATATTAGCCATTGGGGCCCCCATTACCCATTGCCCCCAGCACCACAGTACACGACATGACCCCGTCGGATATCGAGAAACGCTCATTTATACCGCTTACGTGCGTTGGTCACTCGATATTCTGAACTATTTTCTGGAGAAATGTCCGCAGATTGATCGTTAGCAGGCATATTGTGGCCGTCGGAGAATGCGGGCCGTTATTTAGGGCATCGAAACCTAAAAGTATAATACTCTACTGCCCAAACAAAGTGTTAATTTTCAGTCGATACACGTAACATAACTAACATTGGCTGTCCTGTTATTGCACTAACGTTCGTTGGTATATTCCATGGGCAGTAACTCTAATCTATTAGCTGACGAGAAAACACGTGGTCGCGTGTTTATATTTCAAAGCACACAGACGATGAAAATTCAATCAAGAATGATTTAACCACCGGTTATTACAAGTCGTAAATAAATTTGTATTATGTGTATTTTGGCCCGTATATTAAAACACTTATGGGGTGGAATTATGTGCTAATTAAGCCTGATTTATATTGTTGTTTTAAACAGTTTATTGGTATTTCCACACATGACTCGTTTGTTCGTCGTTCTCTGCCATGATTGCCGCGGAAGTTGTGACAACCGAAACTACGGGTTTTCCGAAATTGCTACGGTTGTCATTTCCGGTTTTTCCCGACAACCGAAACCGAACTGATTCCACGGTTAACCGCCCATCTCTAGTAGTTGAGTACATACATGTATAAATTATAACAGTTCCAACATCCTCGCCCGCCTATAGTACTAGTAAGGTCCAAGTTATTAATCAATATATTACAATGTATATCGTCGTCGTTCAAATAATATTTCCACCACCATTGACCTTCCCTTCTATGGAGCACACTAAAGATGCATGGAGTCAATTGCCCTTACCATCCCATGAAGTCAGTTGAGTGGATTGACGTCGTTGATTAAAATTTTAACGTTACTATCTGTTTTCGCACCAAAATTTACCAACAGTTTCCCAACTTCGTGGTCATGGGGTTTGCAACTCCCCGATTAGCTTCATGACCCAATGGAACACTAACAATCATCAGTCAATCCTTAAATACAAGTTCCTTTGGATTTTCTCCCTGTGTCGTAACTCCGCTGCCCTCTGATCGAGGTCTAATCGGAGCAAGCCAAATTCCTTTCTGTGTTCTTCCTTGACGTAAGTCGGTAGACTGTTCATTGTTCTGGTACCAAGTATTCTTTCGCGGGGGACTCGCCCGTAAACCGAGTACCATACAAGGGTAGTACGTGGAGCGCTGTAATTACAGCTGCATATATGACGAAACCTGATGACTGGGGTAAAGTCAAGCGCTTAGAGCCACCTGGGATAAGCGCTATATAAATGATGCGACTTTACTTTACTTTTTACTTTACTAGTAAATTGAGTGTAAACCGCGGCAGTTTTGAATAAGCCATGTGTAACACCGGAATATTATATAACGCTAAATTTCGGTCTAAATATTACATCTGTGACATCTATTACAATTGTTTGAGTTAAAAGTGTGCCTTTAAGACTGTAGTATCACTTGGTCTCAATAATTATTCCCCCAAACAATTAAATATTCCGCTTCCGAGATTTGACTACTTTTGGCATTTACCAAATACATGTAGCTGCTGCTGAAATAAAAAATAATGTGATTTCATTTCAAATTTATAGAACATTCTAAAATAACTGGATGATAACTATACTACTTGCAAGCTTTTATTTTATTCAATTTAATAGTTGCAGCAGTGCTTGCAGAGCAACAATGTATCCAAGCAGAGATTCAGAAGGCAGATCTTCCTGAATTTACATCAGATATTGCCGCCGCATTGGAAGCCAAAAAGATTGAGTCAGTATGGGGGAAGATGACGACCCAGTTAGCAACATACTGTTACCAAAAGTGGCCACAAATGGATGAAAAGTCCCATTACGCAGTCATTGGTGAGAAAATGTACAGGAAATGGCCCTGTATTGCACAGGAATCTGGACTCCAACCATGGGTTAGTTTCTATAAATTGTCCCCCGAACAAGCCTTGAAATAATTCTCAATTTCAGAATTACAGCCTGTCACCATGACAGGTGCCAAGAAGTTTCAGCCTGTCATTGGAGTTTGTGAGCCTGTCATGAAAAACATCGATCGGCACCAAACAGCCAATCAGGCTGAATCAGTTTATGAAAATGTTAAAAATGGTGCCCTGCACTCTAGTTTTGATTGTTTACAGACTTCAATGATGGTATTGTAAATTTAATATATTATTAGGCTATATTTGGCGATAGAAGCATATTTTGTAGGGGTTTCCTCGACTCAATTGTAATATTTTAGTCCCCTGTAACTGTCTTAACTAATAATCTGGGGGTCGGTGAACAAACTATGCAACTTTAATCAGCAGTGAGTGTTCGTCCGTCTGTGTATCAAACTTTTCGTTTCTGTATGATAACTTTAGTTTCTATTATTAACACATCATAACCAAATTTGGGTTCGGATTTGTTTCCGGTTGATAACTTTAGTACAGTTTAGAGGATTAAGACCAAATTTGGTATGTGACTTTCTGCCAGTAAAACACAGGTCAACTTCGAAATAAATTAAAGCACCAGGGCATAAAATGTAGCACTTCACTGACAAGTTACCTGCGTTATTGCCATTTTTCGACTTAGAAAACCCCAAATTTATGGTGTCCGGATGATAACTTCAATTTGGATGATTTGATCATGATAATAAAAATTGATAATTTGTCCCAAAAACGTAAAGCGGCGATTGACGCTAAACTGGCTTTCAAATAACTCTAGCCAGATCATTTGCTCTTTTTTACAACTTTTGTACCCAAATTTTGCCTCCTTCATTATACATCCTTCATTAATTTCAGTCCTTCCTGGTCAAACAAATATCCCAGAAGATTCGTCACAAGCGACTGGCTGAGAAGCAAAAAGGAGAGAAGAACTCAGTTGGATGCAGCTCTCCCCCACCGCCAAAGAAGGGGCGATTATTCAGGACACATGTACAGCAAGTGCTTGCTAATTCTGATGATACAGAAGCACATTTGGAGGCCCTCACCCTCGAGTTTAAAAAACAGAGGAAGAACCAAAAACCAGACCACATAAAGATGCTGCTCGAGTCCACACAAAACTACAGGCAAGATCTGCTCAAGTGCGATGATAATGGTTCCTTGAATAAAGTTTTGGACAAATTCCCCTGTCTGAGGGACGGGGTTTATGTGAGTAAATTTTAAGATGAGATATTGTTTTAATTGTACCCTCAAGCCCAAGGCTACATGTAAAGTATAGTTCATAAAACTAGTTTAAAACTTCCAAATTATAACATACCAATCGTATGGCAAGGTATTTTTTATTATTTTGTCCATTATAATATTGAGAGCAGGCCTCAAGCTACAGCCCTCTCAATTTTATGGCTTCGGCAATCCGCTACGGCAACCATTGATGTGGGGCCACTTTGCTTCAGCAAATGGCTTCGGCGTTGCTGATTGCCGTAGCCAATTAAGAGGGCTGAAGCTAGAGGTTGAAAATAGGGCGAAGTCACTTCTCCCTCGTGAGATTTCAGGGCGACTTTAGACCCAAGTAGAGCGACTTGCCTGAGTTTGTAATAATTAGGCGATATTAGGACGACTTCCACGGTCCCAGGGCGAGAACGTCGCCTTCTAGCTTGAGGCCTGATTGAGAGGGTGAATTTAGTGACGCTACCCTGCACTACCCATTGTTGAATGGACTCGCCCACTGAATATATTTGTTGGGATGTTCAGATAATAAGTTCAACAATTGGCCTGAGGCTGTATGTTGAACTTATTATCTGAACATCCCTACAAATTAATGGGAATCTACTAACTACCCGCCAATGAGTATTCAGTCAAGTAAGGGTTAAATTATGTTTTTGCAAGTGTGTGACATACACAATAAATGAAGACATAAGGCTGAGTGAAATTGCTAGTGAATTGTTAATATAATTGTATTCAGAAGTAATATCTGGTAGCATTTCCCCGGCTAATTGCTTGTAATTGACATATTCATAAGATATACATGTACATGTGTAGTAGAGCCCGGCGAAGCTTCGAGATTCGATTCGATGTCAGTCGGCCGATTCGGCACAAAACGAATCTCAACTACACCTGACTGCGTGTGGTAACTGTGTGTGGTTTTTGCGTTGTCATCGTGAAAATGCGACATAAAAATGTAAATAGAGTTATTCCTCTTGTATAAGAAATCAAGTATTCGGTCCGTTTCATTTAGCGTTCCGAAAATTTAACACAGATCTACTGTTTGCAACTCTGCCATATAAACTATGAAACTGTGTTGTCGAAATTGACTGGCATCGAGTATATAGACAGAACTGTTATGCTTCCAAAGGTCCAAAACTGATTGGTGAAACATTCTGTTTTCATATACATGTAATGCGTTCATTTTTGTGTAGTTTTGTTGTGCTCAATGAGGGACATTGGCACAGTATTGTTGCAACATTAAATTCTGAATTTTTAAATTGAAACATTGTGTCAATTTAATTTGCACCAATGGACCGTCCAATCATATCCGGTGTGTTTCAATTGGGCCTATATTTCCTAAGATGTATACCCGCTTCCGATCGTTTATAAATTAGAATGAACGTACATGCCACAGTTTTGTGTTTATCCATTGCCAGTTTTACAATTTCTTACCATACACAATAGTACACATCCGCTCCTAGTTCTGTAGTTTGCAGTGTTTGAGAATGGTCACCGTCACTCAGTGATTAGTTATATTCGATGATATGGGTACGCTATTAGCTAAGTACGAAAATTATACTCATACACGTGGTCGTAACAGCTTAACTATTGAATGTAGTATAGAATCTGTGTTCTTGGTCATTCATAAAGACGCGAACTGGGTCATCACAAGAGTCAACCACAATCAACCTGCTCGAATACCCGAGAACGGACCATGTGACGATTGTTGAGTCAACCAATTAGGCCGACTCGACTTGACACCGTGACACGCGATCCGTTATCGGGTATTCCAATCACCGAGCGCGAGTTGTACCGCTCGCGAAGACCCGGTGACACCGATTCGAATATAATCTTAGCTGTTATTGATGCCTCCACCAAACGAGTCACTAGCCTTAATATAAAATCAATGTTTAACGATCATAATTGTGTCATTTTACATCGAAATCGGGCATATCATGATTCGATTCGGTGTCATATCATTTGGGCCGATTCGAGATTCGATTCGAACGAAAATGGCCGATTCACCAGCCCTAATGTGTAGCTCGCACAGAGCTTTTGGAGATTTATCATTTCTTAAAAGTTAAAATATATTCTTTCAGATCTGCTATGCCTTTGCTGTACAATTTCGGAGTGACAGACTTGTAGCGATGTCATCAAATTTGAAAAAATTCCGGATAGCTGTCCAGGATATCGCCAACATGGATCCCCAGGTTGATATTAAATTGTTCACATGATACCACTTTGCAATTGGCCCATTTAAATATAAATGTTGATGGTTCTTTTAACCACAAAAGTGTCCAGTCGCAAGTATCTCATCAGTATTATGATGTTGTACTCAAACTGCCGTAGCCCGCGATTCCTCCGGCTCTAACAGCTTGGGATATCCACATAGTTTAGCTGCACAATGATATAACTCCAGCTGAGAACGATGGAGCCAATATGACTTTAATTGGCTTTAAATATAGACAAAAATATATTTGTTTACATTTGATTTAATGTTGTCAATATACCGTGAAATGCCATGTAAACAAATGTTCGGTTCCTAACTTTTAAGTCTTTCTTGTCATGTAAACCTCTAATTTACTTCTAATGCGGATGCGTTATATATCACTGCATTCAGGAGACACCATCCGATTTTCATACAAAAAGTACCGAAACATGTGCCCAGCTCGCTGGGCGGAAATGCCACTATTGACGACTAACGGAAGGGATCACCGGCTCTAACAGCAGATCTCATCCCAATATCCCAAGCTGTTAGAGCCGGGGGAATCGCAGGCTAACTGTACCGTTGCTATAATTTGTCATTATTAGTGGGCAAACTCCAAGTGTATATACCAATTAAAGTTGCACAGTTTGTTGAATTGAATTCTGCACTGTATACATACAGATACAGTGATGCCCGCAATAATTGACCTCTTAACCACTACGGAATTATGGGAATTTTTTCAGGATTTAGTCAGAAATGGTAAAGCTCTCGTCAATGAATGGCAACAAGCCATATTTCCGACTAGATCCTGAAACATTTCCCATAATTATTTCGTGGTTAACAGGTCAATTATTGCGGGCATCACTGTAGAGATACTTTGAACATTCAGAAAACATGTGCTTTCATTTGATGATTCTAACAATTTCAGCAGGTCCTGAGCTAATATCTGTGCATTGTTTTGAAGTAAACTTTACATTCACGTTGCCTATAGCATTAGGGTTTCATTTTAAAGCCCGTATCACGGTATGTCCCTTTAAATGTGACAATCTTGGTTGACTTTGTTCTCAAATTGAATACACACCTTTTTTTCAGGACTCGGATTTAAACTTATCTGATGTATTGAAGTATGTGGAACGTGAGGTCCAATACGATCGTGGGCAAAAAGTGTCAAAGTCCATGTCATCGATTGTCGAGATGAAAGAGGTAAACAAATCATCAATATTTCCCTGATTGGTCATTTTGCTAAATATGACATCCATAATTCATAGGTAATTGTAGTTAAAATTCTATTTCCGTTGTATGTTATAGTACTCAAAATGTACGATTAGAAGTGGGCGGTCAATGATGGTGATATTGCTATTAATTAAGATCAAATAAGTAGTTCGTTTCTCAGACACCGCCGCGTCCCGAAAAAAGGTGCGCCTCAGTGCTTTTTATTCCGATTCTATCATAAATAAATAAAAAATGAAATCCCTCGTCAAAATGTTTTTTGAAACAAATTTTTTTTTTGAAAAAAACAATTTTCCAATTTTTTCCCCTCTATGTTATTGGCATGTAAAACACATCTACATCACTCAATATGCACCAGATATTATGTGTACTTCAAGCAACCATAAGTGTAAAACATATGCCCATTATGTGGTTGCAGATGAGGTCCATTCACAGCCCAATCTCAGGAATATATATATGTAGTTTTTAATTCCTCACACACTGGTATCCATGCAGAAAATAGTCTTGTGGGAGAAGAAAAATTACTGCATCTTATCTGTTGGAGGACAGACAATATAGAAGACAATCTATTTCAGAAGTGTTTTAGGCTGAATTATTGAGAATGGGGCTCTATCATTGTATAAGGCAGACTTAGACAGGATGAGATCAATACGTGTATACAACACTAACACTGTGGTACAATGGTAGCAGAGAGAAATAAAATAAAAAACTTACCTGCCTCACGTATACAATTCTTATCGATAACAAATTAAAAATAAAAACCTGCCTCCCTCACGGTTAAATTTGGCCATAAATAATAAAAATAAATATCTGCCTCCCTCCTCATTTTGAAAAAAAAGTGTCTGAGAAACGAACTACTTATTTGATCTGGCCTAAGTTTCGGTAATTTCCGGAAACTGATATTAATAAACTTAATTTATGTTTTTATAAGCGGCGATTATTTTTAGTCGAGTTTTATTTAAAAAAACGAGACTTATGGTTTGGCGAGAGACGGTTGGCGGACGGGCGGGGCGCCATAATCACCTATAACTCTGAAGTTTATTGACGGATCTTAAAACATTTTGTTGTGTGAGTTTATATCTATGACCGCTCCTTGCATACATAAAATCCGTTCGGTCTGATTATAGGGGGCGGAGCTATGGCCGCTAATTAAATCATTTTTGCGAATTTTGAGCTCGTTAGCGCGATAACTCAAACAAATATTAACCGATTTGTTCGAAACTTGCTGTATGACATTTTCACAAGAATATCTTCATCGAGTTCGAAAACCGAGCCGGTCCGATTATAAGGGGCGGAGCTATGACCGCTAATTATTTCATTTTTGCGAATTTTGAGCTCGTTAGCGCGATAACTCAAACAAATATTAACCAAACTTGCTGTATGCCACCTAAAACTCGACCCAGCATCTCTGATGCTACCGCTTGTTTTAAATTATTTAAATGTGTTTAACATGTGTATTTCTAATAAAGGAATCCGGGGACAAAATATATAGTGCCATTAGTAAAGATCCAAATAGTGAGTGAGAGCCCTAGATTCACTCTCAAGGTCCCCCAGACCCCCTCCTAATGGGACGGGGACACCCCCTTCCATACCTACATCACATTATGACCCTGGACACCAATAGGATGGCTCTGGACACCCTTATGATGATTATGGACACCCACCTGGTGGCCCTGGACATAACAGTATGGTCCTGGACACCCACAGGACACCCATCGTGTGGCTTGGTACACCCACAGTATATGACCCTGGACACCAATTGGATGGTCATGGACACCCATCTGATGGCCTTGGACACACACGGGACACCCATAGTGTGGCTTGGAACACCCACAGTATGGACCTGGACACACATAGGATGGCCCTCGACACCCATATGATGACCCAGGGCACCCCCAGTATGGCCCTGGAGACCAATAGGATGGCCCTGGACACCACACAAGACACATTAGATGGATTACTGAAACGTTTCTGGCACATTAATCAATATTACCATGGGAAATTATAACTTGATTTAAATTTCCGTTGAAAAAATAGCAATTTTCAAATAAATAATATGTTATGTGGGCCATTTTGGATTGTGGCCAACTAAATTGGGTCATTATTACATATATAAGGTTTGGTATACTACATGACTGTTTAATAGCAATATATGCCACTATTAAGTATCATTATGACCATATAACTGAATATCTCAAAATTTAAGCGAAATGGGGGAAGTTGGGGTTGGTGGCCATTTTGTTTCTTCCTTGACCTAGATATTTCACAGTCACAGCAGATGGATGACTAAACAGTTGCGTGATTATTAATCCATATTTTCATGGGAAATTCTAGCTTTAGGTAAAAAAAAAACCTGTAATTTTTAAGTAAAAATCTAAAATAGTGGCCATTTTGTGGTGGCCGTTTTGGATTCAGGTTCACTCAATTAAGTCACAATTATGCGGAAAACTATCAGGAAGACGATCGAAGTTGTTTTGTAACGATTGGTTGAATAATTTTGCCACAAAGGCCAAAAACGTAGACTTGGGGTACAATCGGGAGAAATGGCGGCCATCTTGGATTACAAAAAATGCTCAAAGCTGATTTTCGATATGTTCTTCCAGAGACTTTCTCGCTTATTTTGATACCAAATTCGCTTCTATACATTTTTCTTCCAGGTAGGCCCACTATTTTGGGTTCAACGACTAGTCTATAACATGAGTTACCAGGCTACTGAGTTCTGATGAGATAAATTAAATTTACTATTGACACAATAATTTTAACTTTTTTGTTAGCATATTCCTAAATTATTTTACAGGGCATTGCGGATGAAGATATTGAAAGTAGTCTTGAAAGCAACTTACTGGATCCTCCTAGGCTTGTAGCATTCCACGAGGGAGATGTGGTGAAAGGCATGTTCATCCTGGCGGACGGGAATATTATAAAAGCCTTTGGGAGCTCGGTGCATTCTGGTATTAATCAACTGTTGAGTTCATACTATATTTTCGATCTGAACTACCCGCGGTGTTTCGCCATGGTTTTGGCAGCCCTCCAGATTTTTGTGATGGGGGAACCATACTCACACAAAAAGAAAGGGGGTGATGTATCCAAAAAGTTCTTGTTTTTTATTAAAAAACTTCGGCCGATATTTGATAACGTTCAGCTTCCGGAAGATTGATAAAAAGAGAATGTTATAGAAAGCCAAAAGTGACATGCTTGTATGAACAACCAATCAAATGTGCGTAACATGATAATATCATGTACTGTCACAGAATGCAAATTTTACAGAAATGCTCAAGGGCTTTGTGTATTTAAAGGGGCATTTCATACTTTCAAGCGAGACTATGAGTGGCTGTGGATTAACCCATTGTTCATATGTAGGGATTTTTTAGAATATGAACAGGTGGCAGATTCCTATTCACTCATTTATATGGATGTTGAAACTGATGTTGAGATAATAATTTCAACAATGTTGCTTGAACTTAAACTTATTATCTGAAAATTCTACCGCTTGTATATAAGTTTGTTTAAAGAATTTATATTAATTAAAGTTCGCATGCATGTTAAACTTACTTAACTTAACGCATGTTAAACTTAATTTGCCATTGTTAATGTCATGATTCTATTTTAAACTCATTTTGGCAAGTTTGGCAAATTCCATTTGGGCAAATATATTGTAGACATAAACACGCAGTGACAGTTGGCAATAATTTTTGTAAATTGTCACAAGAATTTTGTAAAAAGTGAGATTATGTAGAAGTTAGAACATTGTGAAAATTAACAGATTTCCTTATGTTATGTGTGTAATTGGCCAGACAATTATTCTGAACACAGTGGTATCCACTGAACTGGGACAGATTAATCTGAACTATTAATACCCCACATCAGCCATATGATGGAGGTCAGGATGGGATTAAAGCTTTTTCAACTCAATTCACTGAAGGTTAGATGTGAATTCCTTATGGGTGGCTACAGTTATCTCCAAAACTAAAACACTAACACAATATAGCAGAACCTATTCATTTTTACAATGTTCTACATAATCTTACTTTTTACAAAATTCTTGGACAAAAATATAGCTATAAACTGTCACTGCGTGTTTATGTCTACAATATATTTGACCAAATGGAATTTGCCAAAAGTTCTTCAAATGTGAGTTCTTGTCAAAATAATGTTTTAAATTGTCCCTCAAAAGCATAATTTTTAAATTTTATTAATATAATAAAATAATATGTGGTAAAGCAGTTATGCCCATTCTAATTCTCTTCGATAAAATCTGGGTCATTTCCAGGTAGCTTAAGTAACTTTTCAAGCTGTCAGTCTGAAGCTGGCCCATGCAGTCCGAGTAGGGAAAGTCGAGTCAAAAAAAACAATTGTCATCTTTTCCGATTGTCAAAAAAATATTTAGGCCTAGTTCTCTTCTGCAGCATACTGTTTTACTTTTTCAATAAACTTCATATATTATCCAGATACGACACAATATACAATTGGTAACTTAAAATTTGTGAGAATAGTGCCGATGAAAAACGTCAACGACGTCATCATTGCACGTCAATCATTTGTGTGAAACTGAAAATGAAACTACGATAGACTTAGGCCAGCCTGTGTGTAATGTTGAATGGGGTTTTCTGATCGTCACCGATTGTGACCGATCACCAATCCCAGCCAAATTGAGAGGATCAGAAATTTGAAATAATTAAATTTTAACCGCGCTTGGGGCCGATACTACGTGAAAACTTAGCTCAGTTAAACTAAAACAGGTTCATTTTACGATTGTTTGGCTCCGTTTAATGTTTTATGCATTTTCATCAGCGCTACTGATATGAATTATGTGTCAATTTTAGTGGACGACCAAAATAAAAATTATGATTTTTAGTTTTCGAACGCTGCTGGCATCTCTGGAACCTGGGGTACGGTGTTGAACCAAACTTTTTCGAAAACTATAGATATTAGGACACAGAATGGTGCATTTGGTTACAGATTTAGGAAAGAGAAAACCGTTTTGTGGGGGCAAAATTAGATGTACCTATCTTTTTCTACTTTGGAAGTCCTATACCTTCTCAATATTTTAATAATTTTTTGTTTTAATTTTTTTGATACCCATGCAGTAACCCATGTGTTTGCAGTCAGGCAATTTTGATCGATGGCTTAATTTCTTTGAACATTCCATTAGAGCCAACAATATATTTAAGCCCAATTCACACTACTGCCATGCGTGTGTCGCGTCCGATGCGACAGTTATAGATTAGTGATAATAGCATAGCGACATTCGCAACCGTCGCATTGACAATATATATTTTGACGCAACGCAACTGTTGCATACCTTATATGGAAAACATGTGTAGCGTCAGGCATTGGCAATGTTCGTCAAGTCATTAGCGCGTGTTATCTCCCTTTCCATCGAAATCATTTGTCAACAGATACTTAACCTAAGAAGCGTCGGAGAAATGATTTTGCGGGTTCCACTGCATCTAATGTTTCACAATTATCCTATTGGGGTACCGATATGAAAGAGATTTATCTGTGCAGAGCTCAGCACTAAACTAAATACAAGTAAAATGTATAATTGTTTTGTTACCGGCTGTCCAGTCCGGAAATCTCTGATTTGTCGATATTCGGACTCTGTGCGACCGTCGTTGCAGTGTGAATGTGTATGTTCGTGTCGGACGCAACGCACACATCGCAGCAGTCTGAATGGGCCTTTATCCTTCTATGGACACTATGTGTGGCATTTTATTTAATAAATTTAGGATGTGTTGCATTTATTAGATAAATAATGAACGCATGTATGATTATTCTGTAAAACGGAATACACTAAGTCTTATGCATGTATGATATCAGGTGCGACATCAGCCCTCGGTCACCTCACATCAGCCTTCGGTCTCAGGCTGATATATATAAGGTTACCTCGGGCAGATCCATCACTGACACACACAACCAAATTGCGGAAATTCCAGCAAACTTTGTCGTTTCGCACCCAAATTTGAAAACTGTCAACATTAACATGGGAGATCTTCATATACCATTTACTCCGACCAATGTCAGAATGTGCCCAGCAGTCTATTTCACGGAAATCATATCCAGATTAACAATTTGAACATTCACAACCACTTGAAAAATGAATTTGAAAACATGACATGAACTGACATTGAATTCGGCGGGTGAATGACATTGTTCGGTGTGAGTAAAGATAAAGTTCCAATTACAATCAATTGACTACGAAACATGTTGTTGAAAATTATATTAAATTAATTGTTATTTCGTATTAATTGTCATCGTACATGTATGTACATGCACATTACCAAGCACAAATATGAATATGAGATATGATAATGAAGTTATCTTTTCTGAATGGGACGGCGACAAAGTGGTTAATAAAGATGGCCTGATTAATGTATACATGCAAATTGTTGAAGTGTTATATGAAAAGTGACTCAATTCCATATATAGCACCAGAATCCATTGAATTAAACCGCCGAAACATCACAAAAAATGGGCAAATTGTTGAATTTCCGAACTTTGAATACTACATTCCTTTAGAGCAGTCTCTGCACAATTTATTAGAGCTACCTGAGGTATGGCATTATGTACAACATCCCCATTTTTCTTCCAATATATGCAGGATTTTTGTGATGGTGAGTTTTTTCAGACGCATCCCCTTTTCATAGAAAATAAGGCTAGACCAATTTAATAACTTGGATTACGAACCCGCCGATAACAAATTAGGAGAAATTGAATAAAAATAAAAATTGGAGAGAATTTAAAAAAACAAACAAATTAGAAATTTTTTGTGTGAGCATAAATATGAAGTTATACCATATCTAAAACATCTGTATCAGTATGATTCAGTAATTTTATGGTACTTTTTGAACAAATACTAACACCCAGCTTTTCATGAGTAACAATATTCACATTGACATTTTCAGGAATTATCTGGCAATAAAAGAGTTTAATATTAAAGCAGTGGTTTAAATAAACATGGGCACAATCTAATCTAAATATTAAGCATGTAGCCTTGTACACTCATATTAAAATAGTAGGAAATGTTCATCTATTGGGTGTAACAGTTAATCACTCTGAACATACCATGGAGTGAGAGGTGCATATGTCATTCTATGCCAACAATTAATGTACATGGCATGCATAATTTTAAATCCATTTTTCATGAGGTTGTGAGATAATAGAGATTTTCAAGGTAGTCTCAATGCATGTTTCCTTGTATGAAGTGTTTGATTGATATAAAAGTTAAGCCATATACTATTAAACAATCAGGAGACTAGTATAAGTATGACTACATGAAATTCGGTCATTCAGTAATTATCCATCCGCGGGTGACAGACACCGGATAAAAGTGGTCTAATTGTGTTTTTCCTCTCCATCTTCAGATTTTCATCCTCGATATTCGTAATTCAAGTTATCAAATTGTTCTGACCTAAGAGTGCACTGCAGTTGATTCTGAATACTGATGATCTGGAGATTACAAATCCACTTGGGTCTCACACAAAGAAACAAAAATATCATTATTGTCCCCCGAAAAATATCGGAGGACTATTATAATCAGCATGTCCGTCCCGATGTGTTGTCCGCATGATAACTCGAGTTCCTCCGACCCAATTGAGATGAAACTTGGTATGTATGTGTAGTGACCAAGAATAAAGGCCGAGTTCGACTCGGGGCTCGGTCCGATGATTTATGACAGAGTTATTGCCCTTTTTCACCCATTTTCGACTTCGAAAATCCAACTTTTCATGTTGTCCGCATGATAACTCAAGTTCTTTCCATCCGATTGAGATGAAACTTGGTATCTATGAGTAGTGAGTCAAATGGCTCAACACACAGAGTGGTATCACACAATTATTTCGGGCATTGCTGTATTATTTTATTTTGTGTAAACCGCCATTGTCACTTTAACCCATTGTTGACTGAATGGACTCTCCCACTCAATGAGAAGCATATTTAATGGAATATTCCATTGTTATTTTATAGGGGTGTAATTTTAATATAATCAGACGATGGACAGAAAAATCACCCTTGAGATTTTTCAAAGGATTCCCATTTGTAGGGATGTTCAGATAATAAGTTCAACAAACAGCCTCAGGCTGTTTGTTGAACTTATTATCTGAACATCCCTACAAATGAATTAAAGGGAATCTACTAACTACCCGTCAATGAGTATTCAGTCATGAAAGGGTTAATGCTTATATAAAACTTATGTTGATTGTTGTTGCGACAAACCAAATAAATGATGTCAATTCTATATTTCTATCTATGTTTGTATGTGAATATGTTATTTGTTATGAATATTAAAAGGTATAAAAATCCAATTTGTGATATGTGGTCCCAGATAACATTGGCGTTGTCCAACTTAACATTGGTGCATTGTCCAACTTAACATTGGTGTGGTGTGATTTTATGTGGTCCCAGATAACATTGGCGTTGTCCAACTTAACATTGGTGCGTTGTCCAACTTAACATTGGTGTTGTGTGATTTTAACACATGTGTTCAAAAAATTTGATTTGAACGCGTAAATGTGTGCAATATCTGTTACATGTGTTCGTAACATGTGTATGCGTTCAAATATTCTGAACACTTGTGTTAACAATCTGAACACCAGTGTTAGCTTAGCTTTAACGCGATTATGTGTGCAAAATTAAACACTGGTGTTCATTGTTTTAACACATGTGTTCACAATATGAACACTAGTGTTAATTTAAGTATAACACATTTACGTGTGAATTGATTTAACGTTAGTGTTAACTTCTTTAACACTGGAGTACTGACTTTGAACAGATTGACGCGTTTATTATCTGTTACAATTTTTGTGTTAAGATTTTTAACACATAGGTTTACAGTGTATATATTCCAGAATATGTTGTCGTTCTTAGTACATTTAAAGGTACGGTTGGCCTTGGCGGTGGGTATCCTGTGAAAATATTTACACCCGTCAAAAACCGCCACAAACAGAAAGAACATCAAAATATAGACATACTTTGTCCGTATACAAATAAGAAATATCGCATAAACAGTATGCTATTCTCATATGTTTAACCATTGTTATGTAAACAAAAGCATAAAAAGTTACTTTTCTGGTGTTTGTTTATATTATGATGGTAAACATAAAGAGCGTTCTTTGTTGGTGAATTCCTGATATGGAACTAATAAAGAGTGTTTATGTCATCTGTGTGTGATTAGCCAGTAGCATTGTGCTGTCATCTGTAACCCAATCAGGTTCTTGCTTAGGTAAAATATCGTAGGTATTTATGATAACATGCTGTTTACGCGATGGTCATGGTATATATGAACTAAACTGTATGCGTTTTAATGTTTTTCTGTTTACGGTGTTTGGAACAAATATGAATATTTTCGACAATTAAGGCCTCACGTGCCTTTAAGCTTTACTTTACTGTTCATGGATTCTCACTGCAGTTATAAACGTATATTTTTGGAATGGCCGATTATTCGTTTGGAGGGAGATACAAGCAGACGACAAACGTTCGAACAGATAACACAAGTGGAAAAGGTTCATACAAATTGGTGGCTCTTTGTTTAAAGCCACATGGCAGTTTGCGCTCCCAAATACACACAATATTATTCGCTTTTGAATTGTTCTCAATATCGAAATAGGTCGATACATATCTGAATTACCTTTCTACGAGCATTCTTAACCCAAAAAGAAGCATTGAAGTATAATGAAAAATAAAACTGTGAATACGGTGTTTGGATCCCAAACACAAAACAGCCATTTGCACGACATTTAACAGAAAAGAGCGTTCCGTGGTAGTCTATTCCTGAAATGGTAGCAATAAAGAGCGTTTCTCTGACTTCTGGCGAAAAGTTGAAAACGGTTGAAAAATGGCTGTGACTTTATCAAGTGCTTTTTTCAGAGCATATGAAGCGGGATATCAATAGTTCGTTTATTTATCGACCTATTGTATCCGTCGCTTCAAATAACGTGGAAAAAAATTGGAGGTTCGAATGAGCCATGTCCGTTTAACTTAATATTTCAGCGTTTCTGTTAACCCTTTACTCAACAAACCGGCCAAAAACGGCCAAATAAAGCTGCAACAGACTAAATTATCTTGGGTCTGTCTCAATAAAACCATACAAATATGGATATCATTGGAACCGGCTCATTGACCACATTATGATGGTTACAGTTATGCCCTGTGCCAATGCATTCTCTTATATATGCGAGTCGACCATAGGTCGCCTCGCATATATAAGAGAATGCATTGGCCTAAAAAAAAAAAATCTTACATTCTTTAACAATTTTATAATTTTTAATGTGTTAAGCCAATGCATTCTCTTATATATGCGAGGCGACCTATGGTCGACTCGCATATATAAGAGAATGCATTGGCACAGGGCCGTTCTGTTGGGTAAAGGGTTAAATGCACATTCCGTATAGAAAGGGTTACATGATAGATCCCAGAGCCCGTGAATTAATTTTGTCGCTCGAATTTTTGACACTTTCAATTGTTCTAGAATGCTTCAGTTGGCTGAAAGTGCTAACTGTGTCCACATGTTTAGTAATTTAAAGGGCTACGACGAAGAATCTGGGTCAGACATGCAAGTCATTTACACTAAGGTTGGTTGACTATTGATTGGTCAATCTTTAATGTCGCTTTCAAGCTCTAATGACCGTGAGACACTTGGAAAAATGATAATCTGTTCTGTGAAGTTTAGTGCAGAGAGGTATGGGGTATAACTTCGTTTTTGCGAATGTCTATATCGTCCGCTGTCGTGCACTTATTGCACCGTCTGGCAAATACACACGAAGGAAAGTCGGTTTGCCGAAACTGATACTCATTATGCAATACCACATAACATTTCGGCTGGCTATACGGTACAGTGTCGTTCCAGTCCATAAGGCGGCGTTGTTGGTTATGTTACATGAGATCAACTAAACTGCATATATGGTTCAAGATTTCCTGTCCGGTTTGATACCAACTTGAAATTTGTCAAAATCAAAATGAAAAATACCTGCAATTACCATAATTTATGACACGGGCATAGCGAAAATATTACATCAGTTTTATGTTGAAAACAGAGAATGCATTGGCTTAACACATATTAAAAATGATAAAATTGTCGAAGAATGTAGAAAAATATTATAAAAATTGTTAAAAAATGTAAGGAAAAATTATAAAATTGTTAATGAATGTAAGAAAAAATGGTAAAAAGTGTTAAATTTTTTTTTTAGGCCAATGCATTCTCTTATATATGCGAGGCGACCTATGGTCGACTCGCATATATAAGAGAATGCATTGGCACAGGACATAACTGTAACCATCACAATGTGGTCAATGAATCGGTTCCAATGATATCCATATTTGTATGGTGTTATTGAGACAGACGGAAGATATTTTAGGCCGTTGAAGCTTTATTTGGGCGTTTTTGGCCGTTTTGTTGGGTAAAGGGTTAACGAAACCTGTTTTCCATTTTATTTAGATTCTGGTGTCAGACGAATCAGGTTGTCCTCTCCGAAACTCTAAGAGAGACCCTCTTCTCGGGAAGTAGGAAAGCTAACAATATTAATGAGAGGCGCCATGCCTTCCGTTATGCGGAAAACATACAAAATGGTTACAGGTGTCTTGATATATGTTGCTACCTCCTCTGGCCCATCACGGTACTAAGCAACCAACCTGTTGGACTTCCATCATCACCATGTACATATTAGTTTTGTTTGCCAAACCCCATGTGGTGCCCTGTTACCCTGCTACATGTATAATGGTTTTACCTACATGTATGTCCAATTTATACGATGTTTAATTTATCACATTCGTAATGCTGTCTACAACCGCACACCATATAGGGTAGTGGATGTTATTGTCACACACAACCTTATCTCCATACCATGTTTTTTTTTATAGGAGAATAAACTATTCTGAAACCTTTGAATGAACGCCAATCAGCGTTCATTGGGAATCGAAACAACTTCGCCAATTCTACACGGTCAATGGTGCACATTACCAATTGAACCAATGTGCCCCCGGTTGGTGAGCTCGAGACATACTCGTCAGTATTTTAAGTTTGTCGATATAACATCTTCAAACAACAAAACGCCATACCATCCAGACATGACATACGCGAACGCCCAAACACTCAGCAAAAGTTCATAACGTTCCTTACAATCCAGACGACGTGTAGAGTCACGTGGGCGTTTCATTCATCAGATCTTGATAACCTTTATCGGTTGTAAGTTCAAGGTCGGTAAATTCCCACAGTACGTACGCAACGTGCTCAATGTCACCAGACGAACGTACTTGTGGCACCCAGTAGATAGCACACGAGTCATTTAATACCAAATCAAGCACATTGAATTGTCTGGTATATATTTATCTAAGGCCTAGGTGTTTATGCTATCATATATAGAGGTAATTCTTACAATAACAGCCTGCAGACAAACACGCGAAACGTGTGTAACTCGAGGTATGTTTCCCAGCTGTGGATTAGCAGGTCTCTACTCCCGACTGGTACCGACTGTATACGGTGGTGTGCGACGATTGGTACCTCCAGGCACTATTGCTATTCTTACAACAACAGACACGCGAATATATTGTATAAACAAATATATGTCATCCTTACAAATCCATACACACTGTCTGTCACAGTGAATATCGACCAATAGATTGGGTTTGCAAAATCATGGTCGTATAGCATTGTAAGCTGTGATTTATATTTCCCGAAATGTTAGTTTACATCCAAATGAATAATGTAATGCGTTGAAGTCGGACATCCGTCAAGCTCATTTCTTCAGAAATTGGACTTACTTTTAAATGTTAATCACAATGAAGCTACGGTGCGGTTTGGTTCCCAGTCCTAGTAATATTCGCGTGTGTGAAGTTGTGTCAGGTTCTATCCCTGTTCCAGGGATCGAACTATGTCGACACAAACGTGAAATACTTTTTGACCGACTTTTTACGACCCGGAAAGATTTATCACGTCAAAGAACTTTATAAAGTGGTCGTGTGCTGACTGTAATGCCGCATGAAACAATATAGAGCGCACATTGTTAGTTTATTCCTGATACGGTATGAATAAAGAGCATTATCTCATTTCTGTAAGAAAAATGGAAATCAGCTGGAAAATTTGTTAACCCTTTACCCAACAGAACGGCCCTGTGCCATGCATTCTCTTATATATGCGAGTCGACCATATATAAGAGAATGCATTGGCTTCACACATATTAAAAATGATAAAATTGTCAAAGAATGTAGAAAAATATTATAAAAATTGTTAAAAAATGTAAGGAAAAATTATAAAATTGTTAAAGAATGTAAGAAAAAATGGTAAAAAGTGTAAAAAAAATTTTTTTAGGCCAATGCATTCTCTTATATATGCGAGGCGACCTATGGTCGACTCGCATATATAAGAGAATGCATTGGCACAGGGCATAACTGTAACCATCACAATGTGGTCAATTAGCCGGTTCCAATGATATCCATATTTGTATGGTTTTATTGTGACAGACCCAAGATAATTTAGGCTGTTGCAGCTTTATTTGGGCGTTTTTGGCCGGTTTGTTGGGTAAAGGGTTAAAGGAAGATAATGAGATGCTGAACGTAAAAATAATAGTTTTTTTTAGGATAGCACTGAAATCCAATAAAAGTCGATTTTTACCCTTAATCTTTTTATGCTTTCACATGTTTCAAACAGAAACAATTGTCTGTAGTATGAACCTACACAAATGACAAAGTCGTTAAATGTCACTGTAGATTTACGATCTCCAAAATGTCATTGACGTGATGTTAACATTTGAATAAAATCGTTGACATCAGACAGCCATGAACTAAGTTGTTTTCCTCTTACATACATGTAGGAAAGTGTGTCACTGTGGAATACATGCATCGATATTCCTCGTTATTCATTTCGTCACAGGTGACTGATTAGGAAAATGCTTAGGATATATTTCATTTGATTCAATAAACTTTTAATCTGGGAAAGTTGTTTTCCGTGTAAATTCACAGGCCGCTGGGGAAAAAATACCAGCTGTATTAATATATACCATACATGTCATGCACTGGTATAGTATATATTGGTATATGTAGTATTTTCCCCCAGGGACCTGTGGGTAAATTATGCTATATATTCCATTGCAAATATTGAGCGAAATTCGAAAGATATATAGTTATATAGAAATTGTCCGGTCGAAAAATTATTTAAACTGTTATTTAGCATTTTACACAGTCTGTAGCACGGCAAACCTTTTACAGCCAATTTACTCAAAAATTGAAAA
Organism: Siphonodentalium dalli; assembly: GCA_032622095.1. NCBI lineage: Eukaryota > Metazoa > Mollusca > Scaphopoda > Gadilida > Siphonodentaliidae > Siphonodentalium > Siphonodentalium dalli. Next base: position 200,043,394 of record CP136062.1, read on the forward strand.
TCATACTGGTTGTAGAATTTTTTTCCCTAATTTTGTCTCAATATTACCTACATGTATATCCACAGGAATCTGGAAACCTCCATATTAGTAGATGCCAACCATGGACTGTTCAATATATATATGAATTTTTAATGGAAATTTTCCAAGTATATCTCCGTCGGTCTGCAAGCTGGAAATCCACGAAGCGAGACAAATTTCCAGGACAAAAAATTGTCATAGACTAAAAGTAAATATTGAGTTTGGGTTATCTCAAAGTTCTATTCCGATCGTAACATGGACATTTCGATAAGAGATACATTGTTCACGACCATGCGTTTGCAAAGAATGCATCACACTTCATGGGCCAGTCCTCCAGCCATTCTGATAAATATAAGACTTGTATTTATAGATACTTTTAGTTCTATAGAATCATGTTAGTCCCATCGGCAATTAAATGTATATCGATTTTAACCCTTTACCCAACAAACCGGCCAAAACCGGCCAAATAAAGCTTCAACAGCCTAAAATATCTTCGGTCTGTCTCAATAGAACCATACAAATATGGATATCATTGGAACCGGCTCCTTGACCACATTGTGATAGTTACAGTTATGCCCTGTGCCAATGCATTCTCTTATATATGCGAGTCGACCATAGGTCGCCTCGCATATATAAGAGAATGCATTGGCCTAAAAAAAAACTTTTTTAACATTTTTTCTTACATTCTTTAACAATTTTATAATTATTAATGTGTTAAGCCAATGCATTCTCTTATATATGCGAGGCGACCTATGGTCGACTCGCATATATAAGAGAATGCATTGGCACAGGGCCGTTCTGTACGTGCATGTGAAGCTGCTTGGAGATATGTGAAGCTATTGTGCATTTGATACACACTGTATATCACACATGATATGTGGAATTTTCCACAGAGTCAGCCCTCATAGCAGACTGAGCGTCGGCTGCGAAATGGAAATAAGAAATTTTCCAGCGGTCGTCCAGCAGACAAGGACAACTCCCAAACATTTATTCTTTTTCTTTCTTTCCTCTTCTTTTTTTTTTACACTTTAATGTTTATTTAGAAAATTTAGAAATATTCGTTGATGGAAAATGGAACAGTTGATATGCCCAGTATTTACACCAATATATATAGACTTGCGACTCGTTCCTCCATTCACAGCTTGTCGTGATAAATCGACAAATTGGTAAAGTACTTCTACTCAGCGTCATTCGCAACACAAGAGACCCCCATTCCCAAGCATGTCAAACAATACAATCAGAGTAAGTTTTAAAACATCTTATCGTGAACAAGCGGTTTAATATTTTCTGCTATCTGCAATGCTGAAGCTGGTTCAAATCCCAGTAAGTGCGGATTTTGTTTATCCACGCAGGGGGTGGTAGCTTGGTTCGTGTATCCTGACAAGTGTCACTTTATTCCCGGGGTCAGTTGTTTCTACGTGCGGTGGAGTTCAGTAGTTGCATATTGTCTTTAAATCCGCTCACAACTATAACCCGCGTTTATGGGGTATGTCTGCGTTGTTGTCAATTGGGATTATAACTTTAGAACGCATCTCGTGTATGAACTGATCAGCTGAAGGGAAATATGCAGGGACGTGTGCAGTCAGTCTACATAGCTTAAAGATGGTCCGATTTGTCGCCAAATTAGTTAAAATTTCCCTAGCCAATTTTCAGCTTAGCTGACAAAAGAAAATATCCATAAACGCATCCTCGTGTTTACTATGAGAACTTGTCCACACGATCATAATTGAGAACGATCTTTACTAAATACCACTGAGGGCAACGAAACCATGAACGCTCTTTATATGACGGCCATTAGAATGACTGCTATCTTGACAAAATGTATCTTTTAAAAGTCGACATCTGACCCTCAAAATGGATAGGATCTAATTAATTTCTGGTATAGAACAATTCAGATCAGCTGGTGGTTTTATTGTATTAAATCGGACAAGGTATATTTAATGTTATTATGCTACAGACCAAACAAATATAGCACATAGATACCCTTTAAAATAAACAAAGGCCACTATTTCCCAGTCTTGATTTCCATGGAGAGAGAGAGAGAGAGAGAGAGATAGAGAGAGAGAGAGAGAGAGAGAGAGAGAGAGGGAGATAGGGGGGGGGAGAGAGAGAGAGACAGATAGAGAGAGAGAGAGAGAGAGAGAGAGAGAGAGAGAGAGAGGACCGGCAGAACGCTCTAATTATACAAACACAAAACCGGCTATCACACACTCTTTACACAAGTTATATATCTTCTTTTCTGTTGACCAAATTTATGCAACCTCATCATGTATATATTCTCTGTCATCCTGTTTAAATTCAAATATATATATATATATATTGTATCTGGGAGCGGGGACATTGTAGGTTGTTAAAACTTGTACCCCAATCACGTTTTTGTAAATGAATTTACAATACAATATGTTTAAAGTAAAAGTAATGTTCTTATGGAAAGAGAATATCCGACACTGTCAATAAATAAACGGACTGGAACCAGCTAGTAATCTAACGAATGTTTGTGATGATGCTAAAATGAACTGAAATTATGTAATCGTTACTGGTGTATCACAGGGTCATACCACTCCATGTATATATTATCATAAATAAATTTATTTTATATATTTTTTTAAATAATAAGATTATTGCCTTATATATTTATAAAAAATACTTGTATGAAATACTGACACCATCACGTACCTCTCATATAGAATTAGCAGCAAACAGAACGTTCGTGTCCTATATAACATCCGTAAATCCTAAATTTGAAATAAATGTTCCTAAAGAGTAATCCACAGACAATGAATTTCGTCCACAACTGTTTTCACATTCCACGCTGAACTGGACGCTGGTTCCACAGAGTTTGTATTAGGTTTCGTGCCTACGGTCTATTAATTTCATACAACTCTCTACAACTCATCGGCTATGCACGGATCCCATTTGAAATCATAGATAAACTATTTTTCACATTTCCGCCGCGTATTCTTGTATTGATCCGTATCCTGTGTAAGTATTTGGCAATCATCCGAACCCCAGCGATCGGAATTCCTAACTGCAGAAGGGTCCACTATAACCAAACACGCGCTTTATCGGCTGACCTCCAGCCGAGGCCTGAATATGTACTCTAAAAATCTCTGACTTTAATAAAATTAACACCAGTGTTGCGAACACCGGCAGTCGAACTCTCTTCGTGGTACAAATTTGTATATGAACGTCCTATTATACCGCAACGTACCTGAGCGAACGTTATAACACTATATGAAAGTCTTGGACTGCATAGTGTAGAAGCGCAAATTTAAACTCTGTCTTTGTTGCAAAGTCCGTTTGTGTTTGTTCGGAAACGCGCCGCTCGGTTGTCAAATATCCATGCATTGACTATCGTTGGTTGAACGTGTTCAAATTTCTGTGCTATTGTCTGAGTTATGATCAGACTCCTCTGTCGATGTGGTTCTATCCTATGTTGATTGACATGCTCCCAATTATATAGCGAGGCACGTTGCCAGATTATTCTAGAGGAATAAGCCTAATCTCCCCGCGTTATATTGTGATATCTCGGTCTCGCCAATGAATTATTCAAACCTGATAGTTGCTAGTGGTGTTGTGATAATAGCCGAGTAAGAAAGTCGTTAAATTTAGGGTTAAATTTCGCGGGGAGCTTGTTCGTTTGAAGAAACCCTTGTACACCTATATGTATCGTGCGGCTGATACTTCTTGAGACTTAAATAATATTATTTAGACGTTTCATTTCCAAATCCGTTTGCTTTGACAAATATTCGTTTCCTTTTGAACAGCTAGACTTTTCATTTTTTAAAAACACATGTACACCTACCTATATGTGACGGGAGGCTTGTAACTTCTAGCGGCTTACATGACATTTTAAACGTTTCGGTTCCAAAACTGTTTACTTTGATGACAACGATTCGCATCCCTTGAAACGTTAGGCGGCTCGTCTCTATCACTGCATCACATATGACATGTGCGCATTAGTTTGTACTTTGAGGTAGAACAGGGTCGGCTGGTTTGAGGATTGGTAACCATGGCAATTGTTCCAAAAATGAAAACCTTCCATAAACAAAGTTACATCATTAAACTAGTAGTATCATTGAAAACATTGAGCACTAAAAGTTCAACCATTGTTTTTGGGACCCACCCCAAAACTCGCATTTCAATTGACTTTACTAAGCTTTTCCAGGCTGTTCTGGCATTTACACTTTTCCGTTCCACCACTCACATTTAACCCTTTACCCAACAGAACGGCCCTGTGCCAATTCATTCTCTTATATATGCGAGTCGACCATAGGTCGCCTCGCATATATAAGAGAATGCATTGGCTTAACACATTAAAAATTATAAAATTGTTAAAGAATGTAAGAAAAAGTGTTAAAAAAAGATTTTTTTATTAGGCCAATGCATTCTCTTATATATTCGAGGCGACATATGGTCGACTCGCATATATAAGAGAATGCATTGGCACAGGGCATAACTGTAACCATCACAATGTGGTCAATGAGCCGGTTCCAATGATATCCATATTTGTATGGTTTTATTGAGACAGACCCAAGATAATTTAGGCTGTTGCAGCTTTATTTGGCCGTTTTTGGCCGGTTTGTTGGGTAAAGGGTTAATCCATATCCACTATCCATTCTGATCCTACATACATTTACAAATCACCAGTAGGAGGTTCAAGTTCAACGTGGCTTTAAAAATCACAGCACAAACAGCTGGTCAAAAATTTATTTTATCCTCCGAATTCAGCCAGTTTGAAGCTTCTCACATGTTAAAATAAACATGAATATACGTACAGCACATCAAATATGCCTATTTTATATTTGTCGGACAACATACTGCGTGTGAATTTTGGCGCTCTTCTTCCAAAACGACACTTTCTGGTTTTCAAGAGAAATTTTGTTCCTGCCAAAATGAATCTACTTAAGCTAATAAACCAGTGACTGCACAAGACAACATCCAGTCATGAGTGATTTTCGTAAGGATTCAACTCAAGTTCCATTAATTTAAATTTTTGGAAATATTTTACTGCTAAAAACATGTCACATATTTCTGACACATGATGGTGATCTCCCTTTGGATTTCAATGTTGCACAAAAGATGTCTAGTTTACTCTGAATGCATTTGAGTGGCATCAGGTATTTTGAATTTCCAACTGTGAGAAACTGACATTTCTGGGGGGGGGGGGGGTCTGCAAAATAAATCCCTTACACAGGGCCGGAGTGGGTGTGTGGTTCATTGCTCGATAAAGTTTGGAAAAGTCAATTGAAATGTAGTTTGCGTGGGTGGGCCGGTGAAAACAGAATGTGTTGTCCAATTAATTTCTGTGAACCTGCACGGGGGCGGGGTGCACTACAGAAAAATATATTTATCAAAGATTACTTAGGAAATATTAAAATATTGGAAAGTCAGCATTTAGTTGTGTATAGTGCTTACCTGTTGCGTCATTCCTGGGTATGATATACCGCTATTGGTGACTAGAGAACACTGTATGCACCACCAGATTGGACATGTACACCGGTACATGTAGACGAGCTATATACCTTCAATAGTCTTCAAGCAATAATTAATTTCATTTTTAGACGCACAGGTACTAAATCATATTATTGAGCCTATATTGAGTATATTCCGCATTCAATACTATTACATGTACTTCAGACAGTGGCTAGCAAGGTCTTAATTGTACCCCGACATTCCGTCGGATGACTATAGTAATGACCCTCGTCCGTCCGCCCGTCTGTCCATCCGGAACTTTGTCCGAGCCTGTTTTCTGTCATTTTCTGGTCATTTTTTTAAAACTTGGCACATATATCAACCAGCATGGACTCATTTTGGCGGAGTTATCGCCATTTTTCGACATCGAATCGTACATCCTGGGACGCATCTTTTACTTTAGAGTTATTGACCCTTTCTCGACATTTTAGTTAATATAGACTTAACTGTGAAATCAACCTCTCCCACAATTTCTCTGAATTATTGCCCTTAATGAACAACCATCAATCCTTCAAACCTGTCACTTTCGTCTGGGGACATTTTGGTCAACAACCGTTTAATCTTTCTCAGTATATTTGCTAGTCGATATTCAAGTCGATAAGCATTATCAGCGGTCCTATACATCGCTACATACAAAACACAAACCCAATTTGAATGACAAAATGTGACATCCGCATGTCAAAAGTGTAACAAATATTTGCAAATATCATCTCAGTTGCCCTCTGTGCCCTTTTACATCAGTCACTGGTTACCAAAACAATTTATTTTGCATATGATGGTAGACCACACTAGGGACATGAGCTCATTCTGCTTAAGTCTCATCTTCTGGGAAGTATATATAGTCTCAAATTAACATTGTTTAGTTATGTTTCCCTTCTGCTCAGCTACTATATATTGCATAATCGAAGTCACTTATGCGTGAACATCACCAACTTCAACTGGGGAACTTCAATATGATCACAGGTATATCCCAAGCAGTTGAGGCCTAAGCAGAATGAGGTTCCCAGAGGGTGAATTTTGTGATTCTAGCCCGCTGTGTGGGATATCGTCACTAAATTCACTCTATGGGGACCTCATTCTGCAAATCTCAGGTACACTATATCCAAACTTGGCCAGCACACTCGAACATCGTATGTGCACATGCCTACAATAAACACAAACCAGTGGAATGGTAGTATGATCGGAAGCAAGGTCGTAACAAATAGTTATCTGGTATCTGATTCCCGTCTTTTTGCCAGCATTGAAATATTTCTGAGTGAATACATAAAGATATGCATTATGTGTAGGGATTTCATCTTAGGCCTCACAATTATAATGGTGTATACTGAACAACTCTACCGCACGTAGAAACAACTGACCCCGGAAATAAACTGACTCACTTGTCGTGATACACGAACCAAGTTACCACCCCATCGTGGATAAACAAAATCCGCACTTACTGGGATTTGAACCAGCGTCAGAACTGCAGAGAGAAAATAACACATTTCGATCATTGCCGTATGTACCTTACCATCCTATCACATCAACAAATTCTACCCCAAACTTTACAAATAAAACTACATATTTGAATAAAATATTTGTCTTCATAAACAGTGAGTTGTGTACAGCTCGGACAGAATGTGTTGTCGCTGCAGGATGTACGACACTAATATGGGATAGGATGGAGATCATGCCGCGTCTATTATTAATATTCTAAATTATATTGAAGATTATTATTTTGACATTCACTCTGCTAATCAACGATTCGTACTTCTCTTGCCCTAAATTTGACATATCAAAATAGATCACTAAAACTACCTTTCTACGATCAGTATATATATATTCCAGAAAGAAGCATTGAAGTTATAACAAATACAACTTTGAACACGATGTTTGGATCCCAAAAAAAACACACAGTCATTCGCACGGCATGGAACAGAAAAGAGCGTTACGTGTTATAGTCTATTCCTGATGTGATATAAATAAAGAGCGTTTATTTCACTCATGTGCGAAAAAAATTGAAAAAAGCTGGGAAATGGCTGTGACCGTGGAAAGTATTTTTCAGTGTATATGAAGCAGGTATATCAATATTTCGTGTATTTGTCATCAAATGAGTCATATCCGTTTAAAGTTTTTTTTTTCGCATCTGCCACTGCTGCCATATTCTTTCATCATTTCCATATTCATTTACAATGTTAATCATCATTATTTATTGCCGCAATATGTACTGGTGTTATATATGACGTTACGGGGCAAGCCTATAATAAGTGGCCAGTGTGTGCATCATATCCATATCATCCTTATATCGAAATCAAAATGTTTAACTAATATGAAAAGCTGTTTAATGTTCCATGCTGAATTAGAAGAGACTTATCCTTGCTCCGGCTGATGAGATAAATTAGTCGCCATTCGTGAGTATTTCCCACACATACGGCACGTAAGGTGTGTGTGTGTGGGGGGGGGGGGGTGAGGGTGTGTGTGTGTGTATTTGTATATATTGATCGGACGATGATTTACCAGAACATAATGTCTAAGATTGCGAGTCGCTTTGAAATGGGCTCTTGGCCTCTGATTACAATATAGACCAATGGCAGTTCGCAGGCCCAAATTATACCTAGTAATGCTCGATTGTCCCATGTGAGTAATCCATATAACAAACTGTCAGGTAACTACAATTAAAGTTATCCGGAAACGACACGAGGCGCACGGACGCACACGCGGATGCGCTGACAGACGGACACCGATGATTTAAATAGTCAAAACGGTTTTAGATAAATTGGATATAAATTCACGGCAGATGGGAACATCTGCAATATGTTCATTTTTCCAAACCTTCGGACCAACAACACCCGTCAAATGATCAAACAGAGTTTGTCAGTGGAACATCACAACCATGTCATGTCAGTCAACAAGGATCTACAGATATATATAGATCATATTTTCCTTTCACGAACTTGACCTTTGCATGGAATGACTGAACGACCCGCATACCATTCGTGAGTACTGGGGCGTATATAGACAGCTTGTCTGCGGTATATGCACGTAGTAGCATGTCGTGCCTTTGTATGGAAACAACGTGTCGTTTCTCCAGTCAATGGCGGGTATGAGAGGTCAAGTTTCCCGCATTTGGAGGTGCCGATATCGCGTCTGATGAGATTGTCCAGCGTGTACATTATGACCGTATTTGCAAGTAACTATTTCACATGGTAGCGTTATCATTTGTAAAATTGGTGGCATGGGGGTGTTAAGTGGGGGTGTTAAGTTTAATGGGGGTGTTAAGTTTCATGGGGGTGTTAAGTTTCATGGGTGTTAAGTTTCATGGGGGTGTTACGTTTCATGGGGGTGTTAAGTTTCATGGGGGTGTTAAGTTTCATGGGGGTGTTAAGGGTGGCATGGGGGTGTTAAGTTTCATGTACCTACGCGCATGTGATGTAGCTCACGTTTCAAGTGGCGTATATGCGAATAACCTAACTTGGCATGAATAACATAATCCCCTTTAACGTTTTACAATCTCCACTTTCGGAAAAGTCAACACGAGCAACATATTCTGGACAAATAGGTTCATATTGAACCTAAATATTCACATAGGTTCAAATTGGACTTCTTCGATTCTGAAATAAGTCCATAGTGAACTCATACCCGTTATTCCGTTGAATGACTCGGTCCACATGCAATGGAAATACATTATACGACGGTAAATATGTGCTGCATACTTACCCCAAAGTATATGCAGCAAATATGCTTGTAGAAAATATATTGCTCAAATAGTGCCATATTTGACTTATTTCATTTTGACATAAGTTCATAATGAGCCTATTTCGAACTCCCAATATGTTCCCATTGAGCTTATCGTCCAGAATAATAGGCTGCCATGCCATGGCGAAGATGGAGGCAACGACATTATAGCTGTATGTTATCACACACCCCCGTGGTGGTTTGAAGCTTAAATTCATGCTCCCTTGTGTTACAATCTGGTCCGATCCCGAGGATCCAATAGATGAACAATACATGAAATATCTATGTATAGACTTTAATTGCCACAGACTGTCTTATTCGAGTTTTAGAATTTAGAAAAATGGGTCATCCTAATTTTCTTTAGCATTGGAAAAGTGTTACGTGTTAGTCTGTTCCTAATATGGTAAAACATATTGAGCGCTTGTTTCACTTTTGAGGGAAATGAGATGGAACATTTATTTGGCTTTGACAGTTTTTAGAGCATTTAACGCCTTTAGATCGAACCTAAGTGGTTCCTCCATTCAAATTACGTAGAAATACTTAACAGTTGAATGTTCAAATAAACCATGTCCGTTTGGTGGCCAGTTTGTAGTCAATGTTCAAGGCATATCTATCATATTAAAACCTAACATGTATGTCGTTTGAGATACGCCATCGGAATGGGAAATGAAAGCTACTATATTCGATTATAGGAATGCGTAATGTCAGCTATACATGTTTACTCGTTTATGTCATCTGCTAGGTCATTGGTGCGTGCACCTGTTTTATCATTTACGATACATTAATGATTGGCTGGGAAGCGAGATAACTCTATTCTCTCGGTGTGTATATTTCAACGGTAAATGAAAACATACGAGAATTGTTATGTCCTGCATTTTTGCAGGTTGTTTGCACTACTCTGTTTTGGGAATCTGAGTTTTGAGAAATAACGACCAAACTGATGTATATCGATGTGAATTATTTTGGAATTTAATTTAAAAAAAATATATATTTACACCAGGAATTGTAATTGTAAATATTTAGACGGACAACAAAACCATATATATGATACCAGCGGCATCCTCTTTTCATCGACAGTGATTATATACACTAAAGCAACACATCGACATTCTCTGTATGATATGAACCTGGCCGATGAATTATGGGAATTATATCTGAAACCACACGAGAAGGTAGTTCCGCATTAACGATGGGCGCCAATATGCCAACCTTAAGTTAAATACGTTTTATTTCCCGATTTCACCAGACTGCGAAGAACGAACTCTACTGAGATTTAAAATCGTACAAGAACTGCATAATCCGAAATGGGGATTGCAACATGCAATTAAAGATTCTGCACAAAATATAAATCATAGTATACACTATTGTCTACATGCATGCACGTCTTCCGATATACTAGTAAGTAAAACTATCCTATTTATTCATATATAGTTATCCTGTGTATTCATGTATACTAGTAAAAAGATTCTTACGATATAAGTATGGTTGTGGTACCAAAAAAAGGGGGTTGACCCAGAAGAAATTGGTAAAGACGTGATCTTGGTGTCATTCAACGCGGGAGAATCTCTGGTACAACATATCCAAAATCCGCTAAAATCCGCTGACTGACTGAGATTAATTCGATTATAGTGAGAACAAATGTTGCCAGATGTATACAAATGTAAACATTTTTGCAAATGTAAAGTATTATACCACCTATCTATAGAAAAAATGGAACCCCTCGCCCCAGATGGCCGCCAAAATGGCGGCCTAAACTCGAAATTTTGAAGTTTTTGCCTCATATCTTAAAGATCAGTTCCTATTGTTTGATAATGGTTCAGACTGGCGACTTTGATTTGTCTTATTCATGTTAATTCAGCATTGGATCAATGAAATATACCATAAATGGGGTCACAGACTCATCCACACCCTCAAAAATTCGATTTTACAGAACGCAGAACGACAAAACGCAAATTCGACACCAATATACATCATTGATTGAAATCAATATGTTTTTGTGGGTATAAGTAGCCAATCACAATTCAAAATTCTAAGATGGCTACCAAAATGGCCACCGAAAATTGACGAAATTTAAATTCTGCTCAGAGGAAAGCCGAAACAACACTTCGGTTGTGAGCTAACGATGCCAGACTCATTAAACATGTTGCCAATACTATCTACTACTATCACAATCATTTCAGCGCGTAATGTTCCAACGAAGCAGTATCTACTGCATGATCCAACACCATGTACACTTATTACGAGGGACTATCTGGAAATTAATTAGAAAGAAATTAAATTGCGCACGAATCTGGATTATTTGAAAACATTGTCAATATTTGTACTTATAACGACTATTCGGAACGTTTCCAGCAAATATATGGGCATCGGTGGTCTAGTCGGAAGCATCGGGCTATAATGGGTCACCCAGTGATGGAGAAGCTTGAAAGTGGAAAGGACAGGAAGGAAGTGCGAATAATCTGGGGGTTACTTAATGGGTTATCGGAACTAGGTAGTTATTTTCTTCAATATCAAGAGGAAAAATGAAAATTCCGCACGTACATTGTATACCCTTCTCACTCCATGTGACAATTCCGTGTCATGCGACTGAGGGTATATCCATATGGGTAGAAACATTCTAGTAAATATATAGACACACCGATATCTACTACACATTGAGTGAATTTCATCAATGATATGTAGACACAATGTGCGCCACGGCTGGATCTGACCCGTATACAGGCGTAAACGTATCAACCAGTTAGCTTGATGAACTGGTATTTCAAGGTTGTCATTGGATAGAAATGCCACATGAACATGGTGATCAACAACATGTTTGTCAAAGAAATGTGATCAATGAACATGTTCTTTTCCGGATGCTAGACAATCAAACTGCCACATAAGGCTTTCATCCATGCTGGTCAGCGCACGAAATATGTGCAAATTAATGACTTGAAAACCATTTCATGCAGACGAGGTACTCTAGACCTACATCCGACGTCATTTCCTATTAACTTTTACTGTTTGTACAGACGGTTTCGAGTTTTGAAAATCACGGTTGTCCAAGAAGACCTCCACAGACTTACCGATTCGATGTGTAAACAATTTATGGGGATAGTTTCCTCATACATATATGTATTTGGCGCACGTATTTTCTAGGACATAAGACATCACCATTCACCGGAAAGTTGATATCTGGGAAGAAATAAGAGTAAAACCACTTTTCGAACATGTCGAAATGGGGAATCCATGGGCTACATTTAGTTACAACTAGTTCCAAAAATGTGCGTTCACAATCCGTTTAGCGGAAATTTATAGTCATTATGTTTTACTTTCTATGAAAACCGTCCAACTAAAGAGGTTTTATCAGTGTATCTCAACCTAGCTATAAATCGGACACGTTCCTGTTTTGGTAACCTTCTTAAGAGGTTGGAGAATATGATTTTTCAGACATATTCCAGATTAAAACAATACTGTATTCAACAAGAGATATATATGCACGTAAAATCTTTTTTCGTAATGGAATCAAAGAGCAAATATCCTATGTATGACTTATATTGTTGTCGGGGGATGGGGGGCATATTGGATGCCATCTCGGATCTTAAAGTTTTCCCAAAGCTAATTATATCAGATATCCGATAGGGTATTTTGAAGTCAAAATCGCTCTCTGCTTACTTATTCTGGATCAACCTCTTTTGCGACTATCGAGACCGTGTACCGTAAGTGAAACGAAATGAGGGCCGAGCCAAAAGATTGAAAATAAATAGTTTTGATGTATATAAGCCACATAGATTAGCCAACTATCAACTGATTCCACCACTAACAACTTCCATTATATGACAAGCTGGACAGAGTCTACCATTTTCGTTTTGGAAGCCATATTAGATAACATTTATTGTTTCTTTTGGTCCATTTGAGATGGAATGTTCACAAATAAAAGAAACGCTCAATTATTTTGTAGACAGATCTGCTCATCACTAAATATCCAATGTGACCAGAGCCCCAAAGCCGATTTTGTTTTAATTTTAAACAGCATTCGTTAGAACTTATTAGTAAAGGACAGGAGTAAACTATGACCTAACCGATTACACATGTCATTGCTGGAATGATCAGTTGACACGACCATTGAAAGAGTATACACATTGTCTCCCAGTTCAGAGATCAATACGTGATAAAAAGAAGTGATAGAAAATAGTATTTTTCACATCGGGTGGCCATTTTGGAAGCCATTTTGGTTACTGATTTTTAAATTTTTCCATAGAGCTACCATAATGGCATCATAAATAGGTATACATTCGTATTTATTTAGTCAGTTTTATTCATCAAACACTACTTATAATCGATTGAATGACACTGTGAGCAATATCCGCCATTTTCCATATTTTGTCCGCTATTTTGTCCGCCATTTTGAGACAACGGCCAATTTGGGTTTCATTGAATTGGAGTATTCATAGATAATGGTTTGCCCAACTTACATTGCACAGTTCTGTCCATTTATTGTTGATATATGACTGGAATCCCAATGGTGATTTTTGTGAAAGTTTATACCGCGTTCTGTGAAATCGAATTTTTGAGGGTGTGGATGAGTCTGTGACCCCATTTATGGTATATTTCATTGCTCCAATGCTGAATTAACACGAATAAGACTAATCAAATCGGCAGTCTCAACCATTATCAAACAACAGGAACTGATCTCTAAGGTATTAGGCAAAAACTTCAAATTTTCTAGTTTAGGCCGCCATTGTGGCGGCCATCTGGGACGAGGGGTTCCATTTTTGCCATAAACAGGTGGCATTATGTTTTACCTTCGCAAAAATGTATACATTTATATACATATGACAACATTTGTTCTCACTATAATCGAATTAATCTCAGTCAGAGTCTCTTTTGACTAAGGGCGGCCATGTTGGACACCATCTTGGATCCTGAATTTTCCCCAAAGCGGATTTTAGCGGAATTTGGATATGTTATACACGAGATTCTCCCGCGCCGAATGAATTATGACGCATTTTTTTCTCAATATTTCTTGTCATGTCTTGTCAATATTTAATAAATTGAATGGAGTTGACTGGAATTGAACTTATTTTTTAGCATGCAACCTCTGTAGCACAAAATGCGTATAAGATTCCTTTATATGGCGATAATTCGACTCATTTCACGATTTAGTAGTCCCCATATAAGATCGACATGATGCCGATTTACACAATGTATTTCGGTCCCTGATTAGAACAAGACACAGTACCAGGTAATGAAACAGGTTGCTGCCTGTCCCCACGGGACTGTGGTACCCCGGTGTGCACTTAGGTTGGCACGGGATACCGAGTCACCGAATAGTTTATCAAGTTTCAAGGAAAAACATTTGGCTAACAAAATTAAACGTTAACATAATTTGTTTTTCAGAACACATCGATAACTGCTAAAGTTAATACAGTTGTTCGCAATATTGCAAGTGCACACCTCCCCATTGTGGGTAATATCTGTACCAAGTTTCAAAATGTTTATCACAAGTCGACAATAAAATATGCATGTTACGCGCACATACATGATCCAAGTCCAAGACGTCGATTGCTTGCTAAGTTAAGTCAGATCAGCGTCGTTATCGGTAAACATATTCGGCGATGGCGGTATTTTGGGGGTTAATTGCCAGGCTTTCGTGGGCGACTCGCCCTTGTTTCTTCGTGAGTGTAGTCGAGGGTAGTTACGCAACACATATGTAATAAGTTATTAGAAGTACGAGGACATTAAGGGGGTCCGGGCTGTGAGTTTGTTTATTGGGGGCACAATTTTGTAATTCTGACTGAATTTGGCAAGTTTAGGGGTTAATAACGGCACTTCTGTTTGACCTTGACCACTCTCCGTGCGTATTTGGGTTTCATTAACACCCTTGCACAGATATGGACACTAAAATCACCCCTAGACGCAGCAGGGGCGGTCCGGGCTGTTAGCTTCATTCGCGGCGAACATATTTGCCGATGCCGGCATTTTTGGGGTTAATAGCGACCCTGAGTGGGTTTCTATGACACCCCTGCACTTATATTGCCCTTAAAATCACTCATATAGTCCATATGGGCGGTCCGGGCTGGTCTGGGCTGGTCCGGGCGGTGTTTAGTCACACCCCTATCTCGTATATGTGAAACCAGTGGTGGATCCACAAAAACTAACTTCAACTTCTCGGACTCACGTAGGACGTTCATCTACCTCCTGATGATAACTCCTATATCGAACAGCAATGCAGAATATCAGGTGGCACAAAGAGAAGGCGTAATGAATACATGTATACATAAAACAAATTCCGACCATTATACCGTGAGCGGAGGCTGTTAAGCAACTGAGTATTCATGTTTTATCAATGCAACTTATTCTTTTTATAGCTAACTTAACTTAACAGCATCGGCACACGGTATATAGTTTGACAAATATTTAAAAAAACACAAGTATGGTGGATGTTGAAAACATAAATATTAAACTTAATATCAATAAGAAGTGATTTATTGGTTGTAAACGGTGAAGATACACGACGCTAATGTGTATCTTCGTTTACTGCCCTGGAGAACAGACGGTTGACGTTATAATTTTGATAAACTTACAAGTTTTCCTCATAGTAGACGGTCGAGATGTGCTCAATAGTAATTTCAATTTATGAAGGCTGTAATCGCTTCTACTGTAAATAGGGAATAAGTTATCTCGTTCTGATTTAAAATATAGGCAGTCTATCAATATCAAATAGTGGAATTCATCAGCAATAGTGTCACTATGGCATAATGAGCAAATACGGTCATTTCGGGGGATATTATTCCATATTCCAGCCTCCACCGGTAATGCATGATTTCGAGTTGTAAATCGGACAAGATCAGTTACAGATTTGTAATTTTCAAATTTTTGTTTGGTTTTTATTATGGCATATAATGAGTTTTTTCTAAACAATTGTAGTTCACCATGCCAGGTCTGTATAAACTGGTCATTCAACAACCTTATAATTTCGGTTTGGAGCATATTTAAATCACATGTTTTCTGATTGTTCCATGAGTAGCTTATGCCACAATGATCAAAAATTCTCCTGACACCGAGGATCCATGGTATTTTTATTTCACTGTATGTCAAGTAGTCGTAAGATAGCCAGTATATAGTCGTAAGATAGCCAGTATATAGTCGTAAGATAGCCAGTATATTGTCGTAAGATAGCCAGTATATAAGTAGTCGTAATATAGCCAGTATATATTAATATTAGTCGTAAGATAGCCAGTATATATTAATATTAGTCATAAGATAGACAGTATATAGTCGTAAGATAGCCAGTATATAGTCGTAAGATAGCCAGTATATAGTAATCGTAAGATAGACAGTATATAGTAATCGTAAGATAGACAGTATATATTAATATTAGTCGTAAGATAGACAGTATATATTAATATTAGTCGTAAGATAGACAGTATATAGTCGTAATATAGCCAGTATATAGTCGTAAGATAGCCAGTATATAGTAATCGTAAGATAGACAGTATATAGTAATCGTAAGATAGACAGTATATATTAATATTAGTCGTAAGATAGACAGTATATATTAATATTAATCGTAAGATAGCCAGTATATATTAATATTAATCGTAAGATAGACAGTATATAGTAATCGTAAGATAGACAGTATATATTAATATTAATCGTAAGATAGACAGTATATATTAATATTAATCGTAAGATAGCCAGTATATATTAATATTAGTCGTAAGATAGCCAGTATATAGTCGTAAGATAGCCAGTATATATTGATAGTCGTAAGATAGCCAGTATATATTAGTCGTAAGATAGCCAGTATATAGTCGTAAGATAGCCAGTATATAGTCGTAAGATAGCCAGTATATATTAATATTAGTCGTAAGATAGCCAGTATATATTAATATTAATCGTAAGGTAGCCAGTATATAGTCGAAAGATAGCCAGTATAGTCGTAAGATAGCCAGTATATAGTAATCGTAAGATAGCCAGTATATATTAATATTTGAAAACTTGGACTTTCTGCCTATGATCATGGAGCTCCAAAAATTAATGATGTTCGTTTTAATAATGATATCAATAGGCTTGCGATCGGTCTCACCGTGGATCATATAATTTGGAGTTGATGATTTCATGCATAAAAGTAGCTTACAAAATGTAAGGTGAACCCGCTCAATGCTAATATTATTGTATATGCCCCATATCTCACAACCATATGTAAGAATGGGAACTATTTTTGTATCAAACAATTCGAACATGGTTTTAATCGATATGTCATTTTTTCTGCCAACTTTAATGAGTTGATACATGGGTGATAATGCTTTTTCGCAGATCTTATCTTTGGCATAGTTAAAAGAACCAGTTGCACTAAAATATACTCCCAGATAACAGAAATGTTCTATGAACTCTATTCTCGAATTTTGGTAATAAATAGCTGGGTAATTTTCCGGTTTTCTCCTTGAAAAATACATAAGTTTAGATTTCCTTACATTCACCTTTAATTTCCATATATCACAATAATCTGAGAATAAATGTAATTGCAGTTGTAGGTCTTCTGATGAGTGGGCAAACAAGACTGTATCATCAGCATATAATAACGTTAATAATTTCAAATAAATACCAAGTCTTTCCTCTATCTCGCGTGTGAGAAGTTCTAAACCGTTGGCTTCCATTATGAAACTTTCCAGATCATTGACATATAAAGCGAAAAGAAAATGTGATAAATTCCCACCCTGCCTTAAGCCAATGTTTGAATAAAATTGTTCCGATTCTTTACCATTCATGACCACTTTGGATTGTATACCCTTATACATGTTAGTCAAAACTCTCAGGATTTTTCCGTCAATATTATAGTGTGCTGTTTTGTACCAAAGACATTACCTCCATATAGTATCAAAAGCCTTTTCATAGTCTATAAATACGCATATCGGGGTCTTAGAATTTGTATTACTCAATTGTAACAGAGAATTCAGAACATACAAGTTATCCGATGTCGAGTATAACCTCACGGAATCCACTCTGATTGTGTGCTATCAAGTCATCAGTGTCAGAAAATGTTTTAAGTCGGTTATTCAGTATGGCTGTAAACAATGTACTAAAGCAGCTAACAATGGTAATACCCCTATAATTGTTTAGGTCAGAAGATTATCCCGCTCCATTCGGTCCACCTTCACTAACTGCTTTTCAGTAAACTTCCCTCTGTGCCCTTTTTTCATAAACTGGATCTTCAACAGCCTCATGTGCCTTCTGTAATCATCATCCTTTTCACATATACGCCTGATCATGATTCCCATTCCATATATAACAGAATGTTTCACATATACGCCTGATCCTGATTCCCATTCCATATATAACCGAATGTTTCACATATACGCCTGATCATGATTCCCATTCCATATATAACAGAATGTTTCACATATACGCCTGATCCTGATTCCCATTCCATATATAACCGAATGTTTCACATATACGCCTGATCATGATTCCCATTCCATATATAACAGAATGTTTCACATATACGCCTGATCATGATTCCCATTCCATATATAATTCCATATATAACCGAATGTTTCACATATACGCCTGATCATGATTCCCATTCCATATATAAACGAATGTTTCACATATACGCCTGATCCTGATTCCCATTCCATATATAACCGAATGTTTCACATGCGCCGGATGATCCGATTTACTATTCATGTGAAGCATTTTGTCTGTCGTTTTCACATACGTCTGAGAGTTTTAGTCCCTGTATCCACTCATATTGGCTTCATTATAGGTTCAATATGTGCAGACACTGACACAAAAAAAACAAAACAACGCACAACGTATCGTCAAGTGTACGCTCTTTAAACTGAATAACGGATATGAGTCCTTTATCTTTTATTTCAGAATCAAATAATCCAATATGAACCCATTTGCACATTATATGTCGATTATGTGCGTATTTGTGCGAGGATATGCTGTGCTTCGAGAAAGTGACCAAACTAATATATTTCGCAGTGACTTAAATTAATTTAGAATTGAATTTACAAAAGTTCCAATTCGTTCATTGCTTAATGTACAGCTGCGGGGAACTGGAATGTCTGTCATGGTTGACAAATTTGTCGCAACAATCTTAATTTGGGACGAATCCCATAGTGAAATAAATCTCAATTGTTTATCAATAATTGCGCACGTTTGAAGGTTGTACGTCGCTTTAATTAAAATCAATCTAAGAAACCTGCACGCTCCGACAATATCCGGAGACTACCTACATTGCGGTACACGGTCCTAAGATGAGCCCTGTCTACAGACTGGGTCAGCCTAGATACATTCCTCGAATGCCTAGCATGTATAGCATTCTGCGATGCTGTATTCTAAACAACCAAAGAGTTTTAGGTGCACAAATGCAATCATAACCGCAAATTCCACTTATTCTACTTGAAGTATGTAATAAGGAGATTAAACCCCGAAAACACGAATCGCCGGAGATTATATTAGAACAACATTTACAGATTATCTAACTGTTCCTAAACTAATATATATCAGACCCAATGATAGACGGAGTTTGAGTTTTCTGTGTTATAATTCTTAGAAATCCGAGGCTTGATTGAACAGGCATTGATTCAATTAATCGGCATTTGTAGGAAAAATTCAAAATGGATGTGTACTCTGGTAAACTGATTGGTGGATTAGTTGCGATTGGGAATTGGGCCATCAACCGCACATAACGGAGATTATCTACCGTCGGTATTCTGTTAACCTTGTGCTGGTCAGTTCCAGGTATGATCGTAGGTCTGACACAATTTGACCCTAATGGTACAGCCGTTTAAATGACGCTAATTGTTTTGTTCCAGAACTTGACGGCGTGGGTATTTATTGCAATATCTTAGTGTTTTCGACAGATATGTATATTTATACATTTGTATATGAAAACAGTTTGGAACAACGACACCCAAGGTAATTTTGTTCTGTTTGGTTTGTTGAGGTTTGTAGTCGTTTCAGCCGACATGCCATAGCACATCGTTATCAGGTTTATTGAGGTTTGTAGTCGTTTCAGCAGGTATGCCATAGCACAACGTTGCCAGGTTTATTGAGGTTTGTAGTCGTTTCAGCCGACATGCCATAGCACAACGTTGTCATGTTTATTGCGTTTGTAGTCGTTTAGCCAATAAGCCATAGCACAACGTTGTCATGTTTATTGAGGTTTGTATTCATTTCAGCCGATATGCTATAGCACAACGTTGTCATGTTTATTATGCCCCCGATCTCCGATGGAGATTTGGGGGTATATAGTGGAGCCCTCCGTCCGTCCGTCCGTCCGTCCGTCCGTCCGTCCGTCCGTCCGTCCTTCCGTCCGTCCGCCCGTCCTTCCGTCCGTCCGTACGAACGTTTCAACTCATAACTTTGGTTTCGCTAACTCAATTCAGTTGATCTTTGGTATGCTAATAGACCAGCCGGGGGGACAAGATTTCCCCATAACTGCGGTTTCGTCCGCCCATTTTTTCCAGAGTTACGCCCCTTTTTGGACTTAGAAAATTGTCGACCCGTACGGACGTTTCAACTCATAACTTTGGTTTCGCTAACTCAATTCAGTTGATCTTTGGTATGCTAATAGACCAGCCGGGGGGACAAAATTTCCCCATAACTGCGGTTTCGTCCGCCAATTTTTTCCAGAGTTACGCCCCTTTTTGGACTTAGAAAATTCAGTTTTCTGTGGCATACGAACGTTTCAACTCATAACTTTGGTTTCGCTAATTCAATTCAGTTGATATTTGGTATGACAATAGACCAGCCGGGGGACAAGATTTCCCCATAGCCGTGGTTTCGTCTGCCCATTTTTTTCCAGAGTTACGCCCCTTTTTGGACTTAGAAAATTCAGGTTTTCTGCTACTTTTTTTGGTTTCCAGATGATAACTTGATTTTGGATTGTTTACTCATGAATAACATAACTTTACAAAGTGCCATTTAATAAGCTTTTGCACAAAAATAAGAAAAATCCTCTCTGATTGTAGTGTCGGGGGCGTTACCTCCGCCCAGCGGTGCACTTGTTGAGTTTGTAGTCGTTTCAGCCGATATGCCATAGCACATCGTTATCAGGTTTATTGAAGTTTGTAGTCGTTTCAGCAGGTATGCCATAGCACAACGTTGTCATGTTTATTGAGGTTTGTAGTCGTTTCAGCAGATATGCCAAAGCACAACGTTGTCATGTTTATTGAGTTTGTAGTCGTTTTAGCAGATATGCCATAGCACATCGTTGTCAGGTTTATTGAGTTTGTAGTCGTTTTAGCAGATATGCCATAGCACAGCGTTGTCAGGTTTATTGGTGAAGAAAACACATGTACCACCCAGATATTTCACTGAACAATCACTAGCAACAAACGAACCCGGGTTACTGACACACTTGCCAAGATACACGAACTCTCCCTTTGTGTGGATTACAAATCCGCGCCTATCGTACTGGAACCAGCTTCGACAGCGCTGGATATTTCTGTCCGCACGAACATTAGCCTTGTAACTCGGGTGTGAAATATCGGATTTCGTTATCCTTTTATACCGTGAAAACCCAGCCTGTTATCCATTTGACGACTGAAGCTTTCTGAATGTTTGCGAAAACGCTGTGCCAATGCATTTTCTTATATAGGCGAGTCGCCCATAGGGCGCCTCGCGTATATAAGGGAATGCATTGGCCTAACAATATTTACCTTGTTTGTAAGCCAGTGCATTCTCTTATGTATGCGAGGCTCCCTGTCAGAGACTCGCATATATAAGAGAATGCACTGGCACATAGTCTTTAATGCTGCACCAGCGCAGTTCCCGTCATGAAAGGGTTATTACATGCTGAAAAAATCAGCAGACTTGAACACGTCTTTGTGTGGCATATAGGGTCAGTATAAAAATACTTAATGTACTTTATTCATATACTTTGATCTCCGGACCTGGACCGGGATGTAATCAAAACGAGCTCAGTGGAGCTGTGGAGCTTCTTGTATTCAGAGATCTATTTTGACCCAACATTTTCTCGTACAAATAGGTTCCTATTGAACCTAAATATTAAAATAGGTTCTTATTGAACTTATTTGATTATAATGATAGTATGACGTCAAAATAAGCAGCGAGTCAACAAAATAGAAACCTCCGTAAACAATAACGTAAAATGTTGAAAACATACAAGACGTGAAAAAACCTCTCACCTGATATTCGCTAGATGGGAAGGATTTCCTATGTGTGATATTCAGGAGGATAGTTGCAAAATTATTGAAGCTCACTGAACATCGTTATAGGGATTTAATGATAAAGAGGCAATTCAATTTAACCCTTTACCCAACAGAAGGGCCCTGTACCAATGCATTTTCTTATATATGCGAGTCGACCATAGGTCGCCTCGCATATATAAGAGAATGCATTGGCTTAACACATTAAAAATTATAAAATTGTTAAAGAATGTAAGAACAAATGGTAAAAAGTGTTAAAAAAAGATTTTTTTTTATGCCAATGCATTCTCTTATATATGCGAGGCGACCTATGGTCGACTCGCATATATAAGAGAATGCATTGGCACAGGGCATAACTGTAACTATCACAATGTGGTCAAGGAGCCGGTTCCAATGATATCCATATTTGTATGGTTCTATTGAGACAGACCGAAGATATTTTAGGCTGTTGAAGCTTTATTTGGCCGGTTTTGGCCGGTTTGTTGGGTAAAGGGTTAACAGAGGAGAAACTAAAATCGATGGAAATAACAAAGTGTATTTCAGCAGAGAATGTTCAAGAAAAGACCTTAATGACTCGTACAATCTTAGGATAGAACTAAGAAAACAAAGAGAAAAATCTCAAAACAAAAACTACCGCATCCATAATATGGAAATAGTAGAACAATGGATGGACTTTACATTGACTTGTGAACTAAAAACCAAGAACTGATTGTGATGTTTAAAATGTCAGTTTTCCGTTATGGAAATATACGGGAACAAAGAGCCGCATGGTTCGTTACTGAATACATTGATTGATTGATTGATTGATTGATTGATTGATTGATTGATAATATAAGCCCATAGTGAACGTACACCCGTTATTTCTTTGAATGATGCGGGCCTCAGTGAAAACTCATCGGTAATAGGTATCGCGGTAAATAGTCTTGTATAAAAGCTATTGCTCAAATCGTGCCATATTGGACTTATTCGTTTTGAAATACGTTCATATTGAACATAATTCGATCCACAAATAGGCTTACGTTGCGCTCATGATCCAGGCGGGGCCTCGGTGGCTCAATCGGTTAGGGGTACAACTCCAAGCCGTTTCGCCTTCCAGCGCTAGCGATAAGGGTTCAAATCCACATGTTTCCATCGTGGACTTTGTAACTCGAAATCGTTATCTGGGAAAGTTGTCAGTTACTTGCCGATGGCCGGTGGTTTGCCGCACATGGTCGACGAGTTTATCAGCCATTGAAATCACTGTTAGATTAGCCGTAAGTGTGCGGATTTCCTCCACCATTAAAACTGGCAATGTCGTGATATGGCCTTATTGGCTAAAGCGACATAAAACCCCAATCAATCAATCAATCAATCTCATGATCCAGGAGAACATACTGTTTGATCACCGGAACGTGAACAAGTTACTGTGTCGAAATGGAGGTCTGAATACTATGAGGCACCTTTTAGTTAAACAATAGACAACAAGGAGCAGCTTGTAATTTAAACTGGAATATACGAAGAGGTTTTTATCATGTATATAATCGAAATACGGGACTCCTAGCTATGATTCTTTTCGGTTGATGCTCGGAAAAGATCCCGAATTTTAAAGTAAAAAATAGTTCAGGCTTACAGCGAGAACAATGTTGTATTGTCCTGATGAAATTACAGGAAAATTTAAAGAGCTATTAGATGCACAGCTTTGTGATAGCAGATACCAATCTGATGAGTGATCACACACGTCTGTTAACACACTTTAAATCTATAACCGGCCAAAGTCATGGTGACTTATAGCTGAGAACAATTATATTATGGTATGTTATGTAAATCAGATGCCTATTCAATGTCTTATTTTTATTTATTTCAGGCCGTCCATTGAAACGTTGTAGTTTTTACAGGCTATCAAACCGTTCTGGTGTTCAGAGTAATAACAACATATATGTTGTACCATTACCGCGATCTCGAATCCTTTTCTGTGTGACAGATCTGCTTGCACTCATCGAGTGCTACCTTTGAGAAAAAAAAACTGTTTTTCCACAGGTAGACATACGAGTATGAGTTGTGCCAAATGAGTGATAAATAGTTGTAGGTGCCAATGTTGGCACCATCCGATATTAGTTCAGTTCAACTCCATATATATGACAATATCGAATCTCGCCTGTTTCAATATATAGGGTGAAGCAATAGTGTGACGCGTTGAAGGTAAAGGGCTATATAACAAATGCAACACAAGTCGGTGAGACTGGAATAAGATAAGTCTTGATATGTAAAATTTTAATGTCATGCCCACAATCTCAAGTAGTCATCGTGTATGAACTGAGCATATTGTGAGTGGTTATGTGGATGTGGCAAGATATAAAACAGCGTGCACGCGATTTAGTTTCTTTCACACTATATACTTTTGGTTGTGACTATGCACCTCCACCACAATTAGCGCAGCGTAATGCAATCACTGTGCGCATACGCATTTAGTTGCATGACCAATTATCCAAAATGCCACGTCGGTTAGTGTTGGGGCCCATACGGCGGCACACTAAATTGAACAACTCAAAAAATCTAACATGATGTGATCATACTGTTCGTCTTTAATTTAGAGATGTATCATTTAAACACGTACTAGTCAAATAATGAATCAATGTGACACATAGTTATAACAGTTATCCTTCGGGCGTTCTGATATATGGCAACTCACGAAAAGAACGTGCTGGGGGTTATGAGGTGCACTTTTCGTTGCCCTGCATTTGAATTGACATGTGACATACGCAGAGAAACTAATGCAAAGCAATCGAAAACTACGTTAATCTTTTCGATGTCATCCGACCGATCTTCGTATAATGGATCGTTCGATTCCGATGGGGTATTGTGCAATTGATATGCTCAAGCTAACTGCATGGGACGTGACTCTGTAGGTTCGGTCCGGTGGACAATTTTCTTGGTCAGCGTGAACCGTCCTGCAACGGCGATGCAGGTTTTGTTATTGATACGCCCGGGTTGGTGTTCCACGCATTGCACTAAGGGGATGGTAAGCTGGGCAACCTTGCCAGTCATTTACGGCTTTTTTGTTATTTAGATCGGTGTGTGATGCCACCAATTTAAAATTGACCCCCTCCCCCATTTGGTTTCAGTCTGGTTTCAGTCTCGCTCGAATTCTTGCCAGCAAAATACTGATGCCAACCATGCACCCAGTAGAATACAATTTATACTGGAATGGGGATCCTTGATTACATATTTAAGAGAGTGTTTTGTTTTGATGAAGACAAATTATATGACGCTCAAACAGTAAGAGTACATGCAACTTCAAAAGTTTCTGGTATAACTCATCGACTTAATCTGAACCAGAGTTATTTCTTACAATTGAACGTCAGTATTGGTCTAGTTTACTCAATTATTTCGATGTAATGAGATAACTCATTTGTGAAACAATTATATCCTGGGAACTAATACCTGTCAGTCACGCATTCAGTTGCAGACAATCTTCATTTTCATTATTGTCGTTGGTCAGTCGATTGAAGTAATCAAGACTGACATCTTTCCAAACACATGTGTGGTGCTGCTGTCCGGAAACTACTAAGCATGTCTATGCCTTCTGTAATAATGACTGACATCGAGTATATAAGTTTACCGACGTATAACCTTAATGATAAATTAAGCGACAGCCAAGTTAATTGACAGCTGATGATTACATTTTAAAAGGGATCCTTTTGATTTGTGTGTGTCATTTTGTTTAATCTGAGATTAAGTTAGTGAAATGACACACATTTTGAATTTGAACCAAAACTCACAACGCTCGATGCATTCTTTGGGGATACTAATCCGACTTCAGTATTTCTATCTATCTAACTACTTTCAAATCATAATCACTGTGTTGGCATTCATTGCTCTATTGAAGAGCTTATCTGCGCCTACTCCATTTATCTACCGATCGGCATTGCTTCGTAATGGCCATGCGGGTATATTCATGACGCCAATGTGTCTGGGTATTGCAGAACGCAGTTCGTGTATATGGGCTTGCGGGGTATCGCGATAACGGAGAAGCATGACCCTGCGCAGAATCAAGATTTTATTTATAATATCTCGGAACCATAAGACATATGAGAGATTAAGAGAAAAAGACACGGAGATAAAATAATATATATAAAATACAAGTATCGATGCATATGAGAATATATATAAAATACAAGTATCGATGCATATGAGGAGACCCCTCTATCGATTTGTATAGCATGACATTCGGTGTTCTGATTGCTGTCCCCCTTCGCTAAAGAAATGTTTCCACGTCTGCAGATTAATTTCCGGTTGTTTTAGTCAATGCTGACTAAATCCGCCATAAAACTGAATAACGGGTATATGTCCACTATGGGCTTATTTTAGTAAGCAATTATTTCATGTGTCTTTTGGGAACTGTCAAAATTGTTGTCCCGAGGTATCAGGAATGACTATCGAACTGTTGCCCAAGGCCGAAGGCCTTGGGCAACAGTTCGATAGTCATTCCTGATACCTAGGGACAACAATTTTGCCAGTTCCCAAAAGACACATGAAATAATTGCTTTGTTACCCAATACATTTACTTGTATATAATCAGGTCATTGCTAATTAATCACAATAATTGTGTTGTTTTTCGAGCGTGACAGTGACAATGCGGAAATCCGGTATAATTAAAAAACGAAACCGGAAATTTCCGGAAATAGCCGAAACGTCACGGAAATTGCAAACCATGTAACAGTTCGTTCGGGCCAGTCAACAGTTTGCTCGGAGCCAGTCAACAGTTCGCTCGGGTCGGGCAACCGTTTACTCGTGACGTCACGAAAGCTGACCGTGATTGCAAACCGGGAAACAGTTCATTCAGGGCGGGCAACAGTTCGTTGTGGCGTTACGAACGCGAATTTGGGGTTAACCAGTAAGCAATTATTTCATGTGTCTTTTGGGAACAGTCAAAATTGTTGTCCCGAGGTATCAGGAATGACTATCGAACTGTTGCCCAAGGCCGAAGGCCGAGGGCAACAGTTCGATAGTCATTCCTGATACCGAGGGACAACAATTTTGCCTGTTCCCAAAAGACACATGAAATAATTGCTTTGTTACCCAATACATTTACTTGTATATAATCAGGTCATTGCTAATTAATCACACTCTTTAATAGTGTTATTTCGAATTATGAGAACTAACTGGAATATACCGCCATGTATCTGAATGCAAAAAGGAAATAGCCGAAACGTAACGGAAATTGCACCCATGTAACAGTTCGTTCGGGCCAGTCAACAGTTCGCTCGGAGCCAGTCAACAGTTCGCTCGGGTCGGGCAACAGTTCACTCGTGACGTCACGAAAGCTGACCGTGATTGCAAACCGGGCAACAGTTAATTCAGGGCGGGCAACAGTTCGTTGTGGCGTTACGAACGCGAATTAGGGGTTAACCAGTTAATTCTAAATCCCAATGATTTACGAAATAAAACTCTACTATTGGGTAACAATTAATTCTAAATCCCAATGATTTACGAAGTAAAACTCTACTATTGGGTAACAAAATCAAATAAGTCCCAACATGAACATATGTGAATATTTAGGTCCAATATGAACCTATTTGTCCGAGGATATATTGCATATGCACCTCGGTCATCGGGAAGGTGTGGTCTTATTTCCAATAAGACGCCCTAAGTTTTCACTACAGGCGATAGTGGTGGGAATTTACCCTGCTGTCGGTTTCTACGCACATCGGGCGCAGTGAACCGAACTGCAATCCGAAAAGACATTAACGCGGCGGCGAATAATCCCAAAGTGGGAATGTAAACCTCGGAGAACTAGCATTATTAATTCATCCATTGATCAAGCGTCTACCGACACTAGCAATCGGTGACCATCTGTCTGTGTCGGGTTCACATTTCGAAGATCGCTATCGACACGGACTCCTGTCAGATTATGTAGACCAATCACGATGGGAGTAATATAAAAGACATTCGGTCAATCTAACTACTTTCGGCTCGACGGATACAACAAATACTTTTGTACTCATGACCCCATCATCAGACAACTTTTTACGTTACGAGACCACTTGCACGTTCGAGCCAGACAACGTCAGTGTTATAGTACAGTAGTGTATTAATGTCAATAGAACCCACAATGTCCAAACTTAAGCACTTATATATGCGCCATGAGATTTGATACCGCTTGGTGGATACCACAAATTACTATTGTATACTCCTAGCCACATCAGTAGACAAAGTGACGTTACAGGACTGTCTGCAAATTCGCACTAGACGGTTTGAGCGTTATAGAGACAGTGATTTATAGGGTGTGTCACCCCCTCCCCCCCCCCCCCCAATAGGGAACAACGATTTCCAATTGGACACCATATTATTCATTTCCCCACGACAATTTTCCACTCAACTTGTAACATACGAAAATGGTTTCCAATCGACGTTGAGACACCCAAATGTGAAGACAGAGTTGACTGTCGGGTGGGTGGATACGTCGTCTCTCACGCAGCGGAAGCGTCAACCCACAACTATTTTTTTGTCTTACTTAAAGATACGGTAATATTTGGCGATGGGTATTGCTGTTAAAATATTCACACCATTAAAACCGCCATATTCAGAAGAAAAAAAAAAAATAGACATAGTGTTCTTACACCAATCACAAATATCGTGTAAATGGTATGTTATTGTAGTTCGTACGCTGTGTTATGTGAACAAACAATACACAAAGAGTGAGGGATAAGCAAAACACTCAACACCGGGGAGACCCCCACTGTGGAAACTTTGGTTAAAACTGCCACCATGACGATCACTCTCGCTAAGTGGGATGGATATATGTCGCATGTACCTGCACGTTTTACGTCGAATGCGCTACACATGATCATATATGTATTATTCATGGGATAAATACTGTTTCAACTAATCAGGGTGCCACATTAGAGGAGTATTATCAGCTGAATTTAATACTCTCCCGTAGTAAAATGTCGTACCTGACAATAGGACTTAGTATTTAGTTCCTTTGTCCATCCATTTGCAGAGTTTACCTATCTGTCGACATCGTACTTTTCCTCTCTGAATGTTATTGGTGACGGGAGATTATAAAATCAATTGCAATGCTCGATATACAATGGCGGTATATCGGCAGATGCACTAGGCATCCCCCAATTCATAGGTGAATTCCACGAAATGATTATGTGGGATTTTCAAAAAACTGTCATCATGTCGCGGATGTATAAATTTACTATATCTGCTGGTTACATCGCATCTTCCCAGCCAAAATATAAACTTCAATTCAGTGATAAGGGTTATTGTTATCCTCCTCCCTATTTTCCACCCTTCTGATTGGCCCATGTCCTGTCATGTGCCGGGCGACAAATCACACTGTCGCCCGCTGAGCCGGGAGACATTGTTTTTGTCGCCCGCCTGATGTTATATTGCAAGAATATCTCCAAACACACACTGCAGTTACTCATCTATTTCACATCACTATACGTACTAAAAATCATAGATCTTATATACCCCACGGATTCGCAATACACGCCAGTTGTGGTGTTTGCTAATTTGCATATATTTAGTGAACACTAATATTCGAACTTTTAAGTTGATATTTTTTATCGGACAAGCGTTATTATTTACTTTTTACATCGAAACATCTCGGCGAATCAATTTGTTCATGTCGACATTATGATGCAAGATTGAAAGAGAGGATCCCTTGATGTTGGTTGGTTATAAATGTTTGCTGGTAGACAACGTAATGCATACGTTTGTCGCGAATGAATGGTATTGTACGCTTATCCTCCGCGATGTCTGCAATGTGATCATAGAAGTATTTTATGTGAGGATCGCCATGAGCACTGACACATATGAATGTACATTAATGAAATTGACAACTTCCCAATAGTTTTTGGAGAAGACCGTTATGAAATGAACATCGCAGGTAAATTGCTCGCACAAGACGACATGGAATATGCCACATTGCAGAAGACGAGAACATACCTATATGGCTTATTGGTTTACATTGCATGGACCGATATTGACGATTTAACCACCAAATTGATCGTAAATAAACGCGGATTATCGTTTATAGAACAGAAATGCTATGGGACGATAAGTTTTACTGACAATATACATAATCGGGAAAGAAAGCACTCGTGACTCAGTACAACATCGTGCGTGTGGATGGCAAGGATTTTATTCTGTGGTATAATCGGATAACAAAACAGTTGTTGCCCTTCTTCTCGGGAGACATTGAGATTTGTCACCCGCTCGAGAACGGAATGTCTCCCTCGGAGCTTCGCTCATCGGGAGACATTCCGTTCTCGAGCGGGTGACAAATCTCAATGTCTCCCTCGACAACGGGCGACAACTGTATATTGTCCAAAATGAATATAATAGTCCACAAAGATGACCATAACTGTTCCTGTTGTAGCGCCACTACAAAGCAGCCAGATGGATAGTTAAGGATTAACTGTCACGTGGACTGTTTTTATGGAGATGTAACCGTGAGGTAAGTGGTCATAACTTGTGTAAAACCCGAAGTGTTTTACATACAAGTTATGACCACTTACCTTACGGTTACATCTCCATAAAAACAGTCCACATGACAGTTAATCCTTATATTTATATACACTTAGCGAAAAAGCCACTTTTGTAAATGTATTTAAATCGAAATGTGTATCGTGACAAAACCAGCCCAAATTATCCCATAGCACCCGATCAGAAACCAGCTGAGAAGTTATTTTTGTACCATTTGTCACGTGACTGGTCGGAATTTCCCATTTGTCACGTGACGTGTTTTTGAAAGCCGGTCAAATTCTCTCACCTGCACTTTCGTCAAAATTCATTTTATTTTATGTTTTATTTACAAAATACAATTGGCAACAATGTTCGAACAATAACAGTATACAATGAGATGTGCAACATTATTCTGGAACATAAAAGCGGATACATTTCACGCCGATTTACTGTTCAATTTTATTGGATTCGGAAACAAAAATAATTTCAGTGTTCACTGACAAGTTTGCACAAGCGGAAAATTAACCTACATCTACAAATGAAAACAACTATTTAAGGGGATTAACTGTCATGTGGACTGTTTTTATGGAGATGTAACCGTGAGGTAAGTGGTCATAGCTTGTTAATACTACGTGACATCAAAGGTGTTTTTAATCAATTTTATATTGGCAAAAGTTAACACGAACAATTTCAAAACGAGGCTCTTTATATTGAAGCCTGATGATTTATTAAGTCAATCCTGCGCGAGTGCAAATGCACCCAAGACATTACGCGATCTTCTTCTCCAAAATCAATGACGTGTCGATGTAATTATGGTTGTCATTATGACCCTCTTGCAGGTTTGTCGAGAAATAATTGCAACTAGTCACGTGGTCGCCGACCAATCGGAATGCTGGATAATCACACTCAGTATGTAAATATAATCATATATCACACACTGAAATCTGATATTGTTATATTCAATACATATTTTCGTCATTAAACGTGGTAACTGCTACAACGAATAAATACTGTTTAAACTAATCAGGGAGCCACATTTGGGGAAGCTTACCCCTCGTAGTGGGACAGTGCATATATTCTACACCAGGGTCACCTGTGGAGACCATATTGAGAAACGACACTCAAGAGTTGGTCTAAGGTCAGTATTAGGAACATCTCGTGATCCATGAGGATGAAAGTTCTAATCACGAGGCCCAGTTTTTTTGTTACTATAGCTTCGTTAAATATCTAGTGCGGGTTATAAATTAAAATGTATTGTCGAAGGTCGCCAGTCGCTGGTATGTACTTTTCCGGGTGCATCATTCTCTACACGTAAAAGTGTTAATGAGCAAGGGCCATTTGCCTGGCCATCCTGATAATTTGGTCTAGGTTGGATTGTAAAGGTTGTACGTCGTCTTGATTGTTGGCGGGTCTATCTATTTTTGTGTAATCGGAAGTAATTTAAATATGGCTTCTTATTCCTCCTGGTGTGCCCTTAACCCTTCCATTACTGGAGCTTCCTGATATTTTTGCGAAAACTCTGTGCCAATGCATTCTCGTATATATGTTAGTCTCCCATACGGAGTCTCGCCTATATATTAGAATACATTTGCCTAGCAATATTTAACATTTAGAGCCTTTCGGAATACATCCAAAGCAATTTGATTTGTGTATTCATCATTTTGTTCCGGGACATCATGAATGAGCAGACAGTTTCTACGACTGTATTGCTTCAGATTGTTTACACTATCTTTCAGTTCTAAGTTTGCTATTCTAAGTTTCATGACTTCATTTTCCAATTCTTTGATATGTTTTATTACTGGATTATCAATAGACTCATCAACAGCTTTGGAGAAGTCATAATTTGTTACTATGGCCTGAACTAATGACGATTTAGTTTTGTCGTCCGAGAGGATTTGTTCGACGATTTTATCGGTCAAACTGTCCACTACCTTTTTTTTTTAGCAAACAATCATCTTTCAACAGAGTGTCGGTAATTGACTTTTTGAGTTCGTCTTCCTTTATATCACGTTTGTTTGTTGATGAAAGCCTGGATCTGTTAGCGGCCATGTTGCCTATTTCCGTGCATTCACGCGTTTAAGTTTACTGAATCAAGATTTATTTACTTCTTGACGCTCTTTGCATATCATATGTTAATAGCTTGATGGTACTACTATTTAACCCTTTACCCAACAGAAGGGCCCTGTGCCAATGCATTCTCTTATATATGCGAGTCGACCATAGGTCGCCTCGCATATATAAGAGAATGCATTGGCTTAACACATTAAAAATTATTAAATTGTTAAAGAATGTAAGAAAAAATGGTAAAAAGTGTTAAAAAAAAATTTTTTTTAGGCCAATGCATTCTCTTATATATGCGAGGCGACCTATGGTCGACTCGCATATATAAGAGAATGCATTGGCACAGGGCATAACTGTAACTATCACAATGTGGGCAAGGAGTCGGTTCCAATGATATCCATATTTGTATGGTTCTATTGAGACAGACCGAAGATATTTTAGGCTGTTGAAGCTTTATTTGGCCGGTTTTGGCCGTTTTGTTTCGTAGTGTGATAGTATTATTATTCTTTCATATTCATTTTTTTTCTCTCGCCTCCAATATTTTTATTAATAGTTAATATAGATCAGGAACAATAGCACATACCATTGTGTGATCCTGCTTATGCTTGAGTTTGATGTGGCTTATTCAACTCACAATGACATATTTCTGATCGTCATTACCTAATGTTATATTTTTCCTTGAGTCATGTACCTATATCTCCTTGAGTACCATATGCATGTAATTTTTTCAACGGGCGTTCACGGGGCACGTGTGTTAAAATACTAACTGAGGGGGTGTTCTTGATCTGATTCTGACGTGTTTATGATGATGATGGTTGCTTGGAAACTAAATTTAAGGCCGATCTTGATTTATCGAACTCTTCCTATCTCAATGATGCAATCACTGAGAATGAAATTCTCATGGCGATTAGAAAACTGCGTGACGATAAGGCCCTGGGTTTTGACAGAGTATCAAACGAATACATTAAAGTATCTGCGGAATACATGTTACCAATCTATACACATTTTTTCAATGCCATAGTTGACAGTGGATACTACCCATCGGGGTGGGCAATTGGCATGATACAGCCAATCTATAAAAAATCAGGTGATGTTCATAAGCCTGATTCTTATCGAGGCATAACTCTTTTGAGCTGTCTGTCTAAAGTTTTCACATCTATCTTAAACATAAGGTTGACATCTTTTTCTGAAGATAATGAAATTATAAGCAAATTTCAAACTGGTTTCAGGAAAGCGCACTCCACAACTGACAACATCTTTATACTGCAGAGTATTATCAATTTATATTTGTCAAATGGTAAGAAATTGTATTGTGCATTCGTTGATTTCCGTAAGGCATTTGACACGGTGTGGAGAACGCGTTATGGTTGAAGATGCTAGATTGTGGAATTATCGGCAAGATAGTTATGATTGTTAAGGACATGTATAGTAAAATTAAAATATGTGTTAAAGAGGGCGGAGCAAATCCGAGTTCTTTTCTAGCAATGTTGGCCTATTTCAAGGAGAATTAATGTCACCATTTCTATTTTCTTTATATATTAACGACCTCACAACCTTTCTGTCAAATTGTGCAATAAATAACCTCCAATTTCTAGACAATATGTACATGGAATATATTGGAATTTATATCAAATTACTTTGTATATTTTAAGCAGACGACACGGTCCTAATTACCGGGAATGAGGAAAATATGCACCGAGCTTTGCGAGCGTTTTCCGACTATACCGATGCATGGAAGCTCCACGTTAATACTAGAAAGACTAAAATTGTGATTTTCTGTAAAAAAAAAAAACTGCCGAAAAACCTGCCGATATTCATGTACAGGGGACGAGAATTGGAAATAGTTAAAGAATTCAAATATCTTGGGGTTAATTTCTTTTATAATGGAAGATTTTGCAACGCATTGAAACAAATTCATAACACAGCAATAAAAGCCATGTATGGCCTGCTCCACTGTGTAGGAACTGTTACATCGGAAGTCATTCTATCGCCGGTATTGTGATGGTTCCTGCCTGATTTGTTACGGTTCCTGATGATTGAAAATAATCATTTTTGTGACAAAATCACGCATAATTATAGATATCTTGAATATATTATACTTTCCTGAATGAACAGAGGCTGCATAAGTGCCGTGTTATCGAAACCTGAACCCAGACCACAATTAACTCGGTATTAGCGAGTTAACGCGTAAATATCAACATGTTATCACTGAAAATCAAGCCATGTGCACACAATTTCTTTGTTTTTCGTGGCGTATGAAATATAAAACGCATTCTGAAGACAAACACTGACTATAAAGTATACCCGTGTTATTCTTTTGTAAAAATAGCTGAGAAAGTATCCCGATAGGGGTTGATAATTGGGAGCTGTGACCTCGTAATCAACACGGGTGCGTGTTACGGTTCTATTTCAAACCAATCATGGCTGTGACGGTTCTGTACATGATATTTATTCGAACGATTTCTGCACTTTGGTCCGAAAATCGTCTTGTGTATCTGACATTTTAAACCAGATAATGATTGTAGCTTATGTAATTTGCATTATAGAACAGGTATATCAAGAAATAACACAATAAATACATAATACGGGAGATTAAGTGACATTAATAGGCAGAAATAAAATATTGAAAGTCCCGACGAGTATAGTATCATAATCATGCCCGCCTATATAAATGACCAATGGTAATATAAATCTAGTCTCAGGAGAATATGAGATGTTATATTCATTTACTTAATCTGAGCATTATTGAAAGATCCAGGTGTGACAATATTTCAATTCCAGCTCCATCATATTTCCTCCTCTGAAGTCCGCCTGAGGGACATTTACACATGTTTGTCGCCCAGACATGAATATAACTTCTGAAATCACGTATAACTGAATCATTGATATGTTATGACGTTATTGTGGTGGTGGGGGGGGGGGGGGGGCTTGGAGATCGGGGGGTGCTTAATTGGTGTCTATCCCCAACTTTGGTCAAAATGGTCAACAGTTTCAAATTTCTTATCTTACAATGGATTGGTTTGAAATTTAACGCCAACAATATGTTGAAATTGTTCTCTTAGTTTGTTTTGACAACAATTTAATAGTGGGGAATTTGTCTTGTTTAGACCAACATTTGCATACCTTCATACACTTTAAACATGTAATCAACCATATTTGATATATACAAATGGACACCTCTTCATTAGAGTTGATCCAAAACTCATGATGGGTGGACAGGAATTAGGGAGCAGGTGTGATCTTGTTTTCTATATCACATTTACCCCCCCCCCCCAATTGGCAAGAAACTGGTTTTAATGGACAAAGAATCTAATTCCATTTATTTATTATGCTTTGTATTAAATAATGTATGATCTTTTGCAAAATAAATCATCTCTTTGGTCTGTTTCAAGGGGATGGTGCGGTTGGAAATTCCAAGGTGGACGCCACGACATTGGAGACCCTCCAGT
The DNA here is from genome assembly GCA_032622095.1 of Siphonodentalium dalli. Classification (NCBI taxonomy): domain Eukaryota; kingdom Metazoa; phylum Mollusca; class Scaphopoda; order Gadilida; family Siphonodentaliidae; genus Siphonodentalium; species Siphonodentalium dalli. Next base: position 200,079,740 of record CP136062.1, read on the forward strand.
CCACGTCCCTGCTCACTTGACACGCTATCCGCAAGAAATAATAATGTGTCTTATAATAAATACCCAGGTTCATACACCCATAACACTGATTTATAATGATTCATTTGTATGAATGTTTAGATAATAATTCAAACAATCTGTTACTGCCTGTTGAATTTAATAGCTGAGTATTCCTACAAATGAATCAATAGGATTCAAGTCGCTGCTCATTACAGCACATTTAGTCACCAAAGGATTAACATCCATTTATACAAGACCCCAACTGTCTTAAACATTATCTACCACGTATCCGGGCCTAATTCAGGGGACTCCCCCACCCCATATTGAGAGCCCCTTGTTTCCTAAGTTTGTTGGGATTGAGAGAGACTCAGTGGTGTTTTTGCGGAGATGGCCACATGTTTAATAATTTAAACGATTACAGAGGTTGAATGAGGGCCTGCCGGTCCGGATGGTCTTCCATGCGACGTGAGGCTCGATGGGATTCGACTCGAACAGCAGATGCCGGTGGTGTGTCGGCCCAGGCATCTGGGTAGATGGACGTGATGAGCCCGATGGGAGTCGACTCGAGCAGATGTGAATGGTGAATGGCGGTGATGTGCTCGATGGGACACGGCTCGAGCGACAGATACAGGTGGTATGTCGGCCCAGCATCCGGTGGAATGAATGTGATGTATGGATGTGGTTCACGGGTTAGATCCGGACCAGCAGGCCCCGCCCTCCGGCGATGTGACCGCACAGCAGCTGGAAAGAGAAATTAGACAAGCACAGCGAGGGAAACGAAGACATCAGCAGGAGCGGCAAAACAAAACACACGGCCCCTGGGAAACGACGGGGAAGCATAAACGACGGGTGGAGCAAGCCGCGGATGAGTAAAAGTCGCGGGGGGAGCAGAGGCGAAACCGAGGCAGCGGATGAGACATGAGCAGTTGGTGAAGCGGAGGAATTGATGGGCTCGATGGGATTCGACTCGAGCAGCAGAGGCCGGTGGGTCGTAGCCCAGGCATCGAGATGCGGGATGAGATGAGCTCGATGGGATTCGACTCGAGCAGCAGAGGCCGGTGGGTCGTAGCCCAGGCATCGAGATGCGGGATGAGATGAGCCCGATGGGAAACGACTCGGGCGGCAGATGCCGGTGGTATGACGGCCCAGGCATAAGCAGCGCATGAAGTGGAAAAGGCGATGAGACATGAGAAGTGGATGGGACGAGATGAGGCGGCAGCGGGGGCGGAGCGGCGGAATAAAAAGCAGCGGGCGAAGAGGAGGATGAAGTGAGGTGAGCTCGATGGGATCCGGCTCGAGCAGCCGATGCTGGTGGAGCGGCGGCCCAGGCATCGCGGATGCGGTGAAATGATCTCGATGGCAACCGGCTCGAGGGGCAGATGCCGGTGGGTGTCGGCCCGGACATAAGCAGCGCATGAAGTGAAGATGCGGTGAAGCAGAAGGAGCAGGCGGGACGTGAGCGGAGGAGGGAGAGCGAGCGGGGAAGAAGCCGAAGCAACAGCGGGGGCCAACGCGGCGGGGGGACAGAGGCGGTGGGGAGGCAAAAGCGGAGGGGAGGCGGAAGCGGTGGCGATGTATAACCAGCGGGGGAGGAGGCGGCAGCGGGAGCGACGGTAATGAAAAGCAGCGGGTGAAGCAGACGGTGAGATGAGCTCGATGGGATTCGGCTCGAGCAGCAAAAGCTGGAGGGTAGCGGCCCGGGCAGCTAGGGTGCGGGATGAGATGAGCTCGATGGGAGGCGGCTCGAGGGCAGATGCCGGTGGTATGTCGACCCGGGCATAAGCAGCGCATGAGGATGAAGAGGCGGTGAGGTATGAGTAGTGGGTGAAGCGAGATCGGCGGGCGATGGCAGGAGCGGTGGATAAACCGAAACGGCGGAAGGAGTGAAGCGACAGGGAAGCGGAGGCAGCGGCAGATGCAAAAATGGGAGGCGAGGCGTGAGCGGCAATGAGGGATACGCAGCGGATGAGGCGATAGCGGCGGGGAAGCGGAAGCGGCGGGAATGAGAAGCAGCGGGTGAAGCAGAGAAATGAAATGAGCTCGATGGGTACCGCTCGAGCAGCCTATGCTGGTGGTGTGTCGACCCAAGCACAGCGGGTGCGGGATGAGATGAGCTCGATGGAGGTTCGGCTCGAGCAGCAGATGCTGATGGTGTGGCCAACGCATCGGGTGTGGGATGAAATGAGCTCGATGGGAGACGGCTCGAGCGGCAGATGCCGGTGGAACGCCGACCCAGGCATAAGCGTGATGTGGAGCGGAAGAGGCGGTGAGGCATGAGTAGCAGTGAACCGTGGCCACGGGTGGGAGGAGAGCGGCGGAACGGCGGAACCGGCGGGTGGGACGGAAGCGGAAGGCGAGGCAGAAGTAGCAGGCGAAGAGAAACGCGGAGAAGACCAGATACGACGGGAGAGGCGAGGGAGCGGGAGAGACAGGGGCGGCGGGAACGGATAAGCGGTAGGTGAGGCAGAGGCAGCGGGCGAGTGAGATACGGCTGGGGAAGCGCATGCGGGGGTAATGGGAAGCGACGGGCGGGTCGTAAGCGGCGGGTGGAGCGGAAGCTGCGGGTGGAGCGGAAGCGGCGGCGGGTGGAGCGTCAGCGGCGGAAGGTGCGTAAGCGGCGGAAGTACCGTAAGCGACGGGTGAAGCGGAAGCGACGGGCGAAGCGGAAGCGACGGGCGAGGAGGGAACAGCGAGCGAAGCGTGAACAGCGGCGAACCGTGAGTAGCGGGTGATGCAGTGCCAGCGGGAGATGCAAGAGCAGCGGGTGATACAGGAGCAGCGGGTGATACAGGAGCAGCGGGTGATACCGGAGCAGCGGGTGATACCGGAGCAGCGGGAGATACCGGAGCAGCGGGTGATACACGCAGCGGGTGATACAAGCAGCGGATGATACAAGCAGCGGGTGATACAAGCAGCGGGTGATACAAGCAGCGGGTGATACAAGCAGCGGGTGATACAAGCAGCGGGTGATACAAGCAGCGGGTGATACAAGCAGCGGGTGATACAAGCAGCGGGTGATACAAGCAGCGGGTGATACAAGCAGCGGGTGATACAAGCAGCTGGTGATACAAGCAGCAGGTGATACAAGCATCGGTTATGCAGGAGCAGCGGATGCAGAGCTCGATGGGAGGCGGCTCGAGCAGCAAAGCTGGTGGTTTGATGTCCCAGTCTGCGGATAGCATGGATCGCAGAGCTCGACGTGATGCGGCACGAGCAGCAGATGCCGGATAATGTGGGTCCAGACAGAACCAGCGTGTGACGCGTTGGCGGCGAGGGTGACCGGAGCAGCGGCTGAAGCCTGAGCGACGACTCGAATGTGAAGCAGGTTAAAAACAGAAACAGCGGGGGGGCAAGGGGTGAAGCAAAAACAAAACAAAACAGTGTGGCGGCGGGAGTGGTGTGAGCGGTGGGTGGGTGGGTGGGAGACAGCGGTTGGGGCCTTGGCGGCGGTGACGGATAGGCGGCGGGAGAGGGGGAAGCGGCGACTGAGGAGGACGCGGTGGTGAAGCAGAAAACAACAAACGGCGCAGAAACTGAGGAGTAGCAACCGCGGCGGATGAAGCATCGCCGGGAGGAGAGCGGAAGCGGAGGGGAGGAGGGGGCGGCAGAACAGAGGCACCAGTCGCGATGGGGTAGCACCAGCGGGGGTGAAGAGCCACGAACCGAGAAGAGATGGCCGATGCGATGAGTACCACGGGGAAACGAGGGGAGTTATGAAAGCCGCGCGTGGCGGCGAGCCACCAGCGACAAGAAAGGGACACGCGACCGTGCGCGGCCGCCGGGGGAAGGACGACCGATAGAACCGATGGCATGGCCACCGTAGGGTGGGAGGGCGGGGAAAATTTTACGTCCTCGCTCTGTGGACGAAAGTATTGAATGGACGGAAATGACAATATTTTCTGCGCATGCTCGGAGCGGATAACTCTATTTGGCATGAGTGACCTTAGTTGTCAGTGATGTTGTAGCTCTCGGAAGTCACTCCGGTATTCTACGCTTATTGGAGCCCACGCGACTTGCCGCTTAATTGAAGACGTTGAGCTTGTATAAATTGCCACAAGGGTGATTCCTTGTGGCTTCTTATACAAGACCCCAACTGTCTTAAACATTATCTACCACGTATCCGGGCCTAATTCAGGGGACTCCCCCACCCCATATTGAGAGCACCTTGTTTCCTAAGTTTGTTGGGATTGAGAGAGACTCAGTGGTGTTTTTGCGGAGATGGCCACATGTTTAATAATTTAAACGATTACAGAGGTTGAATGAGGGCCTGCCGGTCCGGATGGTCTTCCATGCGACGTGAGGCTCGATGGGATTCGACTCGAACAGCAGATGCCGGTGGTGTGTCGGCCCAGGCATCTGGGTAGATGGACGTGATGAGCCCGATGGGAGTCGACTCGAGCAGATGTGAATGGTGAATGGCGGTGATGTGCTCGATGGGACACGGCTCGAGCGACAGATACTGGTGGTATGTCGGCCCAGCATCCGGTGGAATGAATGTGATGTATGGATGTGGTTCACGGGTTAGATCCGGACCAGCAGGCCCCGCCATATGACGAAGTCACGCCATCGACGAGAAATCGGGGGCCAGGCCAGAGGGGAGAGAGGGGAGGGACCGGGACACACAGGGCACACACGGGAGGCGCGTCCGTGGCGAGGACAACAGTGGAGCAGAATAACGACTTTATGGGGCGGTAGCGAGATGAATAGCGGTTGAAGGACGATGGAGATGCTATAGCCGAACGGAAGTGGCTAGTCAAAGTAGAACGGGCCGTCGAACCGGAACCCAAGTTGGTCGAAAGCGGACGGTGGAAGGAAAGGGCGCGGTCGGCGGAGAAAATGTCTCCCTTGCCGAGAAGGGCCCCACGACCGAGGCGCTGAACGATGTGAACCGCGTCATCAAACCGCGAGTAGGAGACCGACGGGAATTCCGGGTAATGAAGTCTATGCGCGAGGAACCAGATGGGTAGGAAATATTGTGGAGAAGGCGGAAATCGCCGGGCGTGGAATTAGGCGCCAAGCCAAGAGGGGAGACCCGGAGCGGAGGCAGGGGCGGGAAGGGACCCGCCACGCGACCCAAAGCTAACACTTTAGCGAGTGATGCACGGACGACATTGGGGCGACCGAGGCAGACAGGAGGGATCGAGCATTGGATGGGGAGCGGGGGCCAGTGTGTTGTAGGTGGAAACCGGGGGGAACCAAGCCACAAGAGCGATTGTGCGGCGGGGGTACAAGTCGAGCCAAAGCTTAAGCGGGAGGAGTTCGCGCGGCGAGAGAGCCAGACCGAAAGGGGGGGGCCGAGGGGTAGCGGGCGGTGGCTGGTGGGGGTGGAGTATAGAATTAGCCGGAGCAAGCATGACGGAAGCGGAGCGATGGTCGAGAGCGCGCTCAGGCATTCAAAACAGACTGGCGTACGTCGGTTGCCGGGTTGACGAGGCTGATCTAGAGGAGCAGACGAGGGCGCTGGTGGTACAGTGGGAGGAGGGTTGGCGAGAGACACAAGAGCCAGCTATTGTCGATGTAGGCCCACGACAGCGATGGGCGCTTGTTCCGGAGTAGTTCGTCGGAACGCGCCAGCCTAACCCCCCGAAATCCCACGCGGCCCAGCGGAACACTTGCAGGTACTGTGAAGAGCGAGAACGGTCGCCGACGGGTGGTACTGAAGGTGGAGCGAGCTGATAGTGAAGAACGCGTCCGCCCACTGATCAATGGCCGCAATCGACGAAGCCGATGCGCGGGATCTGATGCCCAGTTGACCAGACGGAAGCAGACGAAATGGCTGTGCGGCTATGAGCGAACCCCCGGGCGGCGGTAGGAGCGCAGCTAGGGGGACGTATTCGCCGCGAGCAATGCGGTGGCGAATCGTCTGAGGCACATGGGAGCCGAAATCGTCTTGGGTCGAAACTGGCGGGGGCGGGCCCAAGCGCCCGGCCAGCTATGATCGAAATTGACGTCATTAAATAGTTCATTACCTCCAGTGAAAGCTGGCCGGACCCCGCCCCCAGGCAGAGATCGCACGGTTGTCGGTGGCATCCGGGCGGCGGCACGTCGCTGAAGGCTGGCAATGGCATGGAAGGACGACTGCATGAAGAAGGCGCCGACTGATGCGGCGGAGGCGGTACAAGGCGAACGGTTCTAGTGCGGCTGCGATGTGAGCTGTCCGATGAAGGGCACTCGGACACCGAGTGAAGCGGGCTGCCGTCAAAGTCCGAGACGATCCGAAACCCGGCCGCCGGGGGGTCCCCCGGGGCGGCGACGGCGGTCACCGCGAGGCGCAGTCTGAGGCAGAGCGGCATGTGGGTGCCCGTGACATTACCTAGGAAATGAAAAGAAATGAATTGGTTAGCGTACGAAGGTGACAACGGCTGGGAGTGCCAGAGCGGAGCAAGGCGCGCGGAGTGCGGTTTCAGTGGCCAATGGTAGCGGACAGCGGGCGTGATGGCTGAACCAAATGGATGTGACGAAGGTATATAAAGCACCTGATAGATATAACACATACAATGTTGATACAAACAACGGGACTGGAGGCCAAGTGCCGACTCACTGATCGGTGCCCCCTCTCCCATATGTTATGACACTGAAAATAAATAATAAGTAATGGCAGAGCAACCTGACCACCAAAAACAAGTGGAATAGACATACATACCACCGGACACCCCACCCCCGAGTTAGTCCTAGGTTGTATAGAGATATAGGTATATACGTAAAGCCGAGTCTGTGTGGTACCATTGATGGCTAGTACGTATCGTAATGTGGAAGAGGTAGGCAAAGGAATCCCGAATCGTCTCGCGTATGGATGACTGTACAGCTAAGACATTTCTCGTATTTGCACAATCAGGTAGCGCGGAGCCGTCAAATGCAAGATAATTGAAAAAGGAATATGATAAGGAAGTAATTGATTTAATAGACGAATTCGGGATTGAAAGGAGGAGGCGGCCAAAGAATAATGAAAGGCAGTTACGATACCGTTCCATTGGGGCAGTTGATTGAATTGGCAATGTGAACGGATAGCAAGTTGCCACATTCACAGAGGAAACGACGGTTAAGTATATGGGCAGGCCGCGGACCGACAGAGGAATACCGTGGTGGCACGGGCGACGTATGCGTAATGGTGTGTACATAACCATGGGGGCTCTCGAATCGAAATTGTTGGTTGTATTCCAGTATAGTCCACAGCGGGCGTGATGGCTACGAGAGAAGTCAAGAGGTAGCCATTGGTCTAACTAACTATGTACGCTTGCTATGTCGGAGAAAATTAATTATCTCAGTGTAAGGACAACTCGGCGATGAGTATTTACTCGTTCTAACGCCGGGTGTGCACAGTGTTCAAAGAATGCAAGCACATAGAGATATATAAAATGTTGTTGTTGCTGTCGCCGTCGTAATCAACAAAGAAACGAGGAAATGAGACGCCCTTTATTAATAAATGAATGGATTATTTAATTAGCCCGGTGCAGAAATGTACCATGAATTCCAGGGTGGCGGAGTTTCTATCACTGGGGCCAAAGTGCCATCGCCATAAGCACATTGAGTGAAGAAAATGTCATGCTAGTGGAAGGGGTAACGCTCATGACAATGTCAAAGAACCGATCCGAATAGTGGACTACTCGTCGATGAGTATTAGCGGGGACCATGAGGCAGATATGAGCACAGTCGAATATGACCTAACTGGGACTAAGTATAAGCCCATGCCACCACTGAAGTATTGAGAATTAAGCTGAATCCCTAGACTACTCGTCAATGAGTAGGACTGGCGAATGATTGTGTGCCTGCTATCATAAAGTAAACGCTCTTTATAAACGCACATAATTAGTCAGCTAATAACCTATGTAAACGCCCCCACACTATTAGTTTATCGTGAAGACTAATATCAAAGCCGGTTACCTCCAAATTTCACCAACAAAAAACATCGGCGAACCCCGCCGACGAAAAGGGGGCAAGGTGCGATACCGACAAGTACGGGACGGACGAACGGACAGACGGACGGGCGGACAGCCGGAACCCATGCGGACAAACCCCGTAAGTTGTCAAAGCGGCGGGGGACAGTCAAAGGAAATTGAAAAACAAACAATTGCTGAAGGACGGATGGACGGACGGAAGGACGGGCGGCAGACCGAGAACGGAATGCAGGCAACCAGAAGGGGGAGGGCGTCTAGGAACCGAGGGGGTGTGACGCCCGCGAAAAAATGGGCGTTGATGGAAAGGGGAGAAGCAATACACGGCGGACGAGTGTGCAAGACAAACCGGTCAAGCGGTGACCGTTCATTGGAAAAAGACCAACAAAAAACAAAACAAAACAAGAGCAACGCGAGTGTGTGGCAAAACACGCCCTTTAGCCATTTCGAATGGTGCTGAACGCAAATAAGATAATACCTTGAGCGGACAGGTATACATATAAACATATAGCTAAAGTACAAGGTGTAAGTCGGAGGAAATAAAGTAATCACCCGTCAGTGAGAAATACCATATTGGAATATACCTATGGGCGATATCTGTATCAGGGTGAAATGATTCAGTCACTCGGTGAAGAGAAAACTATATCATATAGTATATATTTATAGGTGACGATTGTGTTAGGGACAATTAAAATTAAATGATAGAACTCATCAATGAGAAATACCAAGTTATTAGGATATATTTATATGTGATGGTTGTAATAGGGTTAAATCGAGTAATCACTCGTAATGAGAGAAACCATATCAACTAAGATATAATAACAGGTGATGATCGCATTAGGGTCTATTGAGATTAAATAATGTAATCACTCGTCGATGAGAGATAACAAGTAATTATAGTATATTACTAGGTGAAATTTGCATTAGGGGTATTGAAAGTCCCTTAAGTTTAAATAAAGAGAAGGGATAGAATACGCAAGTAATCAGTAACTCTAAAACTTAAATCAAGTGATCACTCGTCAATTACTTCATACGTGAAAGTGACAAAAAGTTTAATGTAGGCATCTCAGCTACTGCCAGCAAACAACATGGGATAGACCAGTCACACCATGCGCGAAGTAATGGGGATGGCGAAAGAATGTAAATATGGGTACCGATAGATAAACCATTAATAGTGTAAACACGCGACAAAGAGAAACGTCGAATTATTAAGGATATCATAGGAATGTTGTATTATGGGTCCGAAAATAAATCATGTATGTATTACTAATAAGGATGGGAAATGTATATGAACAGCATGAAAATATTAACCAAGTAATCATTGGTGGGTTGATTTGAAAGGAAAGCGATACAGGAGTTAAATGTGGGCACCTCAGCTAACTACCAACATAAACATGGTATCGATGAGTTATATCAAATATGCAGGTAAGGATCTTGGCAAAGTCAAGTTATAAGGATATCCATAAATGGTTACTGGTAAATCAAGTAATCATTCGTCGGTGAGGACGAACGAATCATTAAACAGAAAGTGTCGGTGATAAAATTATAAGGGGATGCAATCGCATCATGTTTGAAATACTAACATGGATGGGAATTATATATACCAGTATAGAGAAAAGTCAACAAAGGGATCAATAGAAAATGAGTTACCAAGATACGGTGTGGCGTAAGTAAGATGTAGGTATAATGCGAATACATCCATCGTAATAGAATCTGAAGAAGGCGTGCGTTAAGCCGGAGGAAAATATGGACATGAGCACCGTAAGCACGGGTGACGACACGCATGGATTTAGAGCCATAATAAAGGGAAAACAGTCAGGGGCACGGGCGTAACTTGACCAGGTGCGAAAGTGAGATTATAACTGGTATACCGTATAGCAAATTAAGTTAAATCAGTGAACATTAAATTTCAGGTATTTAAAGTAACATGTAGCGCAAGTGAGAGGTATATATTGGAGAAAATAAAGTAATCACAGGGCAATGAGAAATACCATATAGGGGTATATAAGCGGGTAATGACTGTATTAGAGTACAATCAAGCAATCACTCGTCAATGAGAAAAGTCATATCACCAAGACTATATAACCAGGTGATAATTGCTAGGGTGATAGAAATTAAATATTGTAATCACCCGTCAATGAGAAATAAAAATATTAGAAATATCTCAGGTGGTAATAATATTAGGGAATATCAAGCGCATCATGTCGGAATGACTAACATGGATGGGAAATATATATATAACCAGTATGGATAAAAGTCAATCAAGGGATCAATAGTAAATGAGTTCACAAGGTATGGTGCGGCTGAAGTTAGATGTCGATATTATGCGGACTTGGCCGGTATCGGTAGCTGGGAAACACACAGACCAACCTAGGCGCAGGTAAAATAATCCAAACTGGAGTTATCGGTCGGAAACCAAATTGAGTAACAGGCGGTCAAATTCTAATTCGAAAGGGGGGGGGGCGGAACGCTGGGAAAATGAATTGGACGGAACCCACAGTCGAACGTGGCCTGTATCCTTAGCTAAGAAAGACGCACACCAACTTTGGAGCAGAGCAAATAATCCAAACTGAAGTAATCGGACGGAACCCAAATGGCAACGGACGGATGGGCGGACAGACAGACGGACGGATAGACAGACGGACGGACGAAAGACCCGGCCCAGAGTGGGGACAAATACTAAGTCGAGGTGCAGATAAATTAATCCAAACTGGGACGGACGGACAGACCGACAACATAAAACGACCTATTGCCAAAAAGGCGTAACATGAAAGGCCGTGGCTGTTACCTGATCGGGAAAAACGCAGCGGACGAGGAGCGAGGTGATTACACACACAAAGAGAACGCCGAACAGCAATTAGGACAATGCCGTGGGACAGGTGGACACTCAAAACAAGACCGGCGGGAACCAGACCGTAACCACGGGATAAATATTGGAGACGACGGATTAGAAGGCGGTAATGTGAGACAGCGGGCAAGGAGAAAAACAAGGTGGCAATACATGACCTTAAACTGTAGATGATTGGAGATAGTGGCGAGCAGCGATGGAAGCAGATAGAAAATTTTACGTCCTCGCTCTGTGGACGAAAGTATTGAATGGACGGAAATGACAATATTTTCTGCGCATGCTCGGAGCGGATAACTCTATTTGGCATGAGTGACCTTAGTTGTCAGTGATGTTGTAGCTCTCGGAAGTCACTCCGGTATTCTACGCTTATTGGAGCCCACGCGACTTGCCGCTTAATTGAAGACGTTGAGCTTGTATAAATTGCCACAAGGGTGATTCCTTGTGGCTTCATAATAATATTTGTAACTGCATTATTCTTTTCTCTTTTTTATATCTTACTGATTGTTGAACGTAATAGCTAAGCATTCCTACAAATTAATCAATAGGATTCAAGTCAGTTCTCATTACAGCGAATTTAGTAACCAAGGGTTTAACATCCATATAATAATATTTGTAACTGTAGGATTCTTTGCTTTTTTATATCTTCTATTAAAAATCAGAGATACCTAGTCAATCTAAAATATGATTGAGTGAAAGGTTATAGTGCTTGTATATGCTTTAATAGCTGCATATTCTAGAATTTAACATAGATAATCAGCATCCAGCAAGCGGATGCCCGACATAAACTTCATAAACTGTGTAATCAGAACATTGTATGGGTGTCAACGAACTTTTAACGTCTTATTTTTGGCTTTTTGTTGAGTAAAATACGTCTACGAAAATAGACAACACTAACCAATGTGCCCCCTCTTCGTCCGGGCTATTTAGGGATTTATTTGTCATCGTCTCCGCCTGGACAAACTATTGTTCGATCAGCCCGGAAACATGCCTATATCATATGAGCGAATATGGTCAAGGTCACGATCGCACGTGAAATTGGACCCACCCATATTGTTCCCGGGATCAAAGTAGGCCTACATTATACCAAATTTGAATCGGATCGGTCGAGGTCCAGAAACATGCCTATATGAGCTATATGATCGAGGTCAAGGTCAAAGACACGGTTTCACGTGAAATTGGACCCGCCCATATTGTTCCCCGGATCAAAGTAGGCCTACACACCAAATTTGAGTCGGATCGGTCGAGGTCCAGAAACATGCCTATATCATGAGCGTATTTTAGCGAGGTCAAGGACACGGTCGCACGTGAAATTGGACCCGCCCATATTGTTCCCCGGATCAAAGTAGGCCTACACACCAAATTTGAGTCGGATCGAGCAGTTTTTCGAGTCTATAACACAAATACATACATACAGACAGACAGACGTTCCAAAACATATAATAGATAAAATACAAGACATATAACACTATATATCCCGTATATATACGCTCAGCGCTATGAAATTTCACTATTGTTAACCGGCTATTGACTCATGGAAATGTTGGGCCTGCAAAACGCGTTATTTTTCAAACTAGCTGGCGACTTTGTGAATTTTGATAGGCGTAACACAGGTTATTGAATAAGCATAGAAAGGCAGTGTAATTCATCGAAATTAATGACAAGTGGTTCAAATTTCAACTTAATGCACAGTTTGTTGTGTTTATCTTTGTATACTTTAACAAAATTGGCTGTTTGAACCATGTACCATGGCAAATATTAGCCATAGTTTTACCCGTATAGAACGATTAAATGGGGAGAGAACCGACTCGATCAGGAGAGAACCCAAACAATTATCAAAATTCGTGGTTTTTGTCGTTGTTATGACTCGCACAATGGAAGTTTCGTTATTAACATGCTCATTGGTGCCACAGATTGTGATGGGATTGAAAATAACTAATCGAATTATCACCTTGATGCCTCAAAATTGCGTTTTAACTGTCAAAAAGTCGTGAAAATGTATAATTTCGATCATCAGGAACCGTCACAAATCAGTCAAGAACCATCACAAACCGGCGATAGAACGATTTCCGATGTAACAGTTCCTACACAGTGGCCTGCTCAATACAGTGCGTAAACCCCACCTTCCAGTGAAGTTAATGCTGAAACTCTTCGATTGTATGGTAACTCCAATAGCTCTTTATGGTAGTGAAGTTTTGGTGCTTCGAAAAATGTGATATTATAGAGAAATTGCATATGAAATTTGGAAAATCCTTTTGCGCATGAAATCTAGCACACCTAATTATATGGTATACGGAGAGCTTGGTAGACATCCACTGATAGTTGATATATAAAATGCAGGGTGTTGTCATACTGGTCAAAACTAAACTCCTCCGACGGATCTGAATTAGCAAAGAATATTTATCTTGTGATGAAGGAGGTCCATAACAATGATAGCACATATTCTGGAAAACTTAAATGGTTTGAGTTTATAAAAATGACCCTGAGTGAGATCGGTTTGATATCCCGATGGGATACTCAAACTGGACTCACGGGGACGGAGATCAGGAATACTAAATCTCGTCTGATTGAAGAACACTGGATTAAAATGTTTCGTGACCTGAATGAATCTAAATCATTAAGGGGAACTTTATATAGTAATATAAAGCGTCATTCCAGTATTAGTCGTTACCTTATTTATCTACCACAACATCTCATACCAGCATTGGTGAAATTTAGGACAGCAAACCATAGACTGCCAAACGAGCTTTCAAGATGGCGAAAACATGAGAGTTTACTATGCAAAATGTGCGGTTCGGAAACATGTGACGAGTTACATATTCTTTTGATCTGCGATAATTTGGTCACACTCAGGAGAAAATACATTCCTGACTATTACTGGTTAAAGGCACGTGAGGCCTTAGTTGTCGAAAATATTCATATTTGTTCCAATCACCGTAAACAGAAAAACATTAAAATGCATACAGTTTCGTTCATATATACCATGACCATCGCGTAAACAGCATGTTATCACAAAGTCCTACTATATTTTACCAAAGCAAGAGCCTGATTGTGTTACAGAAGACAGCACAATGCTATTGGCTAATCACACACAAATGGCATAAACGCTCTTTATTAGTTCCATATAAGGAATTCACCAACAAAGAACGCTCTTTATGTTTACCATCATAATATAAACAAACACCAGAAAAGTAACTTTTTATGCTTTTGTTTACATAACAATGGTCAAACGGATGACAATAACATACTGTTTATGCGATATTTCTTATTTGTATACGGACAAAGTCTGTCTACATGTTGATGTTCTTTCTGTTTGTGGCGGTTTTTGACGGGTGTAAATATTTTCACAGGATACCCACCGCCAAGGCCTCCCGTACCTTTAAACCCTTCACTAGAAAAGTTTTATGGCCTCCTTGCGATTGAAAATATATCAATATTGAAGAACGTTAGCATTTATTTGAAACATGTTTTTAAAGAATACAACTAAGATAGTAAACTGATCTATAGAGTTATCCATGTGAATTTATATACACATATTTCTCTATACATATATAGATATATGCTCGTGTGCAAATATATGTATACAGTATACATATGATATGTTTATATAAGTATTACATACAATGTATTATGTATGAACATGAAATTCTGATGACAATGTTATTCATACCAATATAATAGTGTATATATGGTATTATGCATGTTCCACATTAATTTGTGGCTTTTCGCATTAAACTCATTCATTCTTCCCTCTTATTATGTGTCTGTCTGAGGTAATTCAGACATTGATTTCGCGACCTGTTTAACCCTTTACCCAACAAACCGGCCAAAAACGGCCAAATAAAGCTGCAACAGCCTAAATTATCTTGGGTCTGTCTCAATAAAACCATACAAATATGGATATCATTGGAACCGGCTCATTGACCACATTGTGATGGTTACAGTTATGCCCTGTGCCAATGCATTCTCTTATATATACGAGTCGACCATAGGTCGCCTCGCATATATAAGATAATGCATTGGCCTAAAAAAGGGTAAAGGGTTAAAATTATCAACGAGTTTTCTATCATAGTCCTGATATGCTTTTCTGCCCTATCTTCATTCCTTGTATTAGTGAATTTATGTAAAACCGTGTTGTACTTCTTCCTACCTGTTTTTTTTATTTCTTATCGTTTCAAGTTACCGATGTATCCCATTAAGATCTGCCTTGTACCAGCATTTTGGTATTTCTTTCTTCCATCTATTGGGCACTAGTCGGAGGTGAAGGATATAACGATCTGGTCGCTACGTCATAGAGGAGGTATGTACCCTAATTACTAATCACCACATCATTTTTATTTGTTAATTTAGGTAAAGGTCACGGTCTTCCTGAAATTCACAGTGCCATATTGAATAAACGTTCTGATCAAGACGAGCGCCGCTTACTCCTTCAAAAATGTTGTATGTGTCAGATGCCATCCCAAATTAAGTAGATTTAGTCCATCAGTTTATACATTTATAGTTAAAATCACCTATAGTAATATTGTAGATATATTTTGCGGCCTGCCCTCTTCCCCATTAACTAATGTATTGCATTTGTCATAGTTTGGGGCTACTGTCAATTTCTCCATTCATTTCCTCTCAGCAATATGCTGCGCCAAAGAGAATCATCGAATTTAGTTTCAATTTGAAGCTGCCTCAATTTCAAATACTTACAATATATTGCTACATCTCTGCCCTTTGTTAAGTTGAGTAATTAGTGCTTCACATCCTTGTATCATGGATTCTATATCGTGTAGGCGTGTAGCATTGTGATCTCCACATATATCTTGTTCACCAACTAATCAGTTCATTTGACAACATGTTCGGTAATTTCAACATAATTGTTACAGTATTGCCTCGTCTAAGACATGTGCGTATATTTTGCCAACTCGCACATTTTTCAGAGCATATAAAAGCCTGCATGTCGATTTTTAGTTTGTGTATTTATTGACCCCCCCCCCCCCCCCACTCCAATTTACGTATAAATGATTGGTGGTTCAAATGAGCCTTGTCCCTTTAAGATTACATATGGATGGTCAAATTCACAACTATATTTTGAAAATCGACTGCCACCGAAGGTCTAGCTGCCTTTACAATATACGTGGCTACGAACGCGTCTACCCAGAAATAATTTGGCGGACAACAACTGATAAAGATTTTCTCGTGACTAACAGGAATTTCGTAATTGCGTGACTTGAATTCTGTTAAGATTCGTATATTATCAGTTATCAGCGAAACCGTGAGGAATCAAAAGGTGTCTAATACAACTTCACCTCTGGAGCACAATCTCTTGACAAGCAGTTACAATTGGCGCGAAAAACCCATAGATCACCAACGATGACTCAACCAAGAGAACGCGGCACTTTGCTGTGGTCATATCTGATAATTCAATTTTCCTGTTGTATTGAAGTCGTTAACCGACTTCTATCGGAGCAAATTCGGTTAGGATCGGGTTGTTTGTGAGCTCATTGTCTGCCTTTCGTTGCATATGTCCAAGACACGCAACATCGATCGCGATTTACGCATTTATAACAAACTCCACTAGGATTGCATAAGTCTGTGATCTCATAATCCAATTGCTATCTACAGTGCGTTCTTCTCGGTTGCGTTTTTCTGAACTTTTCGGTATATTTCCGATTATATTTTAAAACTCCGTTTGGAGTGTTATGGTATATCTCTTGTGGAACACACAAACTGTTTGGACAATCGATATTCACTGGAATATTGGATGGTTGCTCATTGTTTACGATTAACATAGTCCATGAGTTCATATTATTGGTGACTACATAGCATTCACACAATACGTTTGTTATTCAAATTTTTCAGTGTCAAATTTCCCATTATCTTGAAATCTCCAATTAAATGGAAGATGAATCATAGATACTTGGCTAAATATATGAATTTGTTTCCTGCAAGTTATTTACCTTGGATCCGATGGTGATACGTGGATACGACAGAAGCAAATGTGATGAATATTTAAAAGAAACATATCCCAAGTGTCAGTTTTCCGCTTGTCTGAAGCCACTTTTTCATAAAAGAATACCGTGGTAATACAGCCACAGTGTGAGTGTGAATAAAAAATAAAAAATGTTGTATTACTATCTCACATGCGAGGTAAGCTCACTCAGCGTCTCAACTTTTTCACCTTTTTTTTATTGCATATAGACTGTATATTAATAACGTATTTACATACTATTTGGTCATATAATTCGATCAAGCAATCCGACAGATTTATCTTTATTTTGGAAGAACCAACCATGAAAGCCACAGAGAGCTTAGTCCTCCAACAATAATAATCAGGATCTGTTACCATGCATCAGGAGGCCGTACCTATGCCTACCGGCCGTCCAATCACTGCACTGAATCGACAAAGTTTAAATTCAAGTATTCAATATAAATACGATATATGGTAGTAACATTTCAATATAAAATAACATAAATATGTCAGATTTCAATTCGAACAGGGGTTACAATATTTATTATCATCCACGATATTTTCTAACATGATTCTTATTATTGTCTAAAACCATTGCAGACCTGCCACAATTGAGCATTAGTGACGAATTTAGGGTGGCCTCCCAATTTAGTTTCAAATCTTAACGCAAATATATATATATATATATACTATCACGAACTGTCGCGCTCAGATGAAGTTTATTGAACTCATGTTCCTTGTTGATAAATTCGCGTCATCAATGTATAATTTATTCGTTGTTGTTTTATAATGTATACATTATTCTTGCTAAATGTGTTTCTTTTTATTAATGATGAACAAAACAACAACAAAAACAAAACAAACAAACCCCGATGTGATTCCATAAGTCTGACGACAGGGTGCTCCTCTTAGTTTGTCGTTTTCATTTTTAGCATGGTATTTCTTTTGTCTTTTAACCCTTTACCCAACAGAACGGCCCTGTGCCAATGCATTCTCTTATATATGCGAGTCGACCATAGGTCGCCTCGCATATATAAGAGAATGCATTGGCTTAACACATTAAAAATTATAAAATTGTTAAAGGCCAATGCATTCTCTTATATATGCGAGGCGACCTATTGTCGACTCGCATATATAAGAGAATGCATTGGCACAGGGCATAACTGTAACCATCACAATGTGGTCAATGAGCCGGTTCCAATGATATCCATATTTGTATGGTTTTATTGAGACAGACCCAAGATAATTTAGGCTGTTGCAGCTTTATTTGGCCGTTTTTGGCCGGTTTGTTGGGTAAAGGGTTAAGATGGCACCGTATCGTAGATGGAACACGTGAGATTAGTTCACGCAATCGATTTCCACTGGGATGTTGAAATGTTGAAGGTTCTCTACATTAATCCGACGAGGTGATGAATTCATCAGGGATGCTATGACAAGGGCGGCGTTGATGTTCTGCAGGTAACAAGACTATTGGCTTTGGTTGATTGATTTATTGGTTGGGGTTTAATGTCGCTTTCAGTAACTGAGGCCATGTCGCGTCATTGCCAGTTTTAGTGGTGAAGGAAATCTCCACACGGCTAATCTAACAGTGATTTCAATGGCTGATAAACCGCCGGCGCATAACTGGCAACTCCACCAGATAACGATTTCGAGTTACAAAGTCCATGAAGGAAACATCTGTGCTAGAACACTCATCGCCAGTGCTGGAGTGCGAGGCGGCTTGGAGTTGTACCTCTAACAGACTGAGCCACCGTGCGCCCCTATTGGCTTTGGACAATTTGACAAATTTAGATTAAAATCGAATAGGGCATGTTTAAAAACAAAATTTTACTTCGGAATCGAGAATCTTGGCGAAAGATGTAATAATGTGTTAATTACGAAAGTCACGGAAGCTAACGAAATAACTGTTGCCAGAGAAAAGCAGAATTTTAGTGTCCCAGTTTTAATTGTGATCCCATCTCAGAAGTTGTGCCAGATTCATTCACAGGTGTGCGAAGGTAACATGCCCCAACTGCTGTTTGTCTTGGCTCACCGATTCAGAGTCTAGACGATTGAAGCAGATTATCATCTACTCTCACCAGAAAACTCGTAACCCCAAACCTTTTCTGAGCGCAAATGACGATAATCTACTTTGACTTTTTATCTAAGCCATGGCGTGCGTTTACCTTACCGATATACCACGAACCCGTGTTCTTCGAATGTTTTTTAATGATACGTGCAGTTATACATGCGAACTAAACATTAATGTAGAAATTAGGATTTCTAACTGTGAATGTGTGAGCGAGTTTAATCGGCACCAAGGCGCGGGATAACACAGTAAAATATCCCACTAAATCCTTATTTTCACTGTGGTCCCGTGAGTAAGACGATTCAAATTTGTTACACACGGGACAGCCATTAGATCTGACACATTCTCAACGATTCGGACATTTCCGCTTTGTTAGGAAATAACATCTTCATACTATATAGATAATGAATGGCTTGGAGTTGACTATGCCAAAATAGTTGTCCGAGAGGAGGAATAGGATAGGACTATTCCTCATCGAGGACCACTATTTTGGCATAGTCAACGACAAGACATTCATTATTTATTATATTATATCGAACATTGGTGCCAATTCTCACACAATTACTGTGTCTAATTTTGTCACATTTTTATTTACCGAGAATTTTGGAAATCGGTCTCAGATTTTACAATTTACGGCAATCTTTTGACGATGACAGTGGAGCATAACTATGTTATTAGTTACATCTAACAGCATCTCTTCATGATTCGTGCATTTATTTTTATAAATACGTCATTAGCAAAGACATTTTAATGGCGAAATTTTAGAAGTTAACTTGCTAAACTTCGAGTAAAACGGAAAAGGAAATTTTAAATGACGTCCACTGGCATTACAAAATTAGGACTAGCCGCTTGCCAACTAAAATGACAAACTATTAAATACACTGGCTAGATATGATCGGACATTTGTAAGAACATTACAATTCACAAATAAATCTAATGATATGCCGATATTGCAACAAGTATCGTACAAGGTATTAGTTTAAGATTGGCCGTATCTTCAGGCGGAAACCCGATTTCACGAAATGAGTTTGTTACTATAAATAGAAAAAGAATAGTAGGCATGTAGGAATCCTACTGGGGTACTATTATATAGATATTGTATCTCACGTGACTTTGTTATTGAAATCAAGCTTTCCGATTGGTTGTTTACTCGACTCTATTAGTCGTAGTTGTGTACTACGCCTTCAAGTCTCTCCCATCGTGCACTATGCATATGTAGTTTTGACTACTAAAAATAGTAACGAACACTACATCAAACTTTGTTCTGAAACTACTTGTTATTTCGCCGCTGATCCAAATTAAAGCTTCAGTAAGGCGAACATCAATTGTCTGAACTTAGTAAAAGTTGAAAATAGTAGTTTCCTACTGCTAAATCAAAATTACAAAGGTTTTCTCTGGAGTCCCGTTGCGTTTCCTAAGTTCGCGACACCCCATTCCTATACCGGTAACACTAAAACGTGTGATCGGTTGCCGTACCCGAACAACTAATAAAATGAACCGAGAATACAATTTGCCGATTACAGCTTGTTTTAGCTGTCTCTTGTAAATAAATAATACCCCTATGCTGTATACTAAGCGTTGAAAAAACACGCTACTGCAGATTTGCATGGCCCAATAACACCAATCATACGTTCATGTTTCCGGAGTTGGGTACACTTTTTTCTGTGCTTCCGATCAGAGTCACGTGACCGCTCGGTTCGAAAATAATCAATAATTTCGCGGCTCAATTATTCTGATAGTTCCGTGTACAAGAGCGACTTATACTAATAAATGACCAAATTTAATACATTCTTCGTTCGTCCGGGCACCAATTAAGAGTGGGTAAGTGGTTGAAATGTGTTGACATTGGTCTAAATGTTCTTGAGTTTGGTCACTGGTCACCACAGGCACAGGTCGGGCAAAGTTAAAAAAAAAACAGGAAAAAAAAATTGAAAAAACAAAAAATTACAACAAAAATATTAATTTAAAAAAACAAACAAACCTGAACAAAGGGGAATTTAAAAAAAACAAGTTTTTTTTAAAACAGGAAAACAAACATGAAAAATAAACAAACAATAAATAAACATTTACAACAAATAAAAATAATAAAAAAAACAACAAAAAATAATATAAAAAAACAACAAACAGGCAGCCAAAGTTTTTAAAAAAACAGGAAAACAAACATTGAAAACAAAAAAATTAAAAATAATTAATTAAAAACAAACAAACCTGAACAAAGAGGAATTTAAAATTTTTTTTTTTTTTTTTTCTTTTAAAAAAAATGGTGTTTGCCCACTGGTTTGCCTTTAATTTCTGCATTTGTTCGATGCAATATAATAATTAGAGCATGACTTGTCGTGAAATACGCCGATATAGTGCATAGTGCGGTTGTGTAGTTCACTCCGCTTCGCGTCGCGAACTACACAACCTCACTATGCACTATATCGGCGTATTTCACTCCAAGCCATGCTCTATTTATTAAATAGTCAACGACAAGACATTCATTATTTATTATATTATATCGAACATTGGTGCCAATTCTCACACAATTTCTGTATCTGATTTTGTCACATTTTTATTTACCGTGAATTTTGGAAATAGTCTCAGATTTTACAATTTACGGCAATCTTTTGACGACGGCAGGGGAGCATAACCATGTTATTAGTTACATGTAGCAGCATATCATCATGATTCCTGCATTTATTCCTATAAATACATCATTAGCAAAGACAATTTTATGACATTTTAGAAGTTAACTTGCTTCACTTTGAATAAAACTGAAAAGGATGTTATAAATAACGTCCACTGGCATTACAAAATTAGGGCTAGGCTCTTGCCAACTAAACGGACAAACTATTAAATACATTGTCTAGCTATGATCGGACTTTTGTAAGATCATTACAATTCACCAATAAATCTAATGATATACCGATATTGCAACACGTATCGTACAAGGTTTAGTTTAAGATTGGCCGTATCTTCAGGCGGCAACCCGATTTCAGAAATGAGTTTGTTACTATAAATAGAAAAATAATAGTAGGCATGTAGGAATCGTACTGGGGTACTATCGTAAAATAGTATAGCTGTGTGCAGCCAATCAGAATGCGAGAAAGTCACGTGAGATATAATATCGTTAAATAGTATAACAGTGTGCAGCCAATCAGAATTCGAGAAAGTCACGTGAGATATAATATATGTAAATAGAAAATATGCTCGCGCATTGCTACAATACACGGCCCGGTAATAAGACGACGACCTTGACCTGTTGACGCATATATTTGAATGGAGCAGAATTTAATCATTGCATGGTTGTACCAAACTTGATAATGCATTAAATAGTGATGTCTAGTAATAAATAGCAATACTTAGTTAAAGTTTAACAGACGAGTCTCCTAGTAAACAGACACTTTTCCCAGTAGTATGCACATGATCAATCACGTGATTGAAATAGTCCGGCATATGTGGTTTCTATTTATGGAACAGGTTATTTTCGAGCGAAGTGGAAATGCCCGAGTCGTTGATAATGGATCCGACGGTGTGCTTATAACATAGTGTCATCCCTGGAAATGACATCGTGTCATCCCTGGAAATGACACCATGGGAGGAGCAGAGCTACACGTGTCTGAGATTATTTAGCTCTTGAAATAATTTTCATAATCATGCATGCCAGATATGTGATTGTGTGGGAGTGGATATTCAGCACGGGATAGGTTGTGGGTGCTTGTGGAACAGGCAATTCATCATTGAAACGCAATCAAACCATGAAGTAATATATATACCAATGAAATGGCCACCGATTAGCCTTTGGATTACTGCCAAACCATGTTCTCTAAAGTTGAATTGTTAATGTCTTTATATCACGTATTATATATGTGCTATTCTTGAGAATAATATATTGTTTATACTAAATACTTTTAAGAGCATTGATCATGGCATCGATGGTCGTTTCGTGCTGATCATGGTACTGGGAATTCAGACACAAAATCCGACCGGATGTCGGATTCAAACTCCCGGCCGTGTCAAAGGTGTGTAGCTCAGATGTCGGCACACTAACCAACTGAGATGTATAATGCATACAAATAATTTCGACACTCTAACGACAGATATTGAGTTAAATATATAGCTTTTGTTACAATGGTCTGATCAAATTATGATAACTCGATAAATACACGTAAATATTGGACTTGTAAATGCACTGTACGTATTATACATTTGTTTTAAACAGTATTTAGCCCATATAATTCAACAATATAATATACTACATGATGACCGAATAAGCTTGGTATGAAGGGGACAACAAGCTTAAAGTGATGTGAAACACTCCGGTAGGGTGATCAAATAGAAATGGAGAATAATCTTGTTCAAAGTAGTAGTTTTACAAATAGTATAATTATGTAATTTGACAACAAACATCGTCATTCTTATATATTAATTAAATGCAGTGACTGTCGATGTCGAAATCGTTTCCGTTGGTTCATCGCCGATAGATGCGTCCCGAATCGAGTAGTATATATTTACAATTTAGCATAGTTCAGACGATGTTTTCTATGGCGTGGGACGGTTGATTTGCTTCAGATTTTCGGCGATGTTTATTGAATGATACATTCCACTAGTTGGCATAGCACCTGATTATACTAACTTATCCGTTTCACGCACCCGAACACGTACATAATATGTCTTTAAAGCTATAGGGGTCGTCTCCGGCAGTCATGTGAATAAGACAACATTGTGAGATTACTTGTACTTACTTAATTATACTTTTAAGTTATAATGTTCCCGATCATTTTAGGTAACGATTTGGTAATATTATACATCTCTGTATAGCTCATCCACTCGCAGTGTATGGGCTGGATTAATAGATGTATGATAATCAGATTGTTTTCATATGGAGTACTAGAAAGTGAATAGAAATTGATTTAGTAATACAGTGGGTGCCAAGCACAGAGAAGAATCTGAGGTGCGTGGCATATTAACAATTTGGTTGTATCGACCTGATACGCATTTCTATATTTAAATGCCTCGGAAGGAGTGATTGAAGTAATATGATTTGTCGTCTGCAAATGGTCCCTTTTGATTGACGTGGATGGAACTCTCCGAGAAGTTGCAGGCAACTAATTTCAACTCGAATATTTAAGATCAGCCTCAAAGTTTCTGAATGGTGATGATTCTTGATGTCTGTGTGATTGAAGCAGAGTATTATCTAAACAAGTTCCTTCTTTTTCTATTGAAGTTTCTTCTCTAAGTTGCCAACTTCGCAGTGAGGATTCACCAGGTATCTGTTCATAGCAACCACCAAGGGTGCTTATACCTTAGGCAAGTGAATGACGTCATATATTTTTTTCTATATCCATCAGTGATTTTTTAGATCGCGGGTATGGATTTTGGAGAAATTATCACGTGACTTCCGGTTAGCAACAGTGTGGATATTGCAAAAAACGCGGAATTGGGAATGAAGCATCGCGATGAAAATGAAAGTAACTAAATTCACAACTTACGAAGAATTCAGATGTGACTTAGGTCCATTAATTTCAATTAGACCAATTTCTAACTTAATGAAAACGAAAAATAAAGACGTCATGACACGGTTTCTGACGTCATTTGGGACTTGTGGGCCTGAATCCTGACAAGATTGCACAATCCACGACACGTCTTGTCAAGTTGGCATGTCATCTCCGTCGTGATCACTGCGTGGTGTTACATAAATTATTCTTAGCGCTATGTCGCCAATAAAAGGCAAATTTGAGGTACAACATGTGTGGTTGCTCCACTACGTGTCACGTACGATTCATATTATGAAGTGAACCTTTGTCTTTATGGAGAGCTTCGACCTGTAGTTACGGCTTGGCCCATGGTTCACTTCGGTTTCGGTTTCAGACGAGTGTTTGAGTTAACCCGGCTCAATTAATCTGCTAGTCACGCCTCTTTGCAGTGTTTCAAATTAAATTTCTGTTAGATTACCCCTGGTCAAGTGATGCTGCTAATATGGTATCGTGCTGGTGTTCCTGCTGAATCGCTATGAATGCGCGTAGGGCAAACTGATGCCGTTACGAACAAGTTCCATTATGTTTTCTGAAGTTGTCATTTTCGCAGTGTTTGGCTAATCCGAGCGATTTGATAAAAACAAAACACCAGTGTGCGTATGAAACATCCAAGAACAATTAGAACATATATATTTTTGAATAATATAATGTCTGCGCTGGTGTTTCTAAAACGACGTGAATAACCATCTTGATTATAGTCGATTTTCAACAACTAATACAACCAGTATTAAAACTATTTCGCAATAAAGATGCTTTTGAATATTTTATACGCATAATGTCTTTTCCTGGATATGTTCAGATTATCAAAACTCCGCGAAAAATTACAAATTGATAAAAAATATAACGGTACTTTCTGTTAACATCATCAGTTTGCCCTAACAGCATCATAGCAATTGAGCAGGACCCAACCGCATCAGAGCACCTTAGCAGGACCACCTGACCAGGGTATGTCTGTTGTATTGTTTTTCTAATGGTTGCAGCATTGTTTTCTGATTTCCAGTGTTTGATGTTTCTGTATTTGAATTTCGTCTTGATGAGTGTCGTGTGTTTGCATCTAGAATTGTTAACGCCTCTCATTTTGGGATGGTACCAAGAGGCTGCTATATGAATACATATGATTGTTCAAAGAAAGTTCAATCTCAGCCATCCGACCGTCAATAGCAATAGGGTTTAATTGAGAATCCGCGATGTATCTCGTTATTGTGACTCTGAGATATTGGCCGCGGACACACGTTCCACAGTAGCGATGTCATAGTAGGTGTGACAATTTATTTTCCGCACAATGCGTGGACTGGACAAATTAACCCATTGCGTTTCACCAAGGTTGATCTCTACTCATTACGGTTTGCTACATTGTATTCTTTATACGAAACATATAATTGTACGACCGATTGTCCAGAATTGTGTTTGACCGTGGCAATCCCTCATTCACTCACATATCATGCACGATGTATGATTTATAGATATCATCTCAATGCATGTCTATCTACTTATATCAATTTCATGGCATTCATGCGTATTAAGACAGTTCCCCAATTGCGTTTTTAATTTTGCGACATTTAGTTCTACGCATAATTCCGCTCACATTATCCTGTGGGCCGATGAAGCTGTGTCGGAACTGTTGGGAGGACATGCAGCTGAGCGAAAGTATCTGGAATAAACAAGGCGAACTATACGCGGACCAAACAAGAACAAGGCTGATTATAACGAACTTTGGAAGACTCATTGTGCGAATATGCAGCGGGAGACATAGCTAGCTGTGGCATATTAATTATGATGACCAATTGTCATCAAACTCCATCTTAATAAATTGTCACACCTACTATGTAATCGCAACTGTGGTACGTGTGTCCGCAGCCATTGGCTGGACAGGCTCCACAGAGAGTCATACATGTTCATAGAATGTCAAACAGAATCAATGGTAAGAAAGTACTATTAAGCAGGTAAAGCTGTTGAATGTCGGATACATGAAATTGTCACTGACTACATGTGTACCACCCCCTTTGTGTCTTTTAACCCTTTCATGACGGGAGCTGCACTGGTGAAGCATTAAAGACCCCGTGCCAGTACATTCTCTTATATATGCGAGTCTCACATAGGGAGCCTCGCAAATATAAGAGAATGCACTGGCTTAAAAGGTCGATGTAAATAGAGAATGCATTGGCACAGGTTTTCATATAATTTCACGAAGCTCCAGTCACGAAAGGGTCGGTTAAGTGTCAAAATTATAAGCGTATATGTAAATCTTTGTCAATAGCACGTTGATTTAATCTCATTCACAATTTGCTTTCGATTACCAGAATCAGACCAACTTCGCCGCATTCCACGACTGAGGACAAATGAACTATGCTGTTCACCTTACCGAATGAGCAACCGGGACGCAAGATCGGTGTGTTGCTGTGCCTCGGAACTGCGAACGATTGGTCGGCGCATTGTAACTATATATTAGCAATCGAGCAATGACGAAGAGAGTTATAATCCCGATAAGTGCGGATTTGTGATACATGCACATAAATTTTGACATCAGGCTGATTTGAGTCTTTGCGTGAGTTTGTCTGTTGCATTGTGGGGGGTCAGTACGGGTTTCTACGAGCAGTGGACTAATTTCCAGATGAAATAAACCAGCTGCTTGGTCATAATCTCAATCCGTAAAATGACAACTTCGTGGTGTGGGCCTAGCTGCTGAAATGGCGATACCCCCACATAACCAAACTAAACACCAGTGCATGCATGTTATCAGCTGCGTGGTTAATGCATGGGAGTATATCTGTAATCATTTGGCAGCAGTAACCATTTCGCAGTTTTCGCTTCCGCTTGCACGAACAGCGAGTATCATGTGCAGAACACCGTACAAGATAAAGTGCCCAGTGAAATGAATATACGTTTTGATAACTATCGCGCATGCGTAGTGTTTCTGAACCTAACAGGTGCTTTCGGGCAAACAACCTGTTGGCGAAGGTAGATACTCTTTCGCTAATGTCTTATCCTCAAGCTCTCGCACGAGACCCTTATCATATTATGCCACCCAGAACCAAAGAGTCTGGCGGAGGGATATAATGAATACATTGTGTTCTCTGCGTGGCGAAGCTGTGTAGATTCACTGAAGTTTGTGAGGAAGAAAAAAGTTCTTTGATGATAACTTAGACTCTCTTCTCATTGAAAAACAAGTATATCTTGGCACAACTCACAGATTGCCTGTCTGCACCCGTTGGCTTTCGAACTCATCGAACAATTGGACAGAAGCCCTATTTGCTGATTCGGAGTGGGTCAAGTGCCGCTCGCGTCAAACGTCGGTCATCATCTAGGTTCCGTGTGACTTGGAGAGATTCCTAGGATGATTAGTTAGCCAAGCGAGCAAACGTTTATTTTGCCTTGGGATGGTTGTACACCGTTGCAACTTAATTTAGGGGTGTAGGAATATCATTAGTCTTTCCAATCCCGAAACGCACCGGGTAATAATTCCCAAGTATTTTAATAGCCGGTAGGGCAATTGCAACAGTTGTCTAATTATGAATGCCATTCTATTTAAAGTTCCTGCCCAAGCATTCCCTATTAGATACCCGTTAGACTAAGTACAAATACCGCGGTAGTGCATGCGTTAGTGTGATAAGTACAGAAAGCAAGATGAGGCGGCAACATTAACCCTTTACCCAACAGAAGGGCCCTGTGCCAATGCATTCTCTTATATATGCGAGTCGACCATAGGTCGCCTCGCATATATAAGAGAATGCATTGGCTTAACACATTAAAAATTATAAAATTGTTAAAGAATGTAAGAAAAAATGGTAAAAAGTGTTAAAAAAAGATTTTTTTTAGGCCAATGCATTCTCTTATATATGCGAGGCGACCTATGGTCGACTCGCATATATAAGAGAATGCATTGGCACAGGGCATAACTGTAACTATCACAATGTGGTCAAGGAGCCGGTTCCAATGATATCCATATTTGTATGGTTCTATTGAGACAGACCGAAGATATTTTAGGCCGTTGAAGCTTTATTTGATCGGTTTTGGCCGGTTTGTTGGGTAAAGGGTTAATACAAAAAAAATGACAGCATATAAACTGTTCGATGGGCGTGAGGTAACTCATGTTATATGGAGCATTATAATGGTAATTATATTTGATAGTTTGTCCGTTTAGTTTGGCAAGCAGGCAGTCCTACCTTTTGAGTGCCAGGGGACAGTATTTATAACTGTATAACACAGTCTCACACTCTTCGTATGCACGTGGTGTCATCATCCAAGGTGTCGTTGACATATAACATGTTTATTTCTAATAATATGGAATATTGTGCACGATCCACGACACAATGCTGCAAACAGTCAGGATATGCCAAACAGATATATGTTGTCACTATTAGATATGTATTGTTCCATATTTCTATGGGTGGCTTGGTGGCATGATACCACCGCTGCCTTCGCCAGAACGATTGCTGTAAATTGTAAAATCTGAGACATATTTCCACAATTCGCGGCAAATAATATTGTGGCAAATTCAGGCACAGAATTGTCTGAGAATTCACACCATTTTGTTCCTAATAAACCCATGGAACTGGAACTGGAACGGAAATAGTCATATGTTTATAAAACCTGAACAGTTCAAAACATTCATATGGAGAGATAATACATTTTCGATCTTATAACTCGTCTGGATTGGCTCACAACCACACCAATACTTGTGTTTGTTATGCCCTAAGTACTGGATTCTACAAAGTTTCATATATGATTATAGTCTGTACGTGTGCGTGGATATGGATACAAGCATCTATATATTCTATTATTTATACCTGTTTTATGGGGCAGCAGGAAGACAGCCCGATAGGGCTAGGCTACCCCCGACAATATACTGCTTTACCTTATTATGTATTTCTGCCATTGTATAATTCATGTATATTGTAAATAAATTATCCTATCCTATCCTATCCAGTGTTCGATATAATATACTAAATTGTTGCCTGCGACTCGCGGACTATTCATCCCCGAGGACCACTATTTTGGTATATACTCAACTCCAAGCCTTGAATTATCTATTATTATATCAGTCTACATCTCACGACGGCGTCCACGAGGTTAGAAGGAACAAAATAAGTAGAATTACGTCCCTTTCGTTTTTACAGGGTATCTCGAATACGAGTTAAAAAATTCTGGCGCGTGATTGGCGTATAATATGTCAAATAATTTTACAAATTCAAGAAATATAATACCCATAGCATGTAAACACGTGGGCGTTTCCTAGTCTGAAATGCGTTCGTGTCAAAACAATGGCGGGAGATTGAGGCTGTGTATTGGCTTTAGTCAGACTGTCAAATTCTGTGCAAAAAGTGGGGTAGTGTGGAAAACTGGTTTTTTGGAAAGGCGTGGTTCGAGAGGTACTCCTATGTGCGAACAGACGACTAAATGGTTGGTCTTTACGAACGCATGCATCGTGCACTTCGGAACTCGAAAATTTAGCGTGGGCGTGGTCAAATGTTAACACTGTGGCCTATGGAAAACATTTAGTTCCTTCTAACCACGACGGAGACACATGTCTTTGTCTGCTTTTGTGTCTCAATGTATATGTCTCCGAGAACACCATTTCATGCCACGTTCGGGTGTTCCTGCAGAAATAATGCGGAATGCCTACAATATAATGCGGATATCCTATAAAAATAATGCGGAGTTGTCACAGACAGAAAAAAAATGCTATGAAATTCTGCAGGAATAATACACCGAGAGGTCGGACAAGACCCACAATTCGATTGACTATCCCTGACATAAGTGGATATATTAGTTCATCCGATGATTAGTCGGGAGCGGGAATCGTCAAATAAATCGGAGAAATCAGTCGCAATTCACAACAGAATGCTTACTTTATTGCATGAGTTATTCTGATTGCTGTTCCCGATGGCTAAGATGTTTATGAAATATATCGAGCGGGTCTTCTTATGTCTGCCATAGCTTATTTCGCTTGATGAGACACGTTTACCGATGGCCATCTGTTGATGAATTTCCATAGATGTTCGATAAGGAACGTACGCACCAGACAAATCTGCAACGCCATCTACGATTGCGTGAGACCACCAGGGGCGATTACTCGTACCGATTGACATCAATGCTCCGTCTGCTGGTCTTGGCAGCATCTGATATCACAATCGTGCAGAAGCATGTGTCCCTGGAGGACGCCCAGTCCTGTCCTCCAGACGTGCACAGCTTCTGTCGTCGTTCCAAATTGCACAGAATTACACGTATGAAAATTCATCCCATTTTTAAAATAGCTTGTTTTATATAATACGTTTTTTTATTATTGGAATATACATCTTTAAAGGCCCACTTAATTTTCAAATCCCAGATCACATTATATACAACATATTCCATATTATATACCATTTTAAAGAGGAAGCTCCGAAACATAGTAGTCTCAACTTATCCGGTCAAATAAACTGGGAACATTGTTTTTGTCGAGGTACTGAGGTGTGTTCTGTGATTAATTTTGTGTTTGTCAAGGACCCGACTTGTGTTCTGTGCTAAATTTCGATCTTGTCTGTACTGTCAGTCTATTATTCACAATATAAGGAGAATAACTATATATCTTAGTTGTGAATTATGATGCACTATGGGGTAAATAACGGGGGAAGTCTTGGTGTGAATCTGAGAATCTCTGTTACTTGGTGGACAATCCCAGGCCACAGCTGTTCCGGTAGAATATGTATTGTTAGTTCCTCTTCCAAATGGTATATAATATGGAATATGTTGTATATAATGTGATTTGGGCATTCAACGATTAAGTGGGCCTTTACTTGACATGGCTCATTTGAATCTCCATTACATCTAAGTAATTTGGAAGTTGGGTTAAGATAGACCGATAAATACATGAATTATCGATATGTAGGATTCATACATGTATATTCTGGGGGGGGGGGACTTACCAAATAGCACCTGAACAACTTCCTGTCAACGGTAGCTATACTAAACATTTGTGAACGGTTGACTCAATTACGTGACTCTGGGCGATGATATATTTTACGGTCGTTGTCATGACGCGGTGCTCCATTAGCATTTTGATAACTGATCAGCGGCCGATGCTGGTGAATCGAAAATTAAAGTTAGGAACTCTCGACCAATCAGAATTCGTGTTTCACATATAAATATTCAACTTGAAGTGCATTGTTATATAACATATATATATGTGCATTTGTCGATCCATTTTATCACCGGAACCAGGGCGCAATGTTGCACAAACAAGCATGTATTACGTATATGCATAATGTGTGGCACCAAGCCGCCGTGTAGCTTTAAACCTGTCAGCTGCGCTGGCGCAACATTAAAGACCCTGTACCAATGCATTCTCTGATATATGCGAGTCTCCCACTCCCATAGGTCGACTCGCATATATAAGATAATGCATTTGGCCTAACAAGTTTTTATAAATTTTGTTATCATTTTTTCTTACATTCTTTAGCAATGTTTATCATTTTTTATAATTTGTTCTTACATTCTATAACAACTTTCATAATCTGTTCTTATATCTTATTATCATTTTTTCTTACATTCTTTATCAATTTTTATAATTTTTTCTTACATTCTTTAACAATGTTTTATCATTTTTTATCATTATTTCTTTCATTCTTTAACAATTTTTTTATCTTTTGTTTTCATTTTTTCTTACATTTTTTAACAATAAAATAATATAAAATTTGTTATGCCAATGCATTCTCTTATATATGCGATGCGACCTATGCATGACTCACATATATAAGAGAATGCATTGGCACAGGGTTTTCGCAAAAATTCAGGAAGCTCCAGTCATGGAAATGTTAAAAGACGTGTGTTCACCATAGTTCTTCAAGCAAATAACTAAAAGTGACTTATGGCTGCAGTCATCGGTTAGTTTAAGCGATTCTTGACCGTCACCTTACTGGCGACATAGGTTCTTTAGGCGTATGTGCTTGTAGAAACGTGGTAACAATATTATCTCCAACATCGGCCCTGTTGTTGTTCACTCCTCCTGTTATGAGATAACACGTGTACGAAACGAACCTAACCAGGAGATCCACAGTCATCCCGTGATGTCATTATTGGCTATAGTGGAGGCACGTCCCGGGGATCATGATGTCTGATGTGCACTGTCTACCCTCGTGATCCGAGGACGACCAACGGAGCGAATTCACCATTATCGATATCGTCGATCCGTTATATGGTGATAGCCAAGCTGGTTCAATGTCTTACTAACGTTCACCGATTTTAACGTTACCCAAGTTGCAAGCCCTCGGTGGCTCAGTTTGGTAAGTTGCATGGCTATTATGATAACACGAGCCGCCCAGCGATAGCGATGCTCGTAATCTCAAGCTCGGGTGTGTGATCCACGAACATTTTTTATCATTATTTCTTACATTCTTTAACAACTTGTTATCATTTTTTTCTTGCATTCTTTTAATCAATTTGTTATCATTATTTCTTACATTCTTTTATCTTTTTTTTTTAATTTTTACTTATATTTTTTCAACAATTATAAAAAATAATATAAAATTTGTTAGGCCAATGCATTCCCTTATATATGCGAGGCGACCTACGGTCGACTCGCATATATAAGAGAATGCATTGGCACAGTGTTTTCGCAAAAATTCAGAAGCTCCATGCATGTTTATCAGTTGCTATCCGGGGGTGGATAGTTTCTGCGCGCAGTGTGGTTATTTCCTGTCGCGCCGTAAAACTGATAACGTCGTGATTTGGCCTAGTGGCGATAAACTACAAATATACAAAAACAAACAAAACCAAAAGTTATCGCCAAAACAAAAAAGTCCTTGTGAATTCGCGGACACAACACATACAAAGTGCACAAAAACAACCTTTTTCGACACTCCAATCGTGGTATATGTAGAACCATGGAGAATATGGAACACTCGCGATTAGCAAGTGTTCCATCGGAAACTAGTAGGATAGAGCCTCGGCCTGCATGTTAAATGGGAAACTGTAGGTTGTCTATGTTGTAGTTAGTCGAGGAACTGTTGCCTTGTGCGTTCCTGTAAATCACCCGATCATCTTAAATCACCAACGGCGATAATAACAATTGTGAAAGTAACCCGATTTATTCATTAGAAAACTCTACAAGAGTTGTCAACTGAAAGTAGTAATTTAATGTGAAAAATGTTTACAGAATATCAAATAATACGAACTCATTTGACCTCCGAACTTCTTAACAGTTCAGATCTTCTCCAGGCGTGAACAAACCTGAGATGTGAAATGTGAGGTTACTCGTGATTACACGGCATATTATGTGCATAATTTAACACAGCAGTTAAATTATAATATACCATTATGACCGTAAGATATCACACCTTTCGATAACAAAAAGTCATTTTGAATCGATTCGTATGATAAAGTGGATTAAAATTGCCGAAACATCCCGCCACTGATTTACGCTTGTTTACGAAAAATCCCGCCAATGGATTACGCTTGTTTTCGTCGACAGTCAGTCATGACTATATCACCCTAACACTATACATGTATAGTCTATTATAATTATTTGTAATTGTACTTTCCATGTGTGTATGGTAAATAAAAATACCCCATCCTATTCATATGACGGCATAATGTGTATTTGTCCCCCCCCCCCGGAGCCATATCAGCCATGTTTAAGATGGCGCTGGGGTGACTTATGTTTTCACCTTTGTATACATATATCTTCCTCCTAGATAGGAATTAAAGAGATACGTCACTGATTTGCATGTTTTGCGAATTGGATATCTTTTCTTAACTGTTGGTGTTGTTGAACTTCAAAAGGGAAATAATTTATACCGTATAATTGGATGACATGTTTTGGAACAGAACAATATTATTTTAAAAACTAAATTAAATTAAACTGTAGTTGGATCCTTATGAAAATCACACAAAAAGAGTAATTGTTGTGATCTTGTAAACTCACTGGTTTATTAGTTCAAATACATTCACTCTGGTAGAGAACATGGATATTCTTTTGAAAACCAGGAAGTGTTGTTTTGAAGAAAGTGTCCAAAAATTGATTTAGCTGTATATTTTCCCGCAAAATAAAACCAATACCTGTACTCAGCCTGTTATCGCGAAATAAGCACATAATGGCCTCATTTAATGCACTAAATAAGTTCATATTGGCCTGAGTTTACCTCAATATACGCTCTTTATTATCCATCCTTTAACTAACACTATTTCTGATTGGGCAAAAGCCGTCACGTTATAATCCGGGAAAAGTCATATTGGACCCCCGAATGTCATATTGGACTCCTAAGTGTGCGATATGACTTTTTTTTAATCGGGACTCTGTGACGTCACGAATTAACTATTGCGAAATGAATCGGTGAAATTGTGATGCGCGCGCAACACTGGTGGAGTTAGCAGACGTTTCACTTCTGCATTGAGTTTTTTTTTCATTTTCGTGTTTACTTTTCAAAACGATGCTTTCTGATTATCAAATACAGGCTTTTATAGATAATTAAGTGCCGACAAATACCAAAAGTAACCACTACAGTTTTATTCCCAAAATTTGGATAAACATACAGATGGATAATAAAAATGTCATTATACAATGTTGTGTTCAGTATGAGTTTTTCTTGTACTCGTCCAGGTTGTGGTGAAAAGTCATATTGGACTCGACACAATATGACTTTTCACCACAACCAGGGGCCTATACTATAGAATACAATTTTTGTAATAGCAGGCTTATTTGAGCCGTACAGAACGTGTCGAATACTATAGACCACTGTAATCTAACAGCGAACGCGATTTCTTGTAAATCACAAAAAGACGGCAAATCGAGTACTATCGACCACCGTTCGTTAAACGCACATCTAAACATTTGTGATTTTGTCAAGGGAAATTACTCTAATGATATATGCGAATAATATGGCAATGCCTATTTGTGTCAGTTGGTGAGTGATTTAGTTTATGAATAAAGGTACATTATGTGTGACTAGTTTCGGATACTTGGGTTATTTTGACCACAATTGCGCACGGTGAAATGTAATTCCTTCGGTATCATGTGGAATACATACTTACCATTTTCAGATGTTTTATGTTACATGTTTCTTAGCGGTTTGTCGAAAATGGTCGGCAAACAAACATGTCGGTTGCCCTTCAAATGGCCACATCAACTTTATATAGCAATATTACCACGGGTGGAACCTGATTTGTCTAGCAAGCTTTGGGCATGGACAGCGGCTAAAATATTAGTTGGGACATCTAGACCGTAATAGTTGACAAGTTTGAGGTACCATGCAGCTGTAAATGATGGGGTGCGATGGCTGTTCTCGGACTTGGTATTTTCGACCTGTGTCAAGGATGGGTATTCATTTGGAAATTCCAAAGTGGACCAACACTCCCTCGTCCATGGTCTCTGGGGAAATCCAACCTCGATGTTAAAACATAGGCCTACACTGTTAAAAAATATCCGTAATTTTACGGCACAATGTGCTGGTAACTTTGCTGCCATCACATTTGCTGTAAAAATACGGAACTTCCTTCAAAATGATAAACTTCCCTTTCCGTAAAATTACAGGATGTTAACCTAAATTAACGGAACTTCCGCAAAATTTTAATTGACACCTTCTGTAAAATTACGGAACTTCCTTCAAAATGATAAACTACCCACTCCGTAAAATCATAGGATGTTGACCTGAATTACGCAACAACGCTGCCAACATTTGACCGTTAAACATACGGTCAGGCCATAGCATGTTCCACGGTATAAACCATTAAAGTAACTGGCAGACCGTAACCTGTAACTGTCAGACCGTTGTATTTTTACGGTTCAGCACCCTTTAATTAATATCAAGACCGTAACGAATAAAGGTCAGACCAATGGTATTTTTCATGGGTCAACACCAATGTTTTGCTCTTTATTTGCTAATTTACTATATAATTAACCAGGTTGCCATGGTGACAATATGATTTCCCGATAGGCATTACGATTCATATGTTTTTGAATGGTCGAAACTAGTATTATTCATAAAATACATCTTACCGGTAGTTCTTATGTTATGATCATAGTTTACGATACTTATGAAACTTTGCAGTTTGCAGAGGATCAAGCTTGTTATCTGCCTCATGGAATTTAATCTGGAAAAGGCTGCGCACACGTAATGTGTTCGCTTTGAAACCCTTTCACTAACTACTGTATAGATATGGCTGTAAATAAAAATAAGCCAACCCATCACTATTCAGTTATGAGTAGTACTAATTTAGACCATTCTAAAACATGAATCGGCATGCGCTTTTAAGCCATAAAAAAGAAAGCTACACAGTTAGAACTCAAATTTATGTACATGTAAAAGTGAAATATCTTAATGGCATACTTTTTGGTAACATGTATACATGTATAAGGCATGAAATTGTCCAGTCACTTGTAAACACAGTTTTTGTTTTAACAGGTGAATCCGTACATCATGACAATACTGTACCAGTCAGAAGAGGTGGTATTTTTAGGCGCGCCTTTATTGTGACATTGAGGGAGCTCAATTTAGAAAAAACGTGTGATTATAGCACAATACCAGTCCCGCTTATTGCCATATTCAATGCAAAATATTGCGATACTAAGTCATACAGACCCGATAGTGTTATATTTATATAATATTAGATAAATACTGTGTATATAGTGTACATATAGCATATACAACTATAATTATAAACATATCTAAAACATTGTCTCTATTTATACAATAAACAATATAGAAGAAGCAAATATTTTATTTAAAATGTCACAATTTTGAGCGCAAGATGTTGCAATATTACGCGCAAAATATTGAGATATTTAATGCAAAATATTGCAATAATATCACAGGCGACACGCTTATAAGCGTTTCCACTTGCAATATTATTGCGATATTGAGTGCGAAAATAGCGTGCTTAAACGGCTTAATATACCGTACTATTATACCACTTCTTTTGACTGGTACTGTATATAGACCGGTATCAATTAACAGCTAGTTGGGATTGGAACCAGCAAGACAACAGCAGATCCCATAATAACTGTGCACAATGACTTGACGACAATGTTCTCCCGTAGTCGCACATTTTCCATGAAATATCAGGGAGTCAGCTATTAAAGGTACGGTTGGCCTTGGCGGTGGGTATCCTGTGAAATATTTCCACCCGTCAAAAACCGCCACAAACAGAAAGAACATCAAAATGTAGACTTTGTCCGTATACGAATAAGAAATATCGCATAAACAGTATGTTATTGTCATATATTTGACCATTGTTATGTAAACAAAAGCATAAAAAGTTACTTTTCTGGTGTTTGTTTATATTATGATGGTAAACATAAAGAGCGCTCTTTGTTGGTGAATTCCTGATATGGAACTAATAAAGAGCGTTTATGTCATTTGTGTGTGATTAGCCAGTAGCATTGTGCTGTCTTCTGTAACACAATCAGGCTCTAGCTTAGGTAAACTATAGTAGGTCTTTATGATAACATGCTGTTTACGCGATGGTCATGGTATATATGAACGAAATTGTATGCGTTTTAATGCTTTTCTGTTTACGGTGTTTGGAACAAATATGAATATTTTCGACAATTAAGGCCGCACGTGCCTTTAAGATGATTTGATAAGAACATCCAACTAATAGTGTACATGTCCTCCAGGTAAACTGTCGTAATACCGGTAACTTGACAATAACATGGCGAATAATCCACACGTTTCAATGAAAATTGATGAATACGGGGTGAATTGGTCTGAGTAATTGTAAAGTTGCATGGCGTCAGTTCATTGTTTACGGTGTTGTTGACTTTGAAGTTCTTTGAATTACACTGGTGCACACAGTAGTGCAATACATGTATATCCTCTCTTGTAAATGTACATGCACGTGGGATGATGTGCTTTGAAACAATTACTTGAATCAGATTCTGAACACTGTCAACTGCATTTTCAACATTATAATAGAAATAGCTGCCCGTTGAGTTGTTGTTGTTGCTATTATTGTCACTATTGGTTGACAGCGAAGCCCGTGTTAATTGTACCTGTATCCCCAGTGTCAGTAAATGCGCCAGTGTTTTGATACTAAGTCAAAATAGTCAACACAGCACTGACGTTTGAATGAAGTGAGACCATGGATCATCATCATGCCATGAATCTCTTGTGAATTACACTGGTGTACACAGTACATGTATATCCTCTCTTGTAAATGTACATGAATGTGGGATGATGTGCTTTGAAACAATCACTTGTTGAATCAGCTTCTGAACAATGTGACTGTCAACTGCATTTTCTACATTGTAATAGAAATGGCTGCTCGTTGAGTTGTTGTTGTTGTTGTTATTATTGTAACTATTGGTTGACATCGAAGCTCGTGTTAATTGTGCCTGTAGTATCATGTCTCAGGATATACGCTAGTGTTTTTATACTAAGTCACAACTGTCAGTCAACACAGCACTGAAGTCTGAATGAAGTGAGACTGCCACTATGGCCTGGATAAGTGATCATCAGCAGATCATGCCATGTTTGCATGGATCTCTTAGTGGAAGTTGTCAATGATTAAGTCGATTTTCGAAGAATTTAAACTTGTCCGATTATCAAAGGAACCGAACACAGACTGTCTTTACAACTGTCCACAATCGAAAAGGTAATAGGTTCCCAAAAACAACAATTTACGATCAAATACGAATCGTGAAATACAAAATGGAGTAACTAAATCCCGATAGAGTTAAGTTATGTACTCACGCTAATTCGTACTATACGTATAACACACAATGAATGCCGGATAAATAATATATAATAAATATCAGCAGGATAAGATTCAGCCCTACCGTATGGAGTGATTGCCGTATATAATATTGTCGCCGATAAATATTCTATTGAATTTTCACGTCGTAAAGTTTGAATCACGATAATATTAAATTCCAAGGCGGGAAGTCTACCAGATTTGATTGCATGCTTGATGTAACAATTTGATGTATAATATAATTACGTACCGTCCTTCAAAGATTTGATAGCACAATGTGCTGTGGGAATACATATTTTTTTTCACAGTGTATATATAGCACCATCTACTTAAACTATACCTATACTTAATTTATGCCCAACTAAGCGGCTGAATTTAGGTAAACATATAACATTTGGTTTATAACCAACGCACACTGCTACATTGGTAAGTTAAAGGCCCACTTAATTTTCGAATATCCAGATAACATTATTCCATATTATATGCCATTTGGAAGAGAAACCAAAAAAATATATATTCCACCAGGATAAGAAGCAGCTGTGGCCTAGGACTGTCCACCAAGTGATAGAGATTCATTCCAAGACCCCCCCCCCCATTGTCAACCCATAATTCAAACTAAGAGATAGAGTTATTCCCCTTCCATTGAGTATAATAGACTTTATAGTACAGTCCGGATCAAAATTAAATACAGGACACACCTTAATTGGTACCTCAACAGAAACAACATGTTCCCAGTTTATTTGACCGGATCTGTTAATACTACAATGTGTTGGAGCTTCCTCTTTCAAATGGTATATAATATGGAATATGTTGTGTATAATGTGATCTAGTGATTCGAAAATTAAGTGGGCCTTTAAGGATCAGGGGACCCCGATTTTTTCTAAGAATTCACTCATGGAATATTATGTGCGGCACTATTGGCCAAATTAAATTGTTTAGACCACAAGGTGAACGCAAACTTCTTGAGCACACACATGCCATGCGGTTCAAATAGGTTGTATAATGTCATGGTAAATATTTGGGTCTTAACGCAACTTAGCCTGAAATTATCAGTGACTGTTTCAACACGAAATGCCACCACCCCGATTCACCGTATCCGTGTACCTTCACACAAAGAGTCCAAGCCCGACAATTTACTGTAACTCTTTAATTCCATTCATAATTAAAATCTAGGCCGTTGACATGGCTATCTTCTTTCAACTCCATTGAGCGTAAACCATCTCAATGGGTTAACAATTGAGATTCGGTGACCGCATTACAAAGAACATGTACCCAGCTAATCGCACTCACCATTATCCGCACGGAAAATCGTCGTGAACACGACATGAAAAATCAATAATGTTGCCTATGCAGTTGTAATCTAATAAGGATTTTTTTTTTTCTCACAAAAATGGTATTATTGCTGTACTATAGAACCCGCTTAGTCAGTACTTTATCATTCCGTATTGCGATTGTTTACATATTACAAAGCTGTAGCGTTCGAGTACTATGGAAACATGCAAAGATGAAACTTTCAGGCCCCCTTTTTCTCCACCAAAATGCAAAGATTTTCCAGTCAAGTGAATCCCGATATATAGATGGTTCGCCAAAAAAGATCATATAAGTCATTACATGTCAATATATTGGCATATAAAGAGTTTTGGGCATATGTTTAGTTTCAATCTACAATGAAAGAAATAAACTGATAGAAATACAGTCGAATACTATAGAACACAAAATATGTATTACAAAATTAGTAAATCACAAATTAACGCTGATATTACAAAAATTGTATTCTATAGTATAGGCCCCCTAAACGCGGTTTTTAAAAGTCCAATATGGGACTATTTCCATACGAAATAAGCCCATATTGACATTATTTAAAGCCACATGGCGGTTTGCGCTCCAATAATACACAATATTATTCGCTTTTGAACTCTTCCCGGTATCGAAATAGGTCTTTAAATATCTGAACTACCTTTAGATGATCATTCTGTAACCTAAAACAACGTATTGAAGTATATGAAGGAAAAATAAAACTATGATCCCAAACAAAACAGCCGTTTTCACGACATGGTTTAGAATAGAGTGTTAGTCTATTCCTGACATGAAGACGGTATATCAATATATCGTGTTTATCTTATCTGTCCTCTTAATTACGTAGACAAAATATATTTTCGAATGAGCCATGTCCGTTTAATCTACCTTTTTCCGTCGATACGATTTACCCAACATATCCTCGTGCAGGTTCTTAATATTGGACCTATATATTCACATTGGTTCATATTGGACTTATTTGATTCTGAAATAAGCCCTCAATGGACCTATATTCGTTATTCCGTTTTATGGTGCGGACCACAGTGAAAACACATTATAAAGAGGGTACATCTCTTTTAGTCGATTTAGGTTCATTAAATTTCGCGGAGAATAAGTGGATCATATTAGAGCGACATGAACGTATTGAAATAAATCCAAATGGAACCTATATTTCGTTGCACGTTTAGGTTCACATATGGCTTATCTAACATCTAAATAATGCCCATATGAGCTTATTTCAGTCACATGAAATAAGTTCACTATAAGCTTATTTCCGCGAGAATAGGCTGACTTACCAGATTTAAGCTCTTCATAATGTGATTTCACTGCGGCTAGTCAACGGAATAACGGGTATACGCCCACTATGGGATTTTATAAGCTCACTACATGGTCTTTTTACAGAAACAAATAAGTGCAATATGAACATTTATGAATATTTAGGTCCGATACGAAACTTATGAGGATATGTAGCTGTACTATATGAGCGTTCTAGCTTTCTGAAAAATTTGCCATGACCATCAATGTTGAAATTACCGCTTTTTTGCGCTACCTTAACACTAACACATACACTATAATTACCACGTCTGCGCTACATTAACACTAACACAAACACTATAATTACAAGCTCCGCGCTACATTAACACACACTAACACATATACTATAATTACCACGTCTGCGCTACATTAACACTAACACATACACTATAATTACAAGCTCCGTGCTACATTAACACTAACACATACACTATAATTACAAGCTCCGTGCTACATTAACACTAACACATACACTATAATTACAAGCTCCGCGCTACATTACCACTAACACATACACTATAATTACAAGCTCCGCGCTACATTAACACTAACACACACACTATAATTACAAGCTCCGCGCTACATTAACACTAACACATACACTATAATTACAAGCTCCGCGCTACATTAACACTAACACATACACTATAACTACAAGCTCCGCGCTACCTTAACACTAACACATACACTATATTTTCAATCTCCGCGCTACATTAACACTAAACCATACACTATAATTACAAGCTCCGCGCTACCTTAACACTAACACATACACTATAATTACCATGTCTGCGCTACACTAACACGAACACATACACTATAATTACAAACTCAGCGCTACATTAACACTAACACATACACTATAATTACGAGCTCCGCGCTACATTAACACTAACACATCACTATAATTTCAATCTCCGCGCTACCTTAACACTAACACATACTATAATTACCATATCTGCGCTACCTTAACATTAACACATACACAAACTACAATTACCACATCTGCGCTGCCTTAACACTAACACATACACACACTAGAATTACCACATCTGCGTTGCCTTAACACTAACACACTATAATTACCACATCTACGCTCGGGGACGTAGCTAGAGGGTCTCCATCGGGGGGTGTCCACCTTGGGAAATTCCAAATGCACCCACCCCCCTTGAATCAGAATCAGACCAAACACAAGTTTTGCATAATTCCATGTGCACCCCCCTTACACCTCAGCGCTCAGCCCTAATACCCTATATATTCATAAACCATGGTTCTATATTCCCGGTATGAGAACATTCAGATATTTTAACCTGAAAATTGCATAAATCCTATCATCTGGTGGTCTAACTCCAGACACACGGCTACGGGCAAGAAACCAGGTCACACCGGGCCCACCATGGTTGTTCAGCCCGGTGCGAGAAATTTTTTAAAACTTTACAAGAAAATCGCAAATCCTAGCATCTAGACTACCCTCAAGTCTTCTTAGGTTGGAATATTTCCAACTGATGACAATTCCAATGACAATGTTGAACAAATGTATGACAATATTGTTTTCTTAAATTAACTAGCAGTTTTTGACTGGCCACGGGGGGGAACGACCAGGACACAAGCTTTCCAAGTGTTGGAAATTTCCAACCTGTCACCCCCCCCTTAAGGTTGGAAAATTTCCAACGGATGACCATTTCAGTCCAAAATTTTGAACAAAAAATAGGAAAATATGCTAATATTGGTTCAAAAACAATTAATTCCCCCCAATAAATTGTTTGAAAATCAAACTACAAGAACATTTTCAACCTATTTTTGGTGTGAAATGTCCAACTAATTTTTTGGCAGGTATGAAATTTCCAACTGTTGAAAATTTTTACCAAAGTTGGGGGGGTGAGACACCCCCCCAAACCCCCTGTCTCCACGTCTCTGTCTACGCTATCTTAACACTAACACATGCACTAGAATTACCACATCTGCGCTGCCTTAACACTAACAACTACGCACTATAATTACCACATCTACGCTACCTTAACACTAACACATACACTATAATTACCACATCTACGCTACCTTAACGTCTTCGCTGCTAAATGACGTTATTATGTCGTGTGCTGGGCTGTTGGCGTTATTGCCATTTTCCAATGGGAAACTATGACGGGAATACCACAAGAACATTAAAACTGTCTCGGTTGAAAGGCTATTATCGTTCACAATCTTGGAACATCATACACTGTTAGAAACTTGGTGATACAGTTATTCCGATGCACCAATCTCAGAGTTCCAGTTATGTATAATGGCCCACTGCTAGTGTGCTGAAGTAGGTCCGTAGTACCTACGGACCATATAGCACACGGCGTGCACTTTTTACGTCCGTAATAGTTAGGACGTCATAGTTATAAAATATATATAATTACCACGTCTGTGCTACATTAACACTAACACATACACTATAATTTCAATCTCCGCGCTACCTTAACACTAACACACACACTATAATTTCAATCTCCGCGCTACCTTAACACATAAACACACTATAATTACCACATCTGCGCTACCTTAACACTAACACATACACTATAATTACCACGTCTGTGCTACATTAACACTAACACATACACTATAATTTCAATCTCCGCGCTACCTTAACACTAACACATACACTATAATTTCAATCTATGCGCTACATTAACACTAACACATAAACACACTATACTTACCACATATACGCTACCTTAACACTAACACATACACTATACTTATCACGTATACGCTACCTTAACACTAACACATACACCATAATTACCACGTCTGTGCTACATTAACACTATAATTTCAATCTCCGCGCTACATTAACACTAACACATACACACACTATAATTACCACATCTGCGCTACCTTAACACTAACACATACACTATAATTACCACGTCTCCGATACCTTGACACTAACACATTCACTATAATGACCACGTCTGTGCTACAGTAACACTAACACATACACTATAATTTCAATCTCCGGGCTACCTTAACACTAACACATACACTATAATTTTAATCTCCACGCTACCTTAACACTAACACATACACACTATAATTACCACATCTGCGCTACCTTAACACTATAATTGTATTTAACGAGAATACCACATAATACCTCAATTGTGTAATCTTTATCACTTTAAACGTAAGATATTTAACCAATTATAGTGTTAATACTCATTGACGAGTAGATCCCTTAGAAAATGTTCCGATACTAAGGTAGTTTGTTGATCTTATTACCTGAACATTTCCCACCAATGAATATCAATCGCTCTGCTCTTCTATTTGTTTTTCTATCTGT
Organism: Siphonodentalium dalli; assembly: GCA_032622095.1. Classification (NCBI taxonomy): domain Eukaryota; kingdom Metazoa; phylum Mollusca; class Scaphopoda; order Gadilida; family Siphonodentaliidae; genus Siphonodentalium; species Siphonodentalium dalli. The sequence goes on from CP136062.1 coordinate 200,124,625, forward strand.
TATTTGGTTTTATCACATAATTTGGCCATAAAAGCAGTTTCATAATTATCGGTAATAGACACGTTTAATATCAGCGCGTGCGATGACGTCACGGCGTTCTTCAAATAACTTGCGATCGCTGTAGTTTATGATTGTTGTTTTCGATGAATATTTCGCGTTGCTTCGGGTTTATTTGATCATGTGATAAAAGGTATCTCACACTCGTCCTATTTTATACGTAATTTATCAACCTCGTCCTCTAAATTCTATTTGAGCCTCGGTAAACCTCGGCTCAAATCGAATTTAGTGAACTCGGTTGATAAATTCCGTATAAAATAGAAACTCATGTGAGATCCTCTATTTATTGCCTGAACACCCTCTAAATGAAAACTTCCAATACGTACGTGTATAACTGATGGGAGAATCCATTTAGTATCGATAGGGTTAACCCGTTGATGAGTATAAGTACACGCCAATGAGCAGTTTACTGGCGGAACAGTCAGCTCATAAATTCAACAAACATTCTATGGCCGTAAGATAAATTTATCATCTGAATATTCCCTTCAAATAACTGAAATAAGAATCATATCACCTGCCGCACTTCTATATGCATTAACACTTTACCCAACAGAACGGCCCTGTGCCAATGCATTCTCTTATATATGCGAGTCGACCATAGGTCGCCTCGCATATATAAGATAATGCATTGGCTTAACATATTAAAAATGATAAAATTGTCAAAGAATGTAGAAAAATATTATAAAAATTGTGAAAAAATGTAAGAAAAAATTACAAAATTGTTAAAGAATGTAAGAAAAAATGGTTAAAAGTGTTAAAAAAAGAATTTGTTTAGGCCAATGCATTCTCTTATATATGCGAGGCGACCTATGGTCGACTCGCATATATAAGAGAATGCATTGGCACAGGGCATAACTGTAACCATCACAATGTGGTCAATGAACCGGTTCCAATGATATCCATATTTGTATGGTGTTATTGTGACAGACCGAAGATATTTTAGGCTGTTGAAGCTTTATTTGGGCGTTTTTGGCCAGTTTGTTGGGTAAAGGGTTAACGCACCGCCCTCCAAATGAATTGTAGACAATTCCGATGTATTCTTTCATAATTGAACGATATCAAGTGTTAAGAGTCCCTAACTGACAATCACATCTCACCATGGGTTGTGTACGTGAATATCAGGACAGCGAAATGGCTGTCGATCGTTTTGCAAATGGGATGTAATTTAGTTCACGGTATCGCTATTTTTTTCTCAAAGTTACCATCGTTGACTGGCGATTATACCTAATCTGCTTATGTTTTCTCGTAACCACATCAAACATTAAGCGGCGATATACCTCAAGAGTTTAGGCGTTTCTGTTTTATCCTCATAAACAGCTTTTTGTTTCCTTGACTTTCAATAAAGTTTGTTGTCGCCTGTTTCCCTTCGATTTGTTGTTATCACAAACTATACACTCATGTTTTGTTACCGACATAATTATTATCTCAATCGACAGTTGCTCATTTATGTTTCTGTTGCATTTTGATAGTGTGTACTCGTCCGTACAATGAACCAGAATTTTCCAATAATCGTCCGCTATAATCTAATGCATGTCGGTATCGAAAGCTTCAACCAGAGATATTATATAAATACTATATCTGCTTCAACTGTGAACGACGGGGGCCTTAACTCAGTGTTATAATACCAATTTATTCCATCTCAAACTTCGAAACCGACCTGCCCTTCTAACAATTTTCTCATTGTGTTAAAGGTACTCAATCCGATTCGATGGTCCCCATATAATCAGATTCCAACAACAGCATGCAGCAACATTTTTAGAAATGCCGATTCAGTTATCCGAATCGATTAATTTCCCAAAAATAATGCTAACCACTGTCAACTATAGTATAACATTGCCCGAAATGTGTTAAGTATCAACATGTTGTTCGACGAAATTGGGCCTTATTATCAACAGAAAGCCTCTTGATTTTAGAGTTATCCATCTTCATCCGCAATTTGGTCCGAGACCGTCGGCTGTTTACTGGGCCACTACTAATTCTCGATGGTGAAAATAATAGATTTCAAAAATCGATATCTAATAACTCTCAGCTTTGATCGGTGGGTTCCGCGACTCGAATCAAATCATTTTTACTCCCGAATCCATATAAATAGTCATTGAGGGGCGCTTAATCGGATTTTGCATCTTTAGTATATTTAAAGAGACATGTGCTTATATTTCACTACTTCAAAGCTTTTTGATCACGAATTAATCACATAATATCAACAAATGTGACTGAATCATCCAACGAGAGTTACTGATATAAATTATATAAATGAATGGCGCATTGTGCTGCCAATGTTGAGAAAAAAGTTATGAAAAATGTAATAACGACCTTCGTCGAGTAACTCCATGGAGATGCGGTTCAATTTACATTAAGGGTAGTCATTAGGACTGGTCGCCTGGTAAAATTGGACCTCCATAGTTCAATCGACTCATCGAGGGATATTAGTGTTCATGGGTAACGGAAACATGTGGAATCACGACTCACCGAGGGATATTAATGTCTATGGGTAACGGAATCATGTGGAATCACGACTCACCTAGGGATATTAGTGTCTATGAGTAACGGAATCACGTGGGGTTTTGGACTCACCGAGGGATATTAATGTCTATGAGTAACGGAATCACGTGGGGTTTTGGACTCACCGAGGGATATTAGTGTCTATGAGTAACGGAATCATGTGGAATCACGACTCACCGAGGGATATAAGTGTTTATGAGTAACGGAATCACGTGGGGTTTTGGACTCACCGAGGGATATTAGTGTCTATGAGTAACGGAATCATGTGGAATCACGACTCACCGAGGGATATAAGTGTTTATGAGTAACGGAATCACGTGGGGTTTTGGACTCACCTAGGGATATTAGTGTCTATGAGTAACGGAATCACGTGGGGTTTGGACTCACCGAGGGATATGTCTATGGGTAACGGAATCACGTGGGGTTTTGGACTCACCGAGGGATATTAGTGTCTATGAGTAACGGAATCATGTGGAATCACGACTCACCGAGGGATATAAGTGTTTATGAGTAACGGAATCACGTGGGGTTTTGGACTCACCTAGGGATATTAGTGTCTATGAGTAACGGAATCACGTGGGGTTTTGGACTCACCGAGGGATATTAGTGTCTATGAGTAACGGAATCACGTGGGGTTTTGGACTCACCTAGGGATATTAGTGTCTATGAGTAACGGAATCATGTGGAATCACGACTCACCGATGGATATTAGTGTCTATGAGTAACGGAATCATGTGGGGTTTTGGACTCACCGATGGATATTAGTGTCTATGAGTAACGGAATCGTGTGGGGTTTTGGACTCACCTAGGGATATTAGTGTCTATGAGTAACGGAATCACGTGGGGTTTTGGACTCACCGAGGGATATTAGTGTCTATGAGTAACGGAATCACGTGGGGTTTTGGACTCGCCTAGGGATATTAGTGTCTATGAGTAACGGAATCATGTGGAATCACGACTCACCTAGGGATATTAGTGTCTATGAGTAACGGAATCACGTGGGGTTTTGGACTCACCTAGGGATATTAGTGTCTATGAGTAACGGAATCACGTGGGGTTTTGGACTCACCTAGGGATATTAGTGTCTATGAGTAACGGAATCATGTGGGGTTTTGGACTCACCGAGGGATATTAGTGTCTATGAGTAACGGAATCATGTGGGGTTTTGGACTCACCGAGGGATATTAATGTCTATGAGTAACGGAATCACGTGGGGTTTTGGACTCACCGAGGGATATTAGTGTCTATGAGTAACGGAATCACGTGGGGTTTTGGACTCACCTAGGAATATTAGTGTCTATGAGTAACGGAATCACGTGGGGTTTTGGACTCACCGAGGGATATTAGTGTCTATGAGTAACGGAATCACGTGGGGTTTTGGACTCACCGAGGGATATTAGTGTCTATGAGTAACGGAATCACGTGGGGTTTTGTACTCACCTAGGGATATTAGTGTCTATGAGTAACGGAATCACGTGGGGTTTTGGACTCACCTAGGAATATTAGTGTCTATGAGTAACGGAATCACGTGGGGTTTTGGACTCACCTATGGATATTAGTGTCCATGAGTAACGGAATCACGTGGGGTTTTGGACTCACCTAGGGATATTAGTGTCTATGAGTAACGGAATCACGTGGGGTTTTGGACTCACCTATGGATATTAGTGTCCATGAGTAACGGAATCACGTGGGGTTTTGGACTCACCTAGGGATATTAGTGTTTATGAGTAACGGAATCACGTGGGGTTTTGGACTCACCTATGGATATTAGTGTCCATGAGTAACGGAATCACGTGGGGTTTTGGACTCACCTAGGGATATTAGTGTTTATGAGTAACGGAATCACGTGGGGTTTTGGACTCACCTAGGGATATTAGTGTTTATGAGTAACGGAATCACGTGGGGTTTTGGACTCACCTATGGATATTAGTGTCCATGAGTAACGGAATCACGTGGGGTTTTGGACTCACCTAGGGATATTAGTGTCTATGAGTAACGGAATCGTGTGGGGTTTTGTACTCACCGAGGGATATTAGTGTCTATGAGTAACGGAATCACGTGGGGTTTTGGATTCACCTAGGGATATTAGTGTCTATGAGTATCGGAATCATGTGGGGTTTTGGACTCACCGAGGGATATTAGTGTCTATGAGTAACGGAATCACGTGGGGTTTTGAACTCACCTAGGTATATTAGTGTCTATGAGTAACGGAATCACGTGGGGTTTTGGACTCATCTAGGGATATAAGTGTCTATGAGTAACGGAATCACGTGGGGTTTTGGACTCACCGAGGGATATTAGTGTCTATGAGTAACGGAATCATGTGGGGTTTTGGACTCACCGAGGGATATTAATGTCTATGTGTAACGGAATCATGTGGAATCACGACTCACCTAGGGATATTAGTGTCTATGAGTATCGGAATCACGTGGGGTTTTGGACTCACCTAGGGATATTAGTGTCTATGAGTAACGGAATCATGTGGGGTTTTGGACTCACCGAGGGATATTAGTGTCTATGAGTAACGGAATCATGTGGGGTTTTGGACTCACCGAGGGATATTAGTGTCTATGGGTAACGGAATCATGTGGGGTATTGGACCCACCGAGGGATATTAGTGTCTATGAGTAACGGAATCACGTGGGGTTTTGGACTCACCTAGGGATATTAGTGTCTATGAGTAACGGAATCATGTGGGGTTTTGGACTCACCGAGGGATATTAGTGTCTATGAGTAACGGAATCATGTGGGGTTTTGGACTCACCGAGGGATATTAGTGTCTATGGGTAACGGAATCATGTGGGGTATTGGACCCACCGAGGGATATTAGTGTCTATGAGTAACGGAATCACGTGGGGTTTTGGACTCACCGAGGGATATTAGTGTCTATGAGTAACGGAATCATGTGGGGTTTTGGACTCACCTATGGATATTAGTGTCTATGAGTAACGGAATGACGTGGAATCACGACTCACCTAGGGATATTAGTGTCTATGGGTAACGGAATCATGTGGGGTTTTGGACTCACCTATGGATATTAGTGTCTATGAGTAACGGAATCACGTGGGGTTTTGGACTCACCGAGGGATATTAGTGTCTATGAGTAACGGAATCACGTGGGGTTTTGGACTCACCGAGGGATATTAGTGTCTATGAGTAACGGAATCACGTGGGGTTTTGGACTCACCGAGGGATATTAGTGTCTATGAGTAACGGAATCACGTGGGGTTTTGGACTCACCGAGGGATATTAGTGTCTATGAGTAACGGAATCACGTGGGGTTTTGGACTCACCGAGGGATATTAGTGTCTATGAGTAACGGAATCATGTGGGGTTTTGGACTCACCGAGGGATATTAGTGTCTATGAGTAACGGAATCACGTGGGGTTTTGGACTCACCTATGGATATTAGTGTCTATGAGTAACGGAATCATGTGGAATCACGACTCACCGAGGGATATTAGTGTCTATGAGTAACGGAATCACGTGGGACTTCGGACTCACCGAGGGATATTAGTGTCTATGAGTAACGGAATCACGTGGGGTTTTGGACTCACCTAGGGATATTAGTGTCTATGAGTAACGGAATCACGTGGGGTTTTGTTTGGTTCATTTTGGGTTTATCGTCGTTTCAACCGGTTGCTTCCAGATAAGATATACATAAAGATAAATTTATTGACAGATACGCCCTCTCGAGGCCGATGTCAAAACAGTTACATAAATAAAATGTGATTATAAGTATAGTAACATAAATATATTAGTGTTCAATGTTTGGTTATTCACACCGTTTATGTAAAACGAGCTGGACCATGTTGCAGATGATATTACATGTTTTGGGTTCATCATTTCTCAAGATGATTAAGAATTTGTGTTGGTCAGCCATATTATAAAGGTCTGAATATTGTCGCTTATTTCCGCAAATAAACGTTTTCGTAGATTTTTGTAAATGGTGCATCGCATAATGAAGTTTTCTTCTGTTTCTACCTGCAGTCCACACTTTTTGCAAATTCTCTGATATTTTATTTTCGTTCTTCTATATATATATATAGGTTCGTAACTTGTTTTTACCTGATGGTTTTTCGTCGTTGAATTTATCTCGTCTGAAACAGCATACATGATCAATTTTTAAGTTATCACAATTTTTTCTAATTGATTTCAAGGCTTTATCACCACTATCTAAAAGTTCTTTATATTTAGGGACTTCCGAGTCAAACGAGCATTCATCTGGTATAATACGATCTTCTGATATATTAGCAGATTTGTAAATAAGAGATTATTGGTATGTGGTCGATGACTTTATAGCAAATTTAAGTTCTGCTCGCACCGCGTGATTCGATGTAACGTCCACGTCACGACGTTGTCACTTTAAGCGAAGATCACGCAGTGGGTTATAATTATTTGCGTCTTATTGCGCCGGGAAATCACTCCCCCGCATGAGCATAGAAACCACCAACCCCCAGAATACAACTAACAATCTAGCCCAAACTGCACGAATAAAGTTACAATCCGAGTGTGTGGATGACAAATCAGCGCTTAACGGGAATCGAACCATCTTCGTCATCGCTGGACGACTTATATTGGCCTAATGCGGCAAGCGCCTTATCAACCGAACCACCGGAGACCCACCACTTGCGTGAGTACCGGAATAGCGGAGTATTATATTCGATGAACGCGCCAATATCCAGACGACCTCCCGTGACGCAACAAAATATATAAATTAAAGCTACGTATATACGCAGTGTACCAAACATATGTTTTAATTATAGGGAAGCTATTTCTCAGAGGACGATAACTTTATCATTAGCCGGGCCATTTATAAAAGGTTTATTTAACCCTGAGAATAGGATAAAGACCTTCCATCGGTAGAATGCTTTCTGTTTCCCATGGAATACGTTTTCGGTCACTTGGAACGTATGGTCAATTTTAAAATTACATGTACTTAGCAGTTCAAAGGACAGTCGCCAACCCGAACGCGCCTCGACGCTGGTAGTTTCACTCCCCGCTCTTCGGCAGAGCGTTGATTCCCGTCCTTCCAGTTAATGTCCTTACCTATGCAGTGAAAAGGGTTATTTCAAAAAGTGTTTTGCTCACCGGAAGAGTCACCCTCATATTCGACGATTTGAATATAAAACAAGAACGATTACCAGTCACCAAATGGATAACTAATGGGGGTCAATTGGGACAGGTTGGAAGACTGGAATCCTGGATACAGCCGAAGCATTGTTTTTATCTGGAGCACCAATAGAGTCCTCGGCGAACAGTCACATGCCTTTAACTACCAAGTCAGAAGAACAACTACCGGACAGTCAAGAACAAAAAACATTTCTAGATAATAAAAAAAATCAAAACATGAATAACATCATACAGCTCATTTAAATTCAGTCAAAGTGGCGAACCTCCATACCAATTTCATTCATATTAGATAGCACATGGCTGGCGAACCTCCATACCAATTTCATTCATATCAGATAGCACATGGCTGGCGGACCGAACGGACTGTACAACGGACGGGCAGACGGACAAAGTCAATCATGTATAACCCCCATTTTTCTTCGAACCCGTTCAAAAGCACTTCACGTGAAGTGACTCGAGTCATAAACTCATTGTCATTATAATTACCATGTTGTTTGCATCGTTCATAGAGCACACGAATGTATCTTTGCACTAATCTATGGCTCAAATTCATTATTTGTTGTATGTATGCTGTTGAGTATAAAAGGTGATGGTCCCATATAAATGGCCGGATTTAGTGTAACGTCCCCCTTTAAGTATATACGTAATGGATCCCATTCTCGGTGGGTACTTGTGGTACATTACATCAGACTTTTAAAAGAATCGCTATGCGGCATAGCAATTCTCGATATGTTATAACTTATTGTGGGATTTCAGGACTGTCTCAAGTTCTAACCTATTGACTTAAGTCGGGACATCAGACTGGATGCCACGATAACGAAGGGCAATGAAAACGGAGAACATAAATTTCTTGTTTTATGGAGCATCCAAAAACTGCATACGATTAATATTGCTATGGGTAATATCTTTTTTCGTTTCATCAAAATCAGCAACTCCTTCGGTGTCTGGCATAAACGATATGTTCTGAGTAAGATTACCAGGATCGTAAATGGTTTGATTGTGACAGTTGAGATTACGTCTCGTCTCGCTATATTTGATTGGTCTAATTTTGACCATCCTTGTTATGACACATACGTTTGGCTCAACTACAGATGTATTGTGGGTACGTATATACCGCGTTATCCTATCGATTAACTAAATTTACTTTCAATAACGGCCTATGGGGGTTGAAACCTAAAATTATGTTCGTTTTGTTACATCCCGGTCAGGTCCCGAGGATGACAATAGACCGATACATATGTGAAGTGCTTTTGAGCGGATTCATACACCGTAAAAAGGCGAAAACAAGTCACATATTATATGTAAGCCGAGTCCGTTGTTATGCAATAAATGGAACATTGAAATTCAAGTTGAATACCTGTCGCTGAAACACGCATTCTGGTCGGCTGAGAAAACAATTTGAATGAAGCACGGTGGCTTTGACAACGCGCGTGAAATACGTCACCGCGCTGTCGGAGTATCGTAATCGAGTCAAATGGAACGTGATTTACGGTATATACGGTTAAAAGGGAGTAGTTACATGTATGAGTAGCCCTATGGTACGTACCCAGATATTGGATCACCGAAAAACGACGGTTCTCCCCGTGATATGTATTTTCGATAAAGATTGTTTTTCGTTCAGTTTCTTTTAAGTGATTTGTCGATTAAATTACATTGGATAAAACAGTACCCGGTTTTGTTTTGATTCGCAAGCCGACGAGTTCATAAACTGTTTTCATGCTCGAGTCCCTGAATATCAAACTCAACCGAGTACGTTTATAAAACTAAATAAAGAGCGTTTGTCTCCATTGTCCGAAAATTTCAAAACAACGAGAACATCGTAGTAAAATCAAATGACTATGGCTCATGTAACAGCCCGACACAGCCATAGATATATTTCGTGTATATATCTAAGATGTTGATTTGCTTGTGTTCCATGTAGAATTGATGCAAGCTTGTATGATATTTTGTGTGGGACGCGAAATATACTCTGGTATCGCCTCAATATGAAAATAAGTTGTGACCTGTGCGCTACATATACGTCACATAACGTGAGTTCAACCAACCAACGTCATCTATTCAGTTTCCACATTGCGAATCCATATCAATCTCTACCAGAGCGCACCAGTCATGCTTCCTTTCTGACTCTGTAACCGGCTGGGTACTAGTCCGTGTTTCTATATTTAGCATGGGATTTTCCAGCGAAACCATGCAGATTGCTCCAAAGTAAAATTTTCTATGTGCTTTAAGAACAATTCCCACACTAAAACATAATGACAGAATGGACAATCAGAGCGGTAGATTTGTTGACGATTTTCGCAAGCTACTCATCAAAATTGCAGCAAATTATAACAATTGTGTTAGACTTGCCGTTCGAGTTGTGACAATGCCGAACACGTGCATTGTATACAAACAGAAATAGTTTATACTTTTGTGTTGATAAAATAATCGGAGAACCGAATCACACCGTTTCGAAATATAGTTCTTCGGTTTTAGTGGGACTTTTCAAACATAAGATCCAAAATTTATAGAAATTTTGTTCGATATGTTGTGTGCTTAATAAGGGCAGCATGTTGCTCTGTTCGCTTAGTATATATTTTTATATCGCCGAAGTCCACCAAGTGTGGGTGAAATGTCGCCGATAGCAGCGGTCTTACCGAGCAATCAAGGGAAGTAAACCCTGCATGGAATTTGAATGCATATAGGAGTGTAAATGTGAACCGATCTTATCCCTAAATTCATCCTAATTAGGAACAACTGCACATAGTTGTAAGGTTCGTCCATTTAAGTATTGTCCGACTAATAGCGCCATGCACAGCTACAATGTATATATTTCAATTATACAGCAATCTACCGACGGAAACTATGTTTTTTAAATTCTTTAATGAGGGACTATAACAATAATTAATACGACATGCATGGCCCAATTGAACATCCAACACACAAATAGTTGCACGCAAAAAAATGCAACCATTGGAAATATCAGAATACACGAGTAAAAATGTAGAACCACACAAACATATTTGTTTCCATATAATTTTGTTTTTTAAGTTATCGGAATTTCCGTTGGCATATTTTAGGAGCCATTCGTCTTGGCCAAGCACATGCAGAAATTTGAATTTCAGGGGATCGGGTTCCAATCAAACATGGGTGTTGGGAGCTGGCGCCGCATCTCAATTGATAAATGGAGGGAGCATTGATCAGAGAGCCACAAGACCGATAAATCCATACCGCAATAAATCATAGTTATCAGCTATTCTAACGTGAACACGACGGACACGAACAGTACAAACGAACACACCGCGTACGCATTGCGTTACGAATACAAATTTTAAAACGCACGAATTGATTCTTATTTGTATCAATGTTTTACTTTCGATTTATCAGGGAGAGTAAACATGGTATCGAATGGGAATGTCTGGATACTTGGTCTCGTTATCGGGGGAATATTCCAAGGGATCGACGTGACAAGTGGGTCCTGCTCGGCGCCTGAGGCCCCCAACGGTGGTGCCTAGTTAAATAACAACCACATATAGGGTCACCTATATTCCCAACGCAAGGGTGGAATTTGCCCCTTTTATAATTTCCCACAATTAACATATATACTCTATTCTCAAATGTGATGGGGGTATACCATTTTAAATATACAAATATACATGTGTTGGTGTAAACAGTATTTATTTTGTATCCCAGATTTATACAACAATTTACAAGATTATGTTAATATATATATGTAAGTATGATAAGTCTGAGAGAAGAGGATTTGACATCAAGCGCCATGTGTTCTAGTTAGTGACCCGCGATCCACATTTCGATTGTAATCTAAAATTTGATAATTTGCATTTATAGGTTGGGAGACTGCATGAATGACTCAAGTAATGGAGTTGAATTCGATGGTAGGCCTAAATAATAATGTATAGCATTTGTAAAGCACCTTTCCCATGAGGCCCAAAGCGCTCAAAGTTTTACAATTATTACCCTGAACATTCAGTAACCATCTACTGCTCCCCGGGGACAGGGGGAGGTACAGCCGGGAGTATGCGATGATACCATATGGCTAGCATACTGGCAAGATCTTTCACTGCTCATTATCAGGTACCCTTGTAATGCATGGGTGGTTCAAAGCAGACACAGTACGAGCGACCTTGCTCAAGGGTCACAACTTGGCGCGAGATTCAAACAGTGTACAATCCAACAATTGCACATCGCTCAAGTCGGCCAAGCCACTGCTGTGTGGAAACTCATAACAGACCACCAGCCAGCCGCGAACTCGCCTCGCTGTGTTGACAGCGAAGACAAGTCCAACGCGCTAACCACCGGACCACGGAGCTCTACTTGTTTCCGTGGAGCCACATTGTCTGTTCTTCAGTTTATGTCACTTATATAGTGTTTATGTGGTTGTCGTCGATTTATTCCGATACTACGAAAGTCCAATACTCCCAGGGTCCAATACTCCGACGGTCCAATACACTGAAGGTCAATGTTACGAAGACCCAACACTACGAAGGTCCCATAATATAGTCTAAGACCCAATACTACGAATGTCAGACATTCCAATATCACGGTCTAATACTACGAAAGTCCGACATTCCGATATCACGGTTTAATACTACGAAGGTCCGATACTCCGGGGGGCGGTCATGCCTCACTGAAGGATATGTTGTGAATACTATATATCTACAAGTGTGTGTCCATATCACAGCAAGACAATGGATATGCGTATTTAAATTTAATTATTTTAAAGACCCTACCATTATATGCAAACGAGCTAAAAAAAATCGATATATCAGTATTTAAGGCATTCAGTGAACGTTTTTCTTCTACAGAACGTGATTTCTTCAGTTTCAATTCGAGAACCGAAGATTAAAAGATTTGCTATCTCACGAACGTGTGACTTAATACCTAGTGCCAACGGCACATCATTTCTTATACCCGTCACATAATATCTAATAGGTTTGTATATACCTATAAGTCAGTAGCTCCGTATAACAAGAGGTGTGTGCTCGTCCAATGGGCACTGGGAAGATTTGGAATCTAATGCACAATCTAGACCGATCCCACAAAGAATGACCATGAAGGTCTGCATGCAGTGACACCGTGTAGTTACCCCCATGGCAGTACACCCTCGGAGTGTAAGATCTTCGAAGTACATGTATTAGCCTTCGGAGTATTGAACTTTCCGAATATTGGACCTTCGAACTATATTGGACTTACGGAGTACTTCTTCTAATATCGGCCATTCGTAGTATTGGGCCTTCGAAATTTTGAAGTATCGGCTCTTCAGAATATCGGACCATCGAAGTATTTGGTCTTCGGAATAAAGATAGGCAGTTTATGTGCGCGCGTCAAGGCTATCGTGTATGTTTCCGTCATACAATAGTTGAATTGATAATAGTTCTATACTTACGGGTTAATTCGTCATATGAGGTTACCCATGGATAGTAGTTTCCTAAATGTTTCACCTTCATAGATTCTGCTCTCTGGAATGAATAAATTATGATACAATCAGAAACTGCCCGCGTCGAAATACACGCACGTATACATGTAGTCATGTACCGCCATGCAACAAGTTAAACGTTGCGTTCGGGAGGTCTTCGGTATCAGGGGTGAATTCATTTCAAATTTCTCTTTGCGCCTATAGAGCCTCTGGCTCGGAATTCTCCATGTTTAACCCTTTCAGTGCCAAGTCCAATTTTTGTATCAACCCATATTTCCTTGATCATTTTTCAAATTTATTGATTATAATAATGTGATACATTGATTAAAACCCATATTTCAATGTATATTATTCTAGCTCATTAATTTTTGTTATGGACTACATATAAAATAGTCGTATTGTGTTCTGTCGAACCGGACGGGACTCTTTAACCCTTTCAGTGCCAATTCCGATTTGTGTATCAACCTATATTTCCTTGGTCATTTTTAGAGCTCTTTCCATCAATGTATCACATTATTATAATCAATAAATTTGAAAAATGATCAAGGAAATATAGGTTGATACAAAAATCGGACTAGGCACTGAAAGGGTTAAAGAGTCCCGTCCGGTTCGACATAACACAATAAGACTATTTGATATGCAGTCCATAACAAAAATTAATGAGCTAGAATAATATGACCTAATTTATGTAAGGTATTGATGCCAAGATAATAATCCACTTAAAACGAGTAGGTTGTATCATGCTTTGGTTAAAGGCACGTGCGGCCTTAATTGTCGAAAATATTCATATTTGTTCCAAACACCGTAAACAGAAAAAACATTAAAACGTATACAATTTCGTTCATATATACCATGACCATCGAGTAAACAGCATGTTATCATAAAGACCTACTATAGTTTACCTAAGCTAGAGCCTGATTGTGTTACAGAAGACAGCACAATGCTACTGGCTAATCACACACAAATGACATAAACGCTCTTTATTAGTTCCATATCAGGAATTCACCAACAAAGAGCGCTCTTTATGTTTACCATCATAATATAAACAAACACCAGAAAAGTAACTTTTTATGCTTTTGTTTACATAACAATGGTCAAATATATGACAATAACATACTGTTTATGCGATATTTCTTATTTGTATACGGACAAAGTTTGTCTACATTTTGATGTTCTTTCTGTTTGTGGCGGTTTTTGACGGGTGGAAATATTTTCACAGGATACCCACCGCCAAGACCAACAGTACCTTTAATGAAGAAACTTCCAGAATAGAAATTAAAACATATTCTCCTGAGTATTAACCCTTTCTATGCTAAATACTCATTGACGAGTAGTTCCCTTTCGAAAGGTTGAGATAATAATTTCACATAGGTCGTTCGCTGGACTTATTATCTGAACAGTTCCCACCAATGAATAATGCTGCTCTACTATTATTTGTTTTTCTATCTGTCGTTTGGTTTTATTACCTGAACACCCCACTAAATGAATAATAGACCATTACAATGTATACGTTTATATTTACATACTAAGTGTTGTCATCGGTTTACACAAGTTATGACCACTTACCTCACGGTTACATCTCCATAAAAACAGTCCACATGACAGTTAATCCTTATACAACATGATAGGAGAATCCATTTAGTATATAAAGGGTTAAATCAATATAAGATCTCATTTGATACCACACAAACTTGGTCACACCCATTTAAGGGTTAAATAAGGATTAACTGTCATGTGGACTGTTTTTATGGAGATGTAACGGTGAGGTAAGTGGACATAACTTGTGTAAAACCCGAAGGGTTTTACATACAAGTTATGTCCACTTACCTCACCGTTACATCTCCATAAAAATAGTCCACATGCCAGTTAATCCTTATATTTATATACATTTAGCGAAAAGGCCGCTTTTGTAAATATATTTAAATCGAAAAGTGTATCGTGACAAGATCAGCCCAAAATACCCAATAGCACCCTTGGCAAAAGTTAATAGGAACAATTTCTCTTCATGTTGAAACCCGATGATGTATTAAGTCAATCCTGCGCGAGTCAAAATGCGCCCAAAGCATTACGCGTTCGTCTTTCCAAACCTAATGACGTATCGATGGTGTTATTAGCTTGGTGTTATGAGGCGTTACGCATTCACCGAGAAATAACTGCAACTAGCCACGTGGGCGCCGACCAATCAGAATGCTGGATTTAGTGATGACAACACTTAGTGTGTAAATATATCAATATAAGATCTCATTTGATACCACACAAACTTGGTCACACCCATTTCGGTTCTGAAGACAAATAATCAGCTTAACAGGTGAATACAACATAAAAAATTATTCGCTCGCAACGTCACTCATAACACGTGTATGTAAGGAAGACCACATCAAAAATAGTACTACATGAATAAGCAAACGATCATATTTTTTTAAGTGTTCTTTAATATTAGCAAGTAATGGAATCGAAAATCATAAACGCTCTTTACCATATACATCTTTTGATATTTGAGCACCCGGCCATTAAAGGTACTGTTGGCCTTGGCGGTGGGTATCCTGTGAAAATATTTCCACCCGTCAAAAACCGCCACAAACAGAAAGAACATCAAAATGTAGACAGACTTTGTCCGTATACAAATAATAAATATCGCATAAACAGTATGTTATTGTCATATATTTGACCATTGTTATGTAAACAAAAGCATAAAAAGTTACATTTCTGGTGTTTGTTTATATTATGATGGTAAACATAAAGAGCGCTCTTTGTTGGTGAATTCCTGATATGGAACTAATAAAGAGCGTTTATGTCATTTGTGTGTGATTAGCCAGTAGCATTGTGCTGTCTTCTGTAACACAATCAGGCTCTAGCTTAGGTAAACTATAGTAGGTCTTTATGATAACATGCTGTTTACTCGATGGTCATGGTATATATGAACGAAATTGTATACGTTTTAATGTTTTTTTCTGTTTACGGTGTTTGGAACAAATATGAATATTTTCGACAATTAAGGCCGCACGTGCCTTTAAGGAACAATAACCAAGTAAGTCTAAATACGCAGCCTTATTAAAACGACTTCCAATTTTGTGACGTTGTTATATACTATATTACTTTTGAGATTATGCGGAATATTTTTAATTGTTTTTTATTTTGGACGATTCGTATATAAGCCAACGCAAACAAGTATCTAGAAATACGGAGCAAGTTTAAAGCGCCCAAATGTAACTTTATAATAGTTCTTTTCGAGATTCTCGATAATATTTAACTGTTCTGTTGGAAGAATCGACAGTACTGGTATGTGCGGGGTTGAACAACATGTTTGTAACCACGGTAACCCATTTATAAAAGTGCAGTATTTTGTTCCTGTACAACTGACATAATTATATCAAATACTGATGAGCCATTCACCCGTTTGAGCTCCAACGACAACATGGACAACCTATTTAGAGTTATGCGGTGAAGGTGAACTTGGCGAGCAACTTGTTTACAGCGGGTTGGAAAGAGGATATAAGGATGTCAATGAACACGAAGGAGTGCCTCAAGAGATGGCTTGTTTCAGCATTGATAGCCATCGCAATGTTTTTGAAAACTAATCTCTCATAAACTATGGAATACTATTAGGGCCACCTCCTAATGGCGCGAGTAGAAAGCGATAAAATGTGCGCTATTAGTCGCGCAGCGAAAGCAACAAAATGTGCGCCATTATGTCGTTAATTATGGCACTTGGGTCGCTTTCGATAATGTCATGCGATAATGTCGCATGTTTTGGCGCGCCGAAAGCGACAGACTGTGCGCCATAATGTCGCACATTCTGTCGCCTTCGCCGCGCGGCTGATGGCGCACATATTGTCGCTTCTAATAGTCCTAATAGTAGTCCATAATAAACAAAGCTAAATATTCAAACCCAATGGACCAATGAAAAGCTAGAGCACTAAACTAGTGCAAGCACTGGATTTATTTTTTGGAAAAGATACTGTTTGTGCAATTTGGCACACTTAATCCAAAATCGTTCCTGCCAGAATGAATGTATAAGGACCAAGAAACCAGTACGTGGAATTTAATTTAATTTTTAGAATTATTTTTATGATGAAAAACATGTCATCTAGTTCCGAGTTATGGGTTATCTCCCTTTGACAATGAACATATCTTATAGTTCATAGAAGATGTTCAGTTAGCTATACAACAAATGAGCGGTAATGCGGTAAGAAATCTTTCTCATTACTATCTGAAAAGAACTGAGATTTCTGCAAGGGTGAACAATTTGGTTCCCATAGCAACAACTTAAAACCGCTTTGTTGACTCCTTTTGATCTTGACGTAATACTAACGTAAAGGTGTATTTAGGGTTCCCTATATCAATGTTCATAATTACTTATTTGCTTTTTATTCATGGAGAATTTTTATTAATTCATTAAAAATAACACTTTTGGTGCAAGAAGTGCGACCGATATGTATATTGCTAAATATTGAAATTTATTATTCATTTATTTCATATACTGCAGTTTCGGGCGAACCTTCGGAATAGCTAACATTCAGAATAGAGAACCTTCGGAATAGAGAACCTTCGGAATAGAGAACCCTATCCACAGTTTCGACATCCCAGAAGGACAGCAATAATCATTATGTATATATAAATATAAATCCAGAACATATTGTTATATGGGTTATGGTTGATTTGGTAGCTATAACATTTGGTGGAGTTTGTGTGATTGTTTGTTTGATTTAACTAATGTCGGAGCAGGATTTTGTGCGAAGGAGTATTTTCTTCATATATACGTTAGTCAAGTTAGTCAGCTACTCTGGAAGGCAGTACATACGGTAGATCAATAATATAGAGAACTGGTGGTTGAGTGTGGGAGTAGTGGGGGAGTTAGTAGATCAATAATAGAGAACTGGTGGTTGAGTGTGGGCGTAGTGGGGGAGTTAGTAGATCAATAATAGAGAACTGGTGGTTGAGTGGGGGAGTTAGTAGATCAATAATAGAGAACTGGTGGTTGAGTGTGGGAGTAGTGGGTGAGTTAGTAGATCAATAATAGAGAACTGGTGGTTGAGTGTGGGAGTAATGGGGGAGTTAGTAGATCAATAATAGAGAACTGGTGGTTGAGTGTGGGAGTAGTGGGGGAGTTAGTAGATCAATAATAGAGAACTGGTGGTTGAGTGGGGGAGTTAGTAGATCAATAATAGAGAACTGGTGGTTGATTGTGGGAGTAGTGGGGGAGTTAGTAGATCAATAATAGAGAACTGGTGGTTGAGTGGGGGAGTTAGTAGATCAATAATAGAGAACTGGTGGTTGAGTGTGGGAGTAGTGGGGGGGGGGGGGGTAGTAGATCAATAATAGAGAACTGGTGGTTGAGTGTGGGAGTAGTGGGGGAGTTAGTAGATCAATAATAGAGAACTGGTGGTTGAATGTGGGAGTAGTGGGGGAGTTAGTAGATCAATAATAGAGAACTGGTGGTTGAGTGGGGGAGTTAGTAGATCAATAATAGAGAACTGGGGGTTGATTGGGAGTAGTGGGGGAGTTAGTAGATCAATAATAGAGAACTGGTGGTTGAGTGTGGGAGTAGTGGGGGGGGGGGGTTAGTAGATCAATAATAGAGAACTGGTGGTTGAATGTGGGAGTAGTGGGGGAGTTAGTAGATCAATAATAGAGAACTGGTGGTTGAGTGGGGGAGTTAGTAGATCAATAATAGAGAACTGGTGGTTGAGTGGGGGAGTTAGTAGATCAATAATAGAGAACTGGTGGTTGATTGGGAGTAGTGGGGGAGTTAGTAGATCAATAATAGAGAACTGGTGGTTGAGTGTGGGAGTAGTGGGGGTGTTAGTAGATCAATAATATAGAGAACTGGTGGTTGAGTGTGGGAGTAGTGGGGGTGTTAGTAGATCAATAATATAGAGAACTGGTGGTTGAGTGTGGGAGTAGTGGGGGGGGGGGGGGTTAGTAGATCAATAATAGAGAACTGGTGGTTGAGTGTGGGAGTAGTGGGGGAGTTAGTAGATCAATAATAGAGAACTGGTGGTTGAGTGTGGGAGTAGTGGGGGGGGGGGTTAGTAGATCAATAATAGAGAACTGGTGGTTGAGTGTGGGAGTAGTGGGGAGTTAGTAGATCAATAATAGAGAACTGGTGGTTGAGTGTGGGAGTAGTGGGGGGGGGGGGGGGTTAGTAGATCAATAATAGAGAACTGGTGGTTGAGTGTGGGAGTAGTGGGGGAGTTAGTAGATCAATAATAGAGAACTGGTGGTTGAGTGGGGGAGTTAGTAGATCAATAATAGAGAACTGGTGGTTGATTGGGAGTAGTGGGGGAGTTAGTAGATCAATAATAGAGAACTGATGGTTGAGTGTGGGCGTAGTGGGGGAGTTAGTAGATCAATAATAGAGAACTGGTGGTTGAGTGTGGGAGTAGTGGGGGAGTTAGTAGATCAATAATAGAGAACTGGTGGTTGAGTGTGGAAGTAGTGGGGGAGTTAGTAGATCAATAATAGAGAACTGGTGGTTGAGTGGGGGAGTTAGTAGATCAATAATAGAGAACTGGTGGTTGATTGGGAGTAGTGGGGGAGTTAGTAGATCAATAATAGAGAACTGGTGGTTGAGTGGGGGAGTTAGTAGATCAATAATAGAGAACTGGTGGTTGAGTGTGGGAGTAGTGGGTGAGTTAGTAGATCAATAATAGAGAACTGGTGGCTGAGTGTGGGAGTAGTGGGTGAGTTAGTAGATCAATAATAGAGAACTGGTGATTGAGTGTGGGAGTAGTGCGGGGGGGGGGGGGTTAGTAGATCAATAATAGAGAATTGGTGATTGAGTGTGGGAGTAGTGGGGGAGTTAGTAGATCAATAATAGAGAACTGGTGGTTGAGTGTGGGAGTAGTGGGAGAGTTAGTAGATCAATAATAGAGAACTGGTGGTTGAGTGTGGGAGTAGTGGGGGAGTTAGTAGATCAATAATAGAGAACTGGTGGTTGAGTGTGGGAGTAGTGGGGGAGTTAGTAGATCAATAATAGAGAACTGGTGATTGAGTGGAGGAGTAACTCCATAAGTGGGGAGTCAGTAGATTACTAAACTGCGTAGTTCATATACCGGTATACTAAGCCAAATTTCAGTCCTTCCTTGTGAATATATTTTTGTTTTTATTCAGTTATCGAAACGCTTTGTTGCTATAGTATATTGCTGAATTATATCGAATAGTTTCGTATTTCTTTGGGACGAGATATATGGTATTCCGAAAATAACTTCGTTTATGCTAGGAAATTGAAGGCGTTCGCGAGTCAATTTATCAGCGAGGACGGCGCGCTCAGACTGATACAAGCGGCAGCTAAAGAAAAAATTAAAGACGTCGTCGGGTGGATTTCCACAGAAGCACACAGGGATGTCGGAGATATAATTGTTAAACATATCAGAGCGGAGTTCGCTACACCTATTTCGGATACGACAGTGTAGGATGCTGTTTTTTCCGTTGTCATGTGTAGAAGTGCAAAGGAGGGGCGGGTGAGGGATCCAATAGTTGCAAATTAGTTTTAATATCGAATATTGGCCGACGTCAGTGATTAGTTTGGGAAATTTATTCCACTCAGTGGTTGCCGCCGGAAAAGGACTATTTGTAATGTTCTGTATTACAGAAATATGAATAACATTTATTGAGTTATTAACGAGACACCTCTTTATTGAGTTATTAACCAGACACCTCTTTATTGAGTTATTAACCAGACACCTCTTTATTGAGTTATTAACCAGACACCTCTTTATTGAGTTATTAACCAGACACCTCTTTATTGAGTTATTAACCAGACACCTCTTTATTGAGTTATTAACCAGACACCTCTTTATTGAGTTATTAACCAGACACCTCTTTATTGAGTTATTAACCAGACACCTCTTTATTGAGTTATTAACCAGACACCTCTTTATTGAGTTATTAACCAGACACCTCTTTATTGAGTTATTAACCAGACACCTCTTTATTGAGTTATTAACCAGACACCTCTTTATTGAGTTATTAACCAGACACCTCTTTATTGAGTTATTAACCAGACACCTCTTTATTGAGTTATTAACCAGACACCTCTTTATTGAGTTATTAACCAGACACCTCTTTATTGAGTTATTAACCAGACACCTCTTTATTGAGTTATTAACCAGACACCTCTTTATTGAGTTATTAACCAGACACCTCTTTATTGAGTTATTAACCAGACACCTCTTTATTGAGTTATTAACCAGACACCTCTTTATTGAGTTATTAACCAGACACCTCTTTATTGAGTTATTAACCAGACACCTCTTTATTGAGTTATTAACCAGACACCTCTTTATTGAGTTATTAACCAGACACCTCTTTATTGAGTTATTAACCAGACACCTCTTTATTGAGTTATTAACCAGACACCTCTTTATTGAGTTATTAACCAGACACCTCTTTATTGAGTTATTAACCAGACACCTCTTTATTGAGTTATTAACCAGACACCTCTTTATTGAGTTATTAACCAGACACCTCTTTATTGAGTTATTAACCAGACACCTCTTTATTGAGTTATTAACCAGACACCTCTTTATTGAGTTATTAACCAGACACCTCTTTATTGAGTTATTAACCAGACACCTCTTTATTGAGTTATTAACCAGACACCTCTTTATTGAGTTATTAACCAGACACCTCTTTATTGAGTTATTAACCAGACACCTCTTTGTTCTAGGGGAGTGTAGATCCTGGATAGGATGGGGCTTATTCGTTTGCTATTTTATTGACTAGTTGCAGTTTGTGTATCTGTCGCCTTCTATCGAGAGAAGGCCACCCCATTTTCTGCAGAACTGTGTTTTAGATGCAGAGCGAGTGATGCCACTGACAATCCGCCCAGCTTCAATGTGTAGTCGATCGAGCTTATCTAGGAGATATTATGGTGCGCTGCCCCACACTACGTCGAGTAATCAAATAGGGGTAGTATATACGTTGTATAGATAATTTCAATTATTTTTCTGTCAAGTTGGTACTTCAGGCGCCTTAGTTGAGCTAGTCGAGAGACAATCCGATTGACCAGGCCGTCGATATGGGCATCCCGATTGAGGTTTGACTGTAGTTCCAGACCAAGGTGTGACCTCTAGATGGGAGCCTCCTGTTTTGACCGAAATTCGTTGAAAAACATTCCCGCCAATTACCATCTTGGAATTTACTCAAATTTCATATGGATCTTCGGTGTGACTTCCAAATGGCAGCCAGCTTGAATATTACTCTTTGCATTACTAATTCGTTGGCACACCCTACAAGCCACATCCCTCATCCGATCATCGCCAAATTTCATATGGATCTTCGGTGTGACTTCCAAATTGCAGCCAGCTTGAATATTACTCTTTGCATTACTAAATTCGTTGGCACACCCTACAAGCCACATCTCTCATCCGATCTCATCCGAATTTTGTTGAAAAACATGGCTGCCAGTGCAGCCATCTTGGATTCCAAAGTTGAACTACAGTGTCATTGAAACGATCATTTATATTTCTCTTGAATTTGATAACCGGTATATGATTCTGCCTAACGTTTTGTAGCATGTTTACTATTTGTCCCCGGTGCCCGATATGCTTTTGAATTCGTGTATACTCAAAAAGACGGGTGAGTGAGTTCATGCAAAAAGGATGAACATTTAATTCGTCGTGTTACTGACCCGGGTTTATCAATTGGCGGCGTGTATAGTACATGAGACTCTCGGGTGCCGATGCCCCGTGTTATGTGTCTACCCAAGTCCGTCTGTACTGCTAGCTGTGCATTCGTATCATTCTGATTGTAAATAACATACTTTTTCTATATGGCTGTACAAACGAGACTGTCTGATAATCTAACCGAGAACCATTTGTGATTCGGATGCGCACGGATGCAATAAAGATATTGAGAAGCGGCAAGCAGACAGATTGGAGAGATTGTTTCTTTGTGTTAGACTGCATGGTTCTCGTTAGACTGCATGGTTCTCGTTAGACTGCATGGTTCTCGTCGCGAAGCGTCCAGAGCCACGGTTCTATTCGCTATAGCAATGTCTACGATCACAAGTTATAGTTGCCGAATTCGGATAACATTACGCTCGTCCCAAATTCCACGATATACTGGAAAATAAATGACACATAAAGTGGAATACTAAATCCCGATTAAGTACTGTGTCTCTCATGTGTTGACATATAGGTTTATGTGGACAACAATTCGATGTATATGTTGTTTGTAATACTGGCTCTTCTCCGCAAAGAACCAGTCCCTAATCGTGCACATTCTGCTAATTCCGCGGCGATGCAGTGGTGTTAGTATCACCAGCCGCCAATCGTTTTGTGAAGTCATCTGGTTCTGATGTCTGCCTTGCATGATCATCGCCATAATCAGTATTGCCATCGTCCTCACCATCGTCATCACCATCATCACCATCGTTATCGCCACTATCATCGTTATCGTCATCATCATCATTATCGTTATCGCCACCATCATCGTTATCGCCATCATCATCATTATCGTTATCGCCATCATCACGATCGTCTTCGTCGCCATCTGACATCATTAACATAACCATCAACATAATCTTCAGTATTACCATCACCATCAGTGATATATACCGTTATTATTTGTGCTATGACTTAAATTATTCAGTTCGATGTGTGAACTCCGGACTGGAACGAACCATTTTAATTCCATAATCGTAGAAGACCAGGGTTTTCAGAAAACATGTCCTCACGTTGGTACTTTCTAAAGCGTTCGTACATAAACCAACCCCAGATGAGGCAGGCATCACCAGAAGTGTGAAATATTATCAGCCTATACAGCCCCTGGGAATTCCGAAAAACGGAGGTACAATACCAGTCAAAAGAAGTGGTATATTAAGCGAGCTATTTTCGCGCCCAATATCGCAATAATATTGCAAGTGGAAACGCTTATAAGCGCGCCGCTTGCGATATTATTGCAATATTTTGCGCTTAATATCGCAATATTTCGCGCTTAATATTGCGTCATATTGTGCTCAAAATTGTGACATTTATATCAAATTATTGTTCTTCTATATTGTTTATAGCATAAATAGAGACAATGTTTTAGATTTGTATATAATTATTGTTTTAAATGCTATATGTACACTATATGCACAGTATTTATCTCATATAAATATAACACTATCGGGTCTGTATGAAATTTAGCACGCTTAATATCGCAATATTTTGCTTTCAATATCGCAATAATAAGCGCGACAGATTTATGGTTTTGCGCTATAATCGCGCCTTTTTCGAAATTAAGCGCGCTCAATATCACAATAAAGAAGGCGCGCCTGATAGCATATATGATATTGTACTCAATCAGATTGCGCGTTACAACCGGATGCTCAGCAGATTTACTAGTATGTCTGTGTATACGAATACTGCTGATTTGTGGTATTTTGCATTTTACTTATTTACTCTATTAATCTGAAAATAGTTTAGGAATTTTTGACAAAGGTTGCCAAATTGGAGAGGTCATATTTAAGTTATGGGACGCGAAGTCTAGTATGTCTAAGTAAATAAGTAAATGGCTAGTTCAAAACTATTAACAATGATTTAGCCATTTCCTATAGATAACCACATAGTATTTATATCCGTCCGTATTCCGTTAAAATACAAATAATAATCAATATGGATGCTTCTTATAAAATATATATTACTCCCATCATAAAATTATAAATCTCATGTATGTTAATTACAAAAGTAGTGTCAATAAATACATCGTTCAAAATAGTTATGACCATCCCAACGAACAGAAAATTGCATGGTCTAGAACCTACATGTGGTAAAACGTGACGGCATAACCCGATGCCGTGCGTATATATTTTGGAATTAGCCACATAATTTCTAAAACATTACGATAATTTCGAAGTTAAGCAAATTCCTGTTTATTGACATTTAATATTTGTAAATTTCAAATTTATCGATATGCAATAAATTTAAAGGCACGTGCGGCCTTAATTGTCGAAAATATTCATATTTGTTCCAAACACCGTAAACAGAAAAACATTAAAACGTATACAATTTCGTTCATATATACCATGACCATCGCGTAAACAGCATAGTATCATAAAGACCTACTATAGTTTACCTAAGCTAGAGCCTGATTGTGTTACAGAAGACAGCACAATGCTACTGGCTAATCACACACAAATGACATAAACGCTCTTTATTAGTTCCATATCAGGAATTCACCAACAAAGAACGCTCTTTATGTTTACCATCATAATATAAACAAACACCAGAAAAGTAACTTTTTATGCTTTTGTTTACATAACAATGGTCAAATAAATATATGACAATAACATACTATTTATGCGATATTTCTTATTTGTATACGGACAAAGTCTGTCTACATTTTGATGTTCTTTCTGTTTGTGGCGGTTTTTGACGGTTTTTCACAGGATACCCACCGCCAAGGCCAACCGTACCTTTAATGTTTCCAGTATTATAAATCTCATATAAATTTTCACTATGGAATTTCTTGCAAGTTTCCCATTAGGAAATCTTATGTTTCATTTAGTGAATTTCTGCACATTTATGCCTGGTATAAATGATGAATATATATACGATTAGTGTCCCTTGTAATCTTAAACACTAAAAAATCTAGATCGACTGACATCCGCATTTATGCACCTCGAAAAAATAAATGGGGGATTGGTTATTCTGAATAAACGCGAATTTAGTAAGCATATATGCATTCATAAATTCAGGGACCAAACTTTATGCAAGATTTGTTTCTCATAAATTCACATATTTTTAAAGCGACTATTGCGATTCCTTTGGGTGGAGGCCATCCCGTCACGTAACACGATTTCTAGATACATTTACATTGTTCGATCTATATACTTTCATGTCGTGCCCAAAGTTTTGATTATTTGAATAATTCATCTAAAAATTCACTAAGCATTTGTTATATTACGGGTCGCGACCAAATAGATTGAAGCTAGTGTTTGCCGTTTAAATTTGGACATTAAATAGAACGTTACCTAATTACTTTTACAAGGCACAAACGCAGATAACACTTTTTCTGGAGGCTCAATTTTTTAAAAGGTATATAACAATTAAACAGTGATGCTCCATAAAAGAAAATATGTGCTTAATAAAATATATGACGTCACATAATATACCTCCAACCACAATCAGCTCTCGTGCGTTCTCACGGAAGTAGTGGCCCGGTATCAGTGGCTGTAAATCTTAGGATTTATTGAGTAATAAATATATCAGCGGTATCAAGACTTCTACTGTATCTCATATGTGACCCGCCATATCAAATCCAGTCGTCAGTCGGGATTTTTTTTACCCTTTGCCAATGCATTCTCCTATATATGCGAGTCGACCTTAGGCCGCCTCGCATATATAAGAGAATGTATTGGCCTAACAATTTTTTATCATTTTTTTTAAATAAATGTTTCTTACATTTTTTAGGACATAAAATAAAAAACATCCATTACCCTGCAGGGAGCCCCACACATATATAGAAGCATATATAAGAGTGTCGTCTGCTCATGTTTGTCTGGGGCTCTGTATGGGTAAAATTATAAAAAATTGTTAGGCCAATGCATTCTCTTATATATGCGAGGCGACCTATGGTCGACTCGCATATATAAGAGAATGCATTGGCACAGGGTAAACAAATTCCGACTTACGACTGGATTTGATATGGCGGGTCACATATGTCCGGATTGGTCACAGAATTTGTTTTATGTATAATATTGTTAGATGTGCAAATGGATTCGCTGTCAAATTTCTCGTTTTTCTTTCTAATTGAGAAATAAGTCTTGATTCGATTAAGGTTATACAGTTATAACTGAAAAGTTGGAACACAAATTCTATAACACACGTCAACTTTTATTTGCCTTTTCGGCTATAGCTCGTAAGCTTAATCTAAACCAGAGTTCTTTTATAAGTTTCTTATAATTTAGTCGCTGTATTTGTCGAAAACGTATATATTTCACCAATATATTTCCACAAAATTTCTAAATTCCCTGTGATGAACAATTATTTCGTGGGAACGAATAGCTGTCAATAACGCACCCGGGTGAAGAGAAACTTCATTTGCATCAGTTGGATTGTTTGGTCCATTGAGACCAACAATGCTGGCATCCTTCCGAACACGTGTGAGACTATCCGTTGTCCGATACATATTAAGTTTATCGAAATAAGAAATAACCTTGATGGCTGATTAAGTGACAACCAACTGTGTTACATTGTATATTCCTTTGTATATTCCGTTAAGCTTATGCTTAAATTATCATGTGATAGCCTTAAATGTGAAAACGTCATAACGTCGCGACGTAGAAGGCAGGAACGGAAATTGCTCCGTGAAATTTCTGTCTCTTCGGAAAATCAATGTCGGTGATTTTTAACATACTATTTCGGCGGGTCATCGGAGACTTATCGGAGAGGAAAGCTAGGATAAGATGGATACAAACGAGGAATGCTTTATGGTGACGGACGAGCGGGATTACAAACTTGATGTGCAGAAAGTGGAAAAAAAGAAGAATAACGGTATGAAGGACGAATATGAGAAAATCGAAGTAAAAAACAGAGGTAAATGTATTACTATTGAACTAGACACTATGAAATTCGAATGTTACCGGAAAGGTGTTACTGCTAAATATTGGGACAGCCGGAAATTAATGGAAAAATCTGGAGCTGTATGGCGATGTGTTAGCGATACTGCATGGTAAGAATATTGTGGAGGACATTGTCAATGTACCAACGAAAACAAAATCGAGACGAGTCACAATTCATTTAATTAGGACCCAAAACAAAATTATGCTACAGGGTACAAAGGCCAATATTTCATGGTGGATTCAAAATGTTCTTCCAGCAGTTTATGAGACTGGATTCGGCTCTGTAGTTATACCTAGAACATTCAAGGATATAAATGATGCCATTGATTGGGAGAAAGCGGAAGAAATTGTGAATAAGGATCCCAGCGGTGCAGATGGAGAGGAAGAGATCACTGACGATAAAGCTATATCTGGACACGACGAGAGCGTGGTGCAGTGTGATGAGGTGAATAAGAAAGAGGTGTTATTTGTGACTCCTCGGAGGAAGCGTGGTGTGTCCACACTACCACAGCTCGAAAGGCAAATTCTGGAACATTGAATTTTCTGTCAACCGCATCTATCAAACGGTCAGTGCCAGTGGATGAGATGCAGCTCATGGTTGAGGAAACTAAACTGGAACAAAATGAAATGAATGACTATCTCCACGAAGAAATCGCGGGTATTTCACGGCAACTGAAAGAGGATATGGACAAAAAGACATCCGAAATAACATGTAAAATACGGAATAGTTTCGAAATTAAAACAGAGTTGGAGGATAAAATCGCAAAGTTAGATAAAGAATGCAAGGAACTGAAGCGACACAATGGTCGACTTGCTAATCAGGTTTCTTCATTGAAGAGGTCTAAAAAAGGACATGAATGCCAGGTCGCTGATATTGAAGAAACTGCTACTCCAAATTCGGAACCAGGAAATGTGAAATCTAAGGAATGCAAATAAATCACAGCTGGCGATTGTGATTGAGAGGAACAGATTCTAGACGACAGCGTGGTCGTCTCAAATAAATTCGACGCCTTATCATTTATAAATGAAAGCTTGCAGTCGATTCCAGGAGAGTGTGACATTGATTATTCTGATGCGAAGCATGAAAATGTGACATCGGAATCAGACAATTACAGCCACCAGAAATTTACTAAAACGTCTTCACTCCAAACACCAATTCATCTCATCCTTGGTGATTCTGTTTTAAGAAAGCGCGATCCAAATAGGATGGCGTTAGTAGGTGAGCGTGCGGAGATAGTGTTCCAACCAGGTCAGAGGATTGCCGGCTTAATGAGATGGCTGGACGATGACAATACTGTAAAGTTCAATAATGTACATATTTAAAGTTACTGTACATACTGGCATCAACAGTTGTCGGTATGGTATTCAGACGTCGAGAGAGGAAATTTCGGACTTGATAGGGAAACTTCGAGAAAAATTACCTGCAGCAAAGATAAGTTATTCTTCAATTCTCCCTACACTGCATTCGGACCGCATCAATGAATTGGTTCTGGAAACAAATAACCTTATTCGTGAGGTGTGTCAAAATAATGGGTGTCATTTCATTGACAACTCGCCTGGATTTGTGAATTTGAACACATCTGAGATCTACAGAGACTTGTATTGGGACAATTGGCACCCTAGTTATTCGGGAGTCAGGGTCTTAGCTAAGAACATTATATATACGAAGAATACTCCACAACCAGGACAATTTCAAAGTAAATTCCAACAAGTTCGTGATAATAGATGGTACAACCGAGAGAACTTCTCACATAATCAGTGCAGAGGAGACGCTCACAGCGGGAGAGTTATACAGGACCAGAGATTTGGAGCCGCTTACGCCGGTCCGTTTAAGCCGCGACAGCCAAGCGTTTCAAATCCCAATGTGACACAGAATAAGAGTGCACGTACTGACTCTTCTCTGAGAGATGACTTGAGGGTATTCACCAGTCAACTTATAAAATTTTCAGAAACAATCAGTAGAACAGTCAATGCTTAGAAATTGGGATACAATTTAGTTCATATTCATGTGTATATATGTTATTTAATGTATGTCATATATATGTTAATGTTGAAATCACACGAACAATTTAAATATCCGATGATCGTTAACAGGCCTATTGTAAATTCACGAAAAGGAAAAATTTATATTAACTATAGATTTGAGTATTGAAAGACTCCGCTCTATCTCCGATGGCCGCGGAATACTTATATTTATATAATACTTATATTTATATAATTCCGATGTTTAAAGTTCTCAATTCAGACACACACAGCGTGTGCTATTCGTCGTGGAATGCACAGGGTCTTGTAAATAAAGTAACAGATCTTGAATTCACTGCACTTTTAAATCGTTATGACTTGATTACAATAACTGAAACGTGGCACAACGATGCTGCATTGATACAAATGCCTAACTATAGATGTATAGAACTATGTCGCGATACGCACAAGAATGCAAGATGCGGCGTAGCTTTCTATTGTCGCTTGAAATATGAAAAGTTCATAAAACGTACTGAATACATTAACAATGTGGCTTTATCAATAGAATTTGATGGTAAGATGTTCAACATTGACGAGAATATCGTATTTATATCCGTTTACATTCCACCAGAAAATTCTAGTTATTGGAAAACAAAACGATAAGAAAGAACTTGTTTTTACTAACATTGAAGAGTATATCGCTAGTTTGGAGCCTAATAAGTTAGTTATAATGGGGGGTGATTTCAACGCACGCACAGGTGAACAACCGGACTATGTTCCGCAGGACGATGATTCTCATGTCACACTTTCTGAAAACTATATTTTAGATACAGTTAGAGATAGGTTGAGCTTAGATAAAAATTGTAACGGTTTTGGAAAGAAGCTCCTGTCGATGTGCCAATCGACCGGAATGCGAATATTAAATGGAAGGAAATTTGGTGATTTGCTTGGAAATTTAACGAGTTACCATTACAATGGAACTAGCGTCGTTGATTACATACTTATTAAAGAGCGCCATTTGTCTGATATAAGCTATTTTTGTATCAAATCACCAACAGAATATTCAGATCATTGCCAGCTGGCAATGCACATAAAATTAAGTAAAAATTGTCCGACTAAAAAGCGACTAAAATATAAGTATAACGTGTGTTCAACACAGACGAAATGGTACAAAGAAAGTAGTGAAAGAGCAAAGCAAGCTGTTTTTCAACCGCACGTGCGAAGTAAACTTATAAAGTTCCAAATGTCTTCGTACGGGCTAGATCCCACAGATACGGAAATGGCGATTCGAGATTTAAATGAAATACTCCAGTTAATAAATAATGCATCAACAAAAGTATTTTCCCTTAATAAACATAGGTGCAGACGTAAACGACTATGGTTTGATAATGAATGCAAAAGTCTTAAAAAAGAAACGGAAAATGTCATTGAGGAAATGAAAAGAAAACCACATGATAGATCTCTGACATTGAAATTTTTCACAGCAAAAAAAGCATATAAACGGGAGACAAAAAGAAAATCTCGCATTTTCCACCAAAATATTGTTGACGAGCTATCAAATCTCGAAACCAGTGACCCCTCGACATATTGGAGAATCGTGAATAATATGCGACCGAAGAAGGAAAACTCTAATAATTTAGACCCGGATGAAACAATCGATTTTTTCGATAAACTGCTATGTCCAAAAATCGAAAGCAATTAAAATCCGTGAAACAAAGTACCGTTGTGACAAATTTCAACAATGATGATATAACTAAAGGCGAGATATTAGATAACCTGTATCAACTTAAAAATAACAAAGCTAGTGGACCAGATAACATTTCAAATGAATTATTAAAATCAGTAATTCCATTTATGTTGGACGAGGTCACAAATTTTTTCAACACAGTTTTACACTCAGGTCATTACCCTGTATGCTGGAGCGAGTCAACAATCAAAACCCTATATACAAAGGGCAATAGACATGACCCTAACAATTATAGACCTATTGCTTTAAGTGGTAATTTTGGTAAGTTATTCAACAAAGTTATAAACACACGAATAAACTGTTATCTTGAAGCAAATGACTTAATTAGTGACAAGCAATTCGGATTTAGGAAAAATCGGAGTACAATTGATAGCGCTTTTATATTGCGAACTATCGTTAATAGGTATAAAGAAAACAAAAAACCTATATATGCAGCTTTTGTTGATTTTCAGAAAGCATTTGATTCAGTTGATAGATCGTTGTTATTCGAAAAATTGCAACGTGTAGGAATTAATGGTCATATATATATGACGCGTTATCTTCTCTTTACAAATCAAGTTACTATTCTGTTAAAACAACGGCGGGAATTGGTCCCCCTATATTGTCTACAATAGGTGTCCGTCAAGGGTATTCTATATCCCCTACGTTGTTCAAGATTTTCATTGATGATATGGCTAATATTTTTGACGAAACATGTGACCCCGTACACGTTCATGATCATAACCTCAATCATTTGCTTTTCGCAGACGATCTGGTGATACTATCTGAATCACCGACAGGTTTACAATCGGGAATTAAGAAGTTAGAGCAATACGCGCTTGACAATGAACTATCTGTTAATGTAAGCAAAACAAAATGTATGATCTTTCGTTCAAGGAAAACAAAACATGGTCCTGTATTTAACATTAAAGATATGCCAATAGAAGTAGTGGATGAATATAAATATTTAGGACTAATTTTCACATCTAATGGAAAAATGAAAAAAATACAGGATAATCTGAGCGCAAAAGCATCAAAAGCCATGTTCTTTTTAACAAATTTAACAAAAACAACACCGGTGTTACCTATCGCCATTAAATGCAAACTATTCGATAAACTAATTAAGCCTATTTTATTGTATGGATGTGAGATATGGTTCACTGACCTTAATTTGCCGTTCAAAGATACCATACCATGTGAACAAACACATCTAAAGGTTTGTAAACGGGCTCTATGTTTGACTAGAAAGGCCTCAAATCACGCTTCTAGAGCAGAGTTAGGCCGTTTCCCTATCGCGAATGATGCCATTTTACAATTCTTCAGGTACATGCTAAAACTATCAAAAGTAGATGACCATAATATCTTATCCGCATGCTACAAAGAATCTCTGAATTGTAAATTACCTTTAACATGGCTCACCCAATTGTTGCGTTATAACATTGTAATCAATAACGCAGGCCAACTATCAGGGCAGCGTGAACAGATGCTGACTAAGAATATTGAAATCAGAACACTTGGAAGTGTTTCGCAATGATATATTCAATGACGATAGACCGACAGGGAAAAATAAACTACGAACCTATAGGATATTTAAAGATGAATACAAAATTGAGCCATATGTCATTCACACACGATCACAAATTGCTTACGAAATGTTTTCTGGATTGCGCGTGAGCAACCACATATTAGCAATAGAAAAAGGGAGGCATAGACAACCAGTAATACCATTAGAAAATCGGCTGTGTTCCATGTGTGACAAACAATGTGTCGAATCTGAAATGCATTTTATCATACGATGATTTAAGATCTAATTTATTCAGCGAAATTGAGAAACACGATAGTGAATTCAATAATTTGAATGATGCAGATAAATTTGCACTGATTATGAGAAATGATAACATTAAATTAATTAACAAGGTTTGCAACATAATCCGGCTATTCTTCCTTCGGCGGAATAATACAACTTGAAGAAATTGTTGAGGGAATGTTGATAAGAACTGTGTTTGTTATAATAATTTTGTTATGTATTGCTTATTTATGTATATGATATTCATCAGTATCTTGCAACTGCCCATTGGGGTGTTTTGCAATAAATTCTTGTATCTTGTATCTTGTATAGGTGTCAGTGCGATTTGGTACCACTCAATCTCTCACCTCAATGTTGTCACAAAGAACAACTGTTTGGTTTGTGTGGGCTTTTCGACGTTTTAGCCACTGGGTTTATGTCACGGATGGAGGAACAACCATTCCGAAAGTTCATTTTACTAGGAAACTACCTCAATGCATGTAAACACCACCCCCTGAAAACAACTGACAAACATAGCTCACACACGAGGTTCAAATACGTCCTATATGTTCAGATCGGTTCATTGTGAACTTATTTGAATCTGAAATAAGCCCACTGTGAACATATCCGTTATTCAGTTGAATGGCACAGGTCACCGTGAAAAAACATTAGCATGGTAAATAGGGTTGTAAAGAACATAATAGTTCCATACTGGACTTATTTCGTTTTGAAATACGTTCACATTGAAGTTATTGAACCTATAACCACCTCGAAATAGGTTCAAATTTAAGATTATGGTCCAGGAGAACAGGCTGACTGACAGACTTTCCAAGACACACGAATCAAGTGATTTTCACTGTGCGTGGATCACAAATGCGCACTTATTTTGGAATAGAACCAGCTTTGGCATCGCTTGACGGATTACAGGTGTGTAGGCTTAACCCTTCCATGGAAGACTAGCATATATATAAGAGAATGCACTGGCACGCGTTCGTTAATGCTGCATCAGCGCAGCTCCCTTCATGAAAGGGTTATTCATGAGCCATGCCACTTAATTAATTGATCCACTGGAGGGGGCGAAAGACATTTTACGACTGATACTAATGTTAGTGACAGCTCGCGATATATTTCTATTTTGTTGTTGAATTATTTCAAGGAATTTAGTAATAGAGGATCTCACATGAGTTTCTATTTTATACGGAATTTATCAACCGAGTTCACTAAATTCGATTTGAGCCGAGGTTTACCGAGGCTCAAATAGAATTTAGAGGACGAGGTTGATAAATTACGTATAAAATAGGACGAGTGTGAGATACCTTTTATCACATGAATCAAATAAACCCGAAGCAACGCGAAATATTCATCGAAAACAACAATCATAAACTACAGCGATCGCAAGTGATTTGAAGAACGCCGTGACGTCATCGCACGCGCTGATATTAAACGTGTCTATTACCGATAATTATGAAACTGCTTTTATGGCCAAATTATGTGATAAACGTAGATCTCGTATATCGGGTTGCCACTGGCACACACATAAACAGTGTGGAATACCCTTTATACGACGATACGCTGTATGGTAGATACCCTTTATACGACGATACGCTGTATGGTAGATACCCTTTATACGACGATACGCTGTATGGTAGATATACTGTCGTGGCTGTGGTATTTTATGGGTTACATATCTGCTACTTAACCGATTATATTATAAGGACCCAAAGCCTTCGATGTGGGTTCATGCGAATAACAAATTTTATAAAAGTATGAAAAACAACTATTTTCAACAAGTACACGCAAACCTGATAAATTTGTTCTTATTTCCATTATTAATAACTCGGTACTGCTCATATCGAAACCATTGTTCTGCAAAATTTACAATGTCATTGCCTATCAACGTTCAAAAAGATACTAAAGTTTAATCAAAACTTGACTGTAACCATTTGAAAGGGTCAAAGCATTGAAAACTAGAGGTCTGATTCCATGAAATCAGATATACTTCCATGGTATCGACATGCAATGGGTTTAATGTACGTATATTCGTGTTCCTCTTCGTGTGAAGGTAAACTTGTGCTTCGTGATCTACTCTCAGACTTGAGTTGACATTTCGAGATCAGATATATTGAATGGTTTTATGTCATGGTTCGAACCAGCGTGGTAGTCATGGATGCTTCATGACAGTCTAATGTATCAATATATTGTATATATGGTTTAGTTGCCGGTTTAATGTTATAAAACCAAAAAATATCGTAATTGACAAAAAACTTATCCCCACACACTGTACAGGTAAGAGTACTTATAGCTTATAAGTTATAAAATTCCAATCAAAATATGCTGGCTATCGTAATTATCGATTTTAGCTGTCGGCAGAACCCGGTGGTCTGCATTAGGCAAGTACGATTAATTATCTCGATGATACAGATAAACTACTACTAAACAACAGGTCTGGCCGGACCAGGTTTAAACCAGAGATGACGAATGCGTCACTTAGACCTTTGATCTCGGGTTTAAACCACGGAATTAGCTGTCAATCGGCTGTTTAAACCTAGAGGTTTACACAGACCAGGTTTAAACCGGAGATGACGAATCCGGCCCAAGAGTTTTACGACGAGCACTAATGATAATTAAACATTCGCGATATATTTGCGACTTGATGTTGAATTATGTCACAGAATAGAAAAACGAAAAATTCGTATATCGAACATTCAGGTTGCCACTGACACACACAAATAAAATTGGTGAATACTTATACTACTTTTGTACGACGAGACACTTCTAGACATGTAGACATTGTTGTGTTTTATGGGTTAAATATTTCCTACTTAACCGATTTTATTAATCATTGATTTGTAAATATTTGACAGGTTACACAGACAGGCGTGGTTCTGAGTGGAGATTGGGTATAGATACCCCCGCTATAAATTCCCTAATAACATGTGAGACTATCTGATATCAAACGTAAGCTTCGTTACCCGAGAGTTAAGATGCTCAATGGTGACATAAACAACAGAGTTTTACGACGGATACTAATGTTAATTTGGGTGTGATGCTTTTCCATCTTTTCTATGTAAACATTTATAATTTTGATAAGACGTACACCCATTTGCGATTCGGCGATAGTAACAGGAAGAGAGGATATGACTATGCCAGCTGTTAGGATGCTTTCTGGAAGATGAATGGATTCCGCACAGGACTCAACAGTATCTTGAATATATTTAGCAAATAGGCTTAAAGATCCACGGTCCGATTTGAAAAAAAATTGTCAAAATTAAAGTGATATGAAACACTCTGTTTGGGTTGTCAAATAGAAATGGAGAATAATCTTGCTCAAAGTAGTTATTTTTTACGAATATTAATTCAAATTTACAACACACACCGTCATATGAATTAAATGCAATGACTCTCGATGGCGAAATCATTTGCGTTAGTTTATCGCCGATAGTTGCGTCCCGAATCAAGATGTAAATATTTATAATTGAGGGTAGTTAACACGATGTTTTCTATGGAGTGGTATGGTCCATTTCTTTGAGATTTTCGACGATGTTAGTAGAATGCTATATTCCCTCAGTTGCCATAGTACTGAGCACTAATTCATCAGTTTCACGCACCCAAACAAGTCCATAATATGTCTTTAATGTTCAGCTTACCGAGCTAAAGAAAACATGAAAGATACTTGCAATCACTACCATTGAGCACTATCATTCAAGCATCGAGGATATTTACAAAACCATCCATAATAATTAGGTCGAAAATTATCACAGATGTTCATAATTGAGAACGCTCTTTATTATCTGCCGATTTGGGCATGGACACTCTTCATAAGAGAAGATCGTTGGAATGATTCCAGACAAAACAAATTCAAACGCGCTAAATGTTCGCTTTTGAAAGTCGATATTTGGCCATAAAACTTAAAGACATATTATGTACTTATTCGGGTGCCTGAAACTAATAAGTTGGTAATCAGGCGCTATGCCAACTGGATGAATGTAGTATTCTAGTAAAATCGCCGAATATTTCAAACAAATCGACCTTACCACTTCAATGAAAACATCGTCTGATCTACGTACAATTGTAAATATTTACTTCTCGATTCGGGACGCAACTATCTGCGATAAACTAACGAAAACGATTTTGATATTGAGAGTCGCTGTATCTAATTAATATATAAGAACGACGGTGCTTGTTGTCAATTTGGATATAATATTTATAAAATTTACTACTTTGAGCAAGATTATTCTCCATTTCTATTTTATCCCCCTTCTGGGGTGTTTCACATCACTTTAATATTAACGGGCTTATGTGTCGGACTAATTATTTTCTTGTATTGT
This sequence comes from Siphonodentalium dalli, assembly GCA_032622095.1. Lineage (NCBI taxonomy): Eukaryota > Metazoa > Mollusca > Scaphopoda > Gadilida > Siphonodentaliidae > Siphonodentalium > Siphonodentalium dalli. The sequence goes on from CP136062.1 coordinate 200,162,086, forward strand.
TTAACAGTTGAATGTATTGTGGTATATAATCTGACACGGCACCTTTAAAGCGACTCGTAATATCCGTGGATCCAATTAGACATAATAATTTCTCATTTCTGGGAGTTTTTATCTCTTCCTGCGATCATTGTATGTCGATAAATATTATACTATTCTTAAAAAAAAAAAGACCAACTGTTTTCAACTTTCCGCATAAAAGTGATTCAATTAATCATTATTTTATTATACTATCATGCAGGGGGAGATGCAGGGGGATTTACACACTCCTTTAAGGTTCTAAGCCGACGAAAGCTTCAGAGGCGATAAATATACGATTCCATGAGTTTGTATGTCCGCGAAACACATACCTTGTATAGATAATTCATGAATTTATGAGTCGCCAAATTTCTGAGCTTCAAATTTTATATACTACATGTATTCAGGTTTCAAAATAGGTCGAAAAATAATTTAAGTACTCTTTGTTATACACTGCAAACAAAACGTGGCGAATTATTGTGGCTATAACTTGCATCACAGCCTTTTACGGGACGATGAAGAATATACCTGGTTTTCTGACATCTGTTCCATCTTCGTGACGTTAAAAAAATAATTTAGCTCTAAAAGACCCACACGTAGTGCTGCTTCAGTAGGATTTTATATTAACGCGGTGTGATTTCGGTCATCGATGGCATTGAATAAGACCTTGCAGTCGAATCGTACCCACAACGTCCAACAGTAAGCCACATAGATGCCTTTCGTCTGGACTCCTGTATTTACTTAGAAGATTGCTGAGTAGGAGCGAACTAATGGACTACCGTTGCCAAATTCTCTTATTGACTAAATTGGAGCCCAGTGGATGGCATAGTTATCTAAGTTTGAACCAAAGCAAGTCAAAGCCACTTAACACGTAGACGCAGACGGTTTTTGGTTTGAGAAAAAAATATGGTCGATCGTACGAGAGCGGTACCGGAGTATGACAGAGTACTGCACTGTTCACTCTCTTCTCACTCGTAATTAGATTTCTTAAGGTGGAGCACACCTGATAATTCACGTTAAATGTGTAACATAATACAGTTGTCACCAGTATAGTAATAACTAGACCAAGGTTTCCTTACAGTCAACTCTCAGTCTAGGTACACCGGTACTAAAATTCATTTCCGCGATGAACGGGGAATTCCCTTCTGGCGACAGCTCATTAATATTCATGTTTCCAAATATAGCACTGTTTACTGTTTTGATTGACGTGCGACAATTCCAACATGCTTTAAAAACAATGGCTGTAGCTTCAACCCCCGTAAAGCCAGTTGGGTGTTTATCAATAAACCCATCATAATATGCTCCTGTTCTTGCTTCAGCGAATCAATACCAATTTTCTTCAAAACGTTCTTAATTACAATTTCGAGAATTTGTATTTCGTCAAAGTCTGCCATTGTTTTAGCGTAGCCTCGCTTTCATCTAGCATTTCCACCTTCGGTAATACTTATTTTTAGAACTATTGGGCGGGGCTTCTATGAATAATTACTATTGAGTGCAGAATGGTAATGGGATTTGCAGGCAGTTATTGATTGGTCGAGCCAACGCACTGCCTGGTGCGTATTGGTTGGATTTATCCCGTTTAAAATAAGTTATTCCATGAATGTCTCAAGACCGTAAGTTGAAAGTGATGAAAATTAGGTCTAGTTTTAATAAGACTGAGTTGTCACCCGCATTTGAGTGAGACGCGGGGATTTGCCCCTCGCGCGGGACCAGACCGAGAGAAGACGACAAATTCCAGTGTCTCACGAAAGTAAGGGGTGACAACTGTTATGTCATCCGGAAATGGATTTCATGAACTTGCGCAATGGGGTTTCTCTTCAACTATTCATTATCGTCGCCTATAATACATATGAATGCATAAATGGTTTAGTAATGTTACCTCCGAGGACGACATTTCTCGTGGGTGACATTACGATTTGCGGTCCGCCATGTCCTCTTTTTGAAAAGAGGAGAATGGGATGAATGATAACAAAATAGAGTAGTCGAGACTGAGTTGCATGGATTTGTCGTCGCCAGTGCTGATGATGATATAATCCCCACCGCAAGTGTCAACAAATTAACATTCTCACAGAGGAATGCAGATGTGGTTATCCGATAATGGTTTGGTTTCTTGGGGTATATCGTCGTTTCAACCGGTAGGCCATATCACGACGTTGTAAGTTTTAAGGGTTAATAAAAGATCACGATGAAGGTTAATTTTACCGGGAATAACTCCAGCGCACGTAGAAACCACCGACCCTGGGTTTAGTCCAGATACAAGAATCAGGTTACCTTCCCCATGCCTGGGTCACACATGCGAGCTTATCGGGGTTAAAACCAGCTTCGCCGTCGCTGGCCGGCTTATATTGATCATTACCAACTGAGCCACCGGTTATCCGATAACAGCTAAACTCTGGCAGTTAGTTTTGCGAGATGCATTGTCAATAATATAATAGAAAAGTTAGTTTTTGAATATCGTTTGTTGAAAAAAACTACCTGTATGTGCCACCTTAATTTCAAGTAAATTTTCTCATGACTACAAATAGTAAACTTCCACATGATTACAGCACCGTAATGTCGACCTATCTGCACTAGACACCTCGCTTGCACATCTCTTTCGTCTGATCTCGTGAGTTGCCAAACCTAGCTTTTTTATTTACATTAAAACGGCATATATACCCCCAATGTTCAAGCCTCAATTTACATTTGTAGACTCGTTTTGTCACTTGTCGGTGATTAAAATTTTCTCGATAAAAAAATAAAGATAATCAATATAGGTACTATATATGCTCTGAAGTGACATTAATGTATTACCCGTTTTAGTTTCAATCCGTTAGCATTTTATTGATATATATAGATTTATCAGCGAACGCTCTTTGTGTAGTTGCATTCTAGAGAAAGAAAATGGATCTTTTATCTGGTAAGCGAGACATCTTTGAAGCCACAGTGTATACATGTATCTGGGTTTTTTTGGTCACGACGCGCGTCGTATACTTTCCAAATCCTAGTCCACAGTGCCAGTTACCAAGCTCGTCTACTCCACAGTGCCCGTTACCAAGCTCTCCTAGTCCACAGTGCCCGTTACCAAGCTCTCCTAGTCCACAGTGCCAGTTACCAAGCTCTCCTAGTCCACAGTGCCCGTTACCAAGCTCTCCTAGTCCACAGTGCCAGTTACCAAGCTCTCCTAGTCCACAGTGCCAGTTACCAAGCTCTCCTAGTCCACAGTGCCAGTTACCAAGCTCTCCTAGTCCACAGTGCCAGTTACCAAGCTCTCCTAGTCCACAGTGCCCGTTACCAAGCTCTCCTAGTCCACAGTGCCAGTTACCAATCTCACCTAGTCCACAGTGCCAGTTACCAAGCTCGCCTAGTCCACATTGCCAGTTACCAAGCTCGTCTAGTCAACAGTGCCAGTTACCAAGCTCGCCTAGTCCACAGTGCCAGTTACGAAGCTCGTCTAGTATACAGTGTCAGTTACCAAGATCGCCTAGTACATAGTGTCAGTTACCAAGCTCGCCTAGTCCACAGTGCCAGTTACCAAGCTCGTCTAGTCCACGTGCCAGTTACCAAGCTCGCATAATCCACAGTGCCAGTTACCAAGCTGCTCGCCTAGTCCACAGTGCCAGTTACCAAGCTCGTCTAGTCCACAGTGCCAGTTACCAAGCTCGCCTAGTCCACAGTGCCAGTTACCAAGCTCTCCTAGTCCACAGTGCCAGTTACCAAGCTCTCCTAGTCCACAGTGCCCGTTACCAAGCTCTCCTAGTCCACAGTGCCAGTTACCAAGCTCTCCTAGTCCACAGTGCCAGTTACCAAGCTCTCCTAGTCCACAGTGCCAGTTACCAAGCTCTCCTAGTCCACAGTGCCAGTTACCAAGCTCTCCTAGTCCACAGTGCCCGTTACCAAGCTCTCCTAGTCCACAGTGCCAGTTACCAATCTCACCTAGTCCACAGTGCCAGTTACCAAGCTCGCCTAGTCCACATTGCCAGTTACCAAGCTCGTCTAGTCCACAGTGCCAGTTACCAAGCTCTCCTAGTCCACAGTGCCAGTTACCAAGCTCTCCTAGTCCACAGTGCCAGTTACCAAGCTCGTCTAGTCCACAGTGCCAGTTACCAAGCTCGTCTAGTCCACAGTGCCAGTTACCAAGCTCGCCTAGTCCACAGTGCCAGTTACGAAGCTCGTCTAGTATACAGTGTCAGTTACCAAGATCGCCTAGTACATAGTGTCAGTTACCAAGCTCGCCTAGTCCACAGTGCCAGTTACCAAGCTCGTCTAGTCCACGTGCCAGTTACCAAGCTCGCATAATCCACAGTGCCAGTTACCAAGCTGCTCGCCTAGTCCACAGTGCCAGTTACCAAGCTCGTCTAATCCACAGTGCCAGTTACCAAGCTCGCCTAGTCCACAGTGCCAGTTACCAAGCTCGTCTAGTCCACAGTGCCAGTTACCAAGATCGCCTAGTCCAGTGCCAGTTACCAAGCTCGTCTAGTCCACAGTGCCAGTTACCAAGCTCGTCTAGTCCACAGTGCCAGTTACCAAGCTCTCCTAGTCCACAGTACCAGTTACCAAGATCTCCTAGTCCCAGTTACCAAGCTAGCCTAGTCCAATGCGAGTTACCAAGCTAGCCTAGTCCACAGTTTCAGTTACCAAGCTCGCCAAGGAACAATCGCTACGTCAAATCCTTGTCCACAGTGCCAGTTACCAAGCTCGCCAAGGAACAATCGTTACGTCTGTCGAATAAGATACAAATCCTATAGTCCACAGTTTCAGTTACCAAGCTCGCCAAGGAACGATCGCTACGTCTGTCGAATAAGATACAAATCCTAGTCCATCGTGCCAGTTACCAAGCTCGCCAAGGAACAATCGTTACGTCAAATCCTTGTCCACAGTGCCAGTTACCAAGTTCGCCAAGGAACAATCGTTACGTCTGTCGAATAAGATACAAATCATATAGTCCACAGTTTCAGTTACCAAGCTCGCCAAGGAACAATCGTTCCGTCAAATCCTTGTCCACAGTGTCAGTTACCAAGCTCACCAAGGAACAATCGTTACGTCAAATCCTAGTCCACAGTGCCAGTTACCAAGCTCGCCAAGGAATAATCGAATAAGATACAGTAATGCCCTAAATGATCGACTCCTTAACCACAGCAGAATTATGGGTAACTTTTCGGGATTTAGTCGGAAATATGTCTTGTTGCCATTCATCGGAAAGCTCTCACTAGCTTTCCGATGAATGACAACAAGCTATATTTCCGACTTAATCCTTAAAAGTTACCCATAATTATGCTGTGGTTAAGGAGTCGATTATTTAGGGCATTACTGTATATATCTGACTAGCTGGGGTACCCGGCGTTGCTCGGGTAAAGAAGATTGGAAACAAATTGAAGTGTTTTGACATACATTTACTCAATTTCAAAGAACTTCTTTGTACACAACATTGGTGGTCTTCGGGCATCATTTAGTCAATCTTCGTGTTCGTCGAGGGTCTCAGCTGCTATGTGAGTGCGGACATCGTTTAGATGATTTTTATGTTCGTCTGGTGTCTCAGCTACTCGTGTAACATAGTTTCTCTCTTTGATGTTTTTTCTTGACAACTTGAAGCGTTTCGGAGGCATGGTGCCATAAAACAATCATGTTCGTAATGAACAACTTTCACTGTTGATCTATTTCGGATTGTATTCCTGATATGGTATGTATAAAGAGCGTTATGGTCGCTCGATTACGCTATTCGATGCGGTGTGTAATGTTTATTGCGGTCTCTGTGTAGACTAACGATAAAGAGCGTTAACTATTGATATTTTCATGATATGGTATGACTAAAGAGCGTTTTGCCAGCTTATAACAGCAACTTGTTAACATCATTGCACGTGGAGTCTCAGCTGTTTTTTTTAATGACATCTGCGGTCAACGGGACCTATCTAATATTTCAAACTACGTCTATATACAAATTTTCAGCTCCGATGGTCAAGTCGTTTGGTCGCCTATAAGCGGACAAACAAAAGTACAAACAAACAAAATTGAGTTTTGGTATAAATTAATGCGCGACCAGTCAAATTTCAATGCTTCTCTGGAAGAAGAGCACGGTACCGTACCATGGTATATAAGAGGAATACACACCATGGACACAACAACTCTTTCGGCTTAACGCGCATTAAGATAACTATGGTTGCGTAAACTATATCTCATAAACGGAACATCAAAGACGATCTGGGAAAATTACAACTGGCTGCTAACACGACTTTCGTGATTTGGCAACTGAACAAAAGCCGTTGGCAACGGTCAGATCGCCCGTTATGATTTGATTATACGCTCTAAACGTTGATCAAATGAATAATTAACCCTCTCTAATCAAGAACCGTGTCGAGTTTAGACATCATAATTTGAATAGTAATGCATCGGGAAGTGCCGGGCTGTAATGGCTGGCCCGCATATACGGTACAGGTATATCATTATCGATAACCCTTTCTTTATTAAATAGTCATCCCTTAGGAAATGTTCAGACAATAATAAGTTCAACAAACGGTTTGTTGAACGTTTTACCTGTTACACCACTCAATAGGAATCCTTCCGCGGATTGTTTTTTTTTTTTTTTTATTATGTCTGTGGTCTCTTTATCTCCCGAATACCCATCCACATGAATAATAAATACATTGTAGTCCAATCCAATCTGTTAATTTACAACTGGTTCGGAGAATCCAGAAATGGTTAAAGAGACATGCAATAGTCAAGTCTCAAATTGTAATTGTTCGTTGCACGTCGTCCAGTAATTGGTGAGATCAAAATAGGTTAAAGATGCACCGTTCAAGATTAAAGATGCCCTTTCCAATTTAGCATAATAAAACTATACCATCGTTAATTTAAATGCGTCAAACTGAACTCCTATATCTGTATTACCTGAGATGTCTCTTGAAGAGCGTCGTGTCGCCCAAATGCCAGCGGAATAACAATCCACTTATCTCTTTTCATTAATTATATCACTTTTAATATATGCTATACTTTCCCTGATGTCGCAATTGAGAGAATGGCCCAATTGAGATTCTGTGCCGCTTGAATTGTGTGCAAAACTAATGTGAGTGCAAGAATATTCAAACTTTCAATATATCGTTACTCTAGTGTGTGTGTCATGTGTGTCTTCTCAATACCAATTATAAACAATACAACTACCACTGCTACGTTTGTGTACAAACAAATATTGATCGCACCATTGAAACCAATACTATAGTGTCTTGATGCAATACACGGTATCGACATGGAGTGACGCCATTATGATCGTAACAGTACATCTCACTCACCTCACACTCGTTGACCGGTTTTGACTACAGAGGAGAGGTATAAACAAAACACTAGTAAATACCGAACTAAATTGGAAAACATTCAACAAGTTCCCATGAACTTAGTAAACAGTATCCGAGGTACAGATGTCCACCATGTGATTCGATATGCAAGACTCGTTCCGTTCAAAACATCGTTTTATGCTCATGTAATTGGGTTTTGAGAAAAAACTATTCTCATCTAAATGGAGCAATTTATCATACCGAATAACCGTTTACCTAAACATGTCTAAGGTTTAAAGGAACATAGGAGTTTGAAGCCTCAAGCTATACGACGTAATGCATATGCCGATCCGCTTCCGGTGATACAAAACAGGTCGTTAAATACGTGAAATATTTTACACTGATTTATTGTCGATGACAGGATGTTAATGTTAATGATCAGTGTATACCTGATATGGTAAAAATGAAAACCTTTTCTCACTTTTTGGCAGAATATTGAAAATGCTTTGTCAGAGTATATGAAGTCGATATACCGTGTATTTATCGACACTGTATTGTCCATAATTCCAAATTACATAGGATCAAATCAGCCATGCCCTTTTAAATAGGAATACCCCAGACACGAATGGCGGGATTCAGGACTGGGATTTTTGACTGGGATTGCGATCTCTCAAACATTCCATCAAGACATGACTAAATATTCAATAGTTAGAAATCCCAATAAATGCTCGCTTTTGTCCGGTGCCGGAGATGAAAAAAGTCGATAAATACATTAAATACTTTCATGTGGAGTTTGCATGCAACAGGTGAAACATTCAAGTCAAAGAATTTAGAAAGTCGACTTTTCTTCAGCATCGAACAACGAAGAGCGTATCTTGTTAGT
>CP136062.1:200170327-200232827 GCA_032622095.1 Siphonodentalium dalli
GTTTCAACGTGATATGGCCGTAGACATAAAGTCCCTGTAATTTAAACATCATATGGCTCCACATCCACCTGTGTTTGAATAATTGAAATGCAAAAGTTTTGTCTACAGCACCCGAGATTCCCAGGCGGTCACCCATCCAGGTACTAACCGGGCTCGACGTTGATTAACTTCGGTGATCGGACGAGAACCGGTGGTTTCAACGTGATATGGCCGTAGACATAAAGTCCCTGTAATTTAAACATCATATGGCTCCACATCCACCTGTGTTTGAAAAATTGAAATGCAAAAGTTTTGTCTACAGCACCCGAGATTCCCAGGCGGTCACCCATCCAGGTACTAACCTAACCGGGCTCGACGTTGCTTAACTTCGGTGATCGGACGAGAACCGGTGGTTTCAACGTGATATGGCCGTAGACATAAAGTCCCTGTAATTTAAACATCATATGGCTCCACATCCACCTGTGTTTGAAAAATTGAAATGCAAAAGTTTTGTCTACAGCACCCGAGATTCCCAGGCGTTCACCCATCCAGGTAATAACCGGGCTCGACGTTGCTTAACTTCGGTGATCGGACGAGAACCGGTACCCGTGGTTTCAACTTGATATGGCCGTAGACATAAAGTCCCTGTAATTTAAACATCATATGGCTCCACATCCACCTGTGTTTGAAAAATTGAAATGCAAAAGTTTTGTCTACAGCACCCGAGATTCCCAGGCGGTCACCCATCCAGGTACTAACCGGGCTCGACGTTGCTTAACTTCGGTGATCGGACGAGAACCGGTGGTTTCAACGTGATATGGCCGTAGACATAAAGTCCCTGTAATTTAAACATCATATGGCTCCACATCCACCTGTGTTTGAAAAATTGAAATGCAAAAGTTTTGTCTACAGCACCCGAGATTCCCAGGCGGTCACCCATCCAGGTACTAACCGGGCTCGACGTTGCTTAACTTCGGTGATCGGACGAGAACCGGTGGTTTCAACGTGATATGGCCGTAGACATAAAGTCCCTGTAATTTAAACATCATATGGCTCCACATCCACCTGTGTTTGAAAAATTGAAATGCAAAAGTTTTGTCTACAGCACCCGAGATTCCCAGGCGGTCACCCATCCAGGTACTAACCGGGCTCGACGTTGCTTAACTTCGGTGATCGGACGAGAACCGGTGGTTTCAACGTGATATGGCCGTAGACATAAAGTCCCTGTAATTTAAACATCATATGGCTCCACATCCACCTGTGTTTGAAAAATTGAAATGCAAAAGTTTTGTCTAAAGCACCCGAGATTCCCAGGCGGTCACCCATCCAGGTACTAACCGGGCTCGACGTTGCTTAACTTCGGTGATCGGACGAGAACCGGTGGTTTCAACGTGATATGGCCGTAGACATAAAGTCCCTGTAATTTAAACATCATATGGCTCCACATCCACATGTGTTTGAAAAATTGAAATGCAAAAGTTTTGTCTACAGCACCCGAGATTCCCAGGCGGTCACCCATCCGGGTACTAACCGGGCTCGACGTTGCTTAACTTCGGTGATCGGACGAGAACCGGTGGTTTCAACGTGATATGGGCGTAGACATAAAGTCCCTGTAATTTAAACATCATATGGCTCCACATCCACCTGTGTTTGAAAAATTGAAATGCAAAAGTTTTGTCTACAGCACCCGAGATTCCCAGGAGGTCACCCATCCAGGTACTAACCGGGCTCGACGTTGCTTAACTTCGGTGATCGGACGAGAACCGGTGGGTTCAACGTGATATGGCCGTAGACATAAAGTTCCTGTAATTTAAACATCATATGGCTCCACATCCACCTGTGTTTGAAAAATTGAAATGCAAAAGTTTTGTCTACAGCACCCGAGATTCCCAGGCGGTCACCCATCCAGGTACTAACCGGGCTCGACGTTGCTTAACTTCGGTGATCGGACGAGAACCGGTGGTTTCAACGTGATATGGCCGTAGACATAAAGTCCCTGTAATTTAAACATCATATGGCTCCACATCCACCTGTGTTTGAAAAATTGAAATGCAAATGTTTTGTCTACAGCACCCGAGATTCCCAGGCGGTCACCCATCCAGGTACTAACCGGGCTCGACGTTGCTTAACTTCGGTGATCGGACGAGAACCGGTGGTTTCAACGTGATATGGCCGTAGACATAAAGTCCCTGTAATTTAAACATCATATGGCTCCACATCCACCTGTGTTTGAAAAATTGAAATGCAAAAGTTTTGTCTACAGCACCCGAGATTCCCAGGCGGTCACCCATCCAGGTACTAACCGGGCTCGACGTTGCATAACTTCGGTGATCGGACGAGAACCGGTGTTTCAACGTGATATGGCCGTAGACATAAAGTCCCTGTAATTTAAACATCATATGGCTCCACATCCACCTGTGTTTGAAAAATTGAAATGCAAAAGTTTTGTCTACAACACCCGAGATTCCCAGGCGGTCACCCATCCAGGTACTAACCGGGCTCGACGTTGCTTAACTTCGGTGATCGGACGAGAACCGGTGGTTTCAACGTGATATGGCCGTAGACATAAAGTCCCTGTAATTTAAACATCATATGGCTCCACATCCACCTGTGTTTGAAAAATTGAAATGCAAAAGTTTTGTCTACAGCACCCGAGATTCCCAGGCGGTCACCCATCCAGGTACTAACCGGGCTCGACGTTGCTTAACTTCGGTGATCGGACGAGAACCGGTGGTTTCAACGTGATATGGCCGTAGACATAAAGTCCCTGTAATTTAAACATCATATGGCTCCACATCCACCTGTGTTTGAAAAATTGAAATGCAAAAGTTTTGTCCACATCCACCTGTGTTTGAAAAATTGAAATGCAAAAGTTTTGTCTACAGCACCCGAGATTCCCAGGCGGTCACCCATCCAGGTACTAACCGGGCTCGACGTTGCTTAACTTCGGTGATCGGACGAGAACCGGTACCCGTGGTTTCAACGTGATATGGCCGTAGACATAAAGTCCCTGTAATTTAAACATCATATGGCTCCACATCCACCTGTGTTTGAATAATTGAAATGCAAAAGTTTTGTCTACAGCACCCGAGATTCCCAGGCGGTCACCCATCCAGGTACTAACCGGGCTCGACGTTGATTAACTTCGGTGATCGGACGAGAACCGGTGGTTTCAACGTGATATGGCCGTAGACATAAAGTCCCTGTAATTTAAACATCATATGGCTCCACATCCACCTGTGTTTGAAAAATTGAAATGCAAAAGTTTTGTCTACAGCACCCGAGATTCCCAGGCGGTCACCCATCCAGGTACTAACCTAACCGGGCTCGACGTTGCTTAACTTCGGTGATCGGACGAGAACCGGTGGTTTCAACGTGATATGGCCGTAGACATAAAGTCCCTGTAATTTAAACATCATATGGCTCCACATCCACCTGTGTTTGAAAAATTGAAATGCAAAAGTTTTGTCTACAGCACCCGAGATTCCCAGGCGTTCACCCATCCAGGTACTAACCGGGCTCGACGTTGCTTAACTTCGGTGATCGGACGAGAACCGGTACCCGTGGTTTCAACTTGATATGGCCGTAGACATAAAGTCCCTGTAATTTAAACATCATATGGCTCCACATCCACCTGTGTTTGAAAAATTGAAATGCAAAAGTTTTGTCTACAGCACCCGAGATTCCCAGGCGGTCACCCATCCAGGTACTAACCGGGCTCGACGTTGCTTAACTTCGGTGATCGGACGAGAACCGGTGGTTTCAACGTGATATGGCCGTAGACATAAAGTCCCTGTAATTTAAACATCATATGGCTCCACATCCACCTGTGTTTGAAAAATTGAAATGCAAAAGTTTTGTCTACAGCACCCGAGATTCCCAGGCGGTCACCCATCCAGGTACTAACCGGGCTCGACGTTGCTTAACTTCGGTGATCGGACGAGAACCGGTGGTTTCAACGTGATATGGCCGTAGACATAAAGTCCCTGTAATTTAAACATCATATGGCTCCACATCCACCTGTGTTTGAAAAATTGAAATGCAAAAGTTTTGTCTACAGCACCCGAGATTCCCAGGCGGTCACCCATCCAGGTACTAACCGGGCTCGACGTTGCTTAACTTCGGTGATCGGACGAGAACCGGTGGTTTCAACGTGATATGGCCGTAGACATTAAGTCCCTGTAATTTAAACATCATATGGCTCCACATCCACCTGTGTTTGAAAAATTGAAATGCAAAAGTTTTGTCTAAAGCACCCGAGATTCCCAGGCGGTCACCCATCCAGGTACTAACCGGGCTCGACGTTGCTTAACTTCGGTGATCGGACGAGAACCGGTGGTTTCAACGTGATATGGCCGTAGACATAAAGTCCCTGTAATTTAAACATCATATGGCTCCACATCCACATGTGTTTGAAAAATTGAAATGCAAAAGTTTTGTCTACAGCACCCGAGATTCCCAGGCGGTCACCCATCCGGGTACTAACCGGGCTCGACGTTGCTTAACTTCGGTGATCGGACGAGAACCGGTGGTTTCAACGTGATATGGGCGTAGACATAAAGTCCCTGTAATTTAAACATCATATGGCTCCACATCCACCTGTGTTTGAAAAATTGAAATGCAAAAGTTTTGTCTACAGCACCCGAGATTCCCAGGAGGTCACCCATCCAGGTACTAACCGGGCTCGACGTTGCTTAACTTCGGTGATCGGACGAGAACCGGTGGTTTCGACGTGATATGGCCGTAGACATAAAGTCCCTGTAATTTAAACATCATATGGCTCCACATCCACCTGTGTTTGAAAAATTGAAATGCAAAAGTTTTGTCTACAGCACCCGAGATTCCCAGGCGGTCACCCATCCAGGTACTAACCGGGCTCGACGTTGCTTAACTTCGGTGATCGGACGAGAACCGGTGGTTTCAACGTGATATGGCCGTAGACATAAAGTCCCTGTAATTTAAACATCATATGGCTCCACATCCACCTGTGTTTGAAAAATTGAAATGCAAAAGTTTTGTCTACAGCACCCGAGATTCCCAGGCGGTCACCCATCCAGGTACTAACCGGGCTCGACGTTGCTTAACTTCGGTGATCGGACGAGAACCGGTGGTTTCAACGTGATATGGCCGTAGACATAAAGTCCCTGTAATTTAAACATCATATGGCTCCACATCCACCTGTGTTTGAAAAATTGAAATGCAAAAGTTTTGTCTACAGCACCCGAGATTCCCAGCCGGTCACCCATCCAGGTACTAACCGGGCTCGACGTTGCTTAACTTCGGTGATCGGACGAGAACCGGTGGTTTCAACGTGATATGGCCGTAGACATAAAGTCCCTGTAATTTAAACATCATATGGCTCCACATCCACCTGTGTTTGAAAAATTGAAATGCAAAAGTTTTGTCTACAGCACCCGAGATTCCCAGGCGGTCACCCATCCAGGTACTAACCGGGCTCGACGTTGCTTAACTTCGGTGATCGGACGAGAACCGGTGGTTTCAACGTGATATGGCCGTAGACATAAAGTCCCTGTAATTTAAACATCATATGGCTCCACATCCACCTGTGTTTGAAAAATTGAAATGCAAAAGTTTTGGCTACAGCACCCGAGATTCCCAGGCGGTCACCCATCCAGGTACTAACCGGGCTCGACGTTGCTTAACTTCGGTGATCGGACGAGAACCGGTGGTTTCAACGTGATATGGCCGTAGACATAAAGTCCCTGTAATTTAAACATCATATGGCTCCACATCCACCTGTGTTTAAAAATTGAAATGCAAAAGTTTTGTCTACAGCACCCGAGATTCCCAGGCGGTCACCCATCCAGGTACTAACCGGGCTCGACGTTGCTTAACTTCGGTGATCGGACGAGAACCGGTGGTTTCAACGTGATATGGCCGTAGACATAAAGTCCCTGTAATTTAAACATCATATGGCTCCACATCCACCTGTGTTTGAAAAATTGAAATGCAAAAGTTTTGTCCACATCCACCTGTGTTTGAAAAATTGAAATGCAAAAGTTTTGTCTACAGCACCCGAGATTCCCAGGCGGTCACCCATCCAGGTACTAACCGGGCTCGACGTTGCTTAACTTCGGTGATCGGACGAGAACCGGTACCCTTGGTTTCAACGTGATATGGCCGTAGACATAAAGTCCCTGTAATTTAAACATCATATGGCTCCACATCCACCTGTGTTTGAATAATTGAAATGCAAAAGTTTTGTCTACAGCACCCGAGATTCCCAGGCGGTCACCCATCCAGGTACTAACCGGGCTCGACGTTGATTAACTTCGGTGATCGAACGAGAACCGGTGGTTTCAACGTGATATGGCCGTAGACATAAAGTCCCTGTAATTTAAACATCATATGGCTCCACATCCACCTGTGTTTGAAAAATTGAAATGCAAAAGTTTTGTCTACAGCACCCGAGATTCCCAGGCGGTCACCCATCCAGGTACTAACCGGGCTCGACGTTGCTTAACTTCGGTGATCGGACGAGAACCGGTGGTTTCAACGTGATATGGCCGTAGACATAAAGTCCCTGTAATTTAAACATCATATGGCTCCACATCCACCTGTGTTTGAAAAATTGAAATGCAAAAGTTTTGTCTACAGCACCCGAGATTCCCAGGCGTTCACCCATCCAGGTACTAACCGGGCTCGACGTTGCTTAACTTCGGTGATCGGACGAGAACCGGTACCCGTGGTTTCAACTTGATATGGCCGTAGACATAAAGTCCCTGTAATTTAAACATCATATGGCTCCACATCCACCTGTGTTTGAAAAATTGAAATGCAAAAGTTTTGTCTACAGCACCCGAGATTCCCAGGCGGTCACCCATCCAGGTACTAACCGGGCTCGACGTTGCTTAACTTCGGTGATCGCACGAGAACCGGTGGTTTCAACGTGATATGGCCGTAGACATAAAGTCCCTGTAATTTAAACATCATATGGCTCCACATCCACCTGTGTTTGAAAAATTGAAATGCAAAAGTTTTGTCTACAGCACCCGAGATTCCCAGGCGGTCACCCATCCAGGTACTAACCGGGCTCGACGTTGCTTAACTTCGGTGATCGGACGAGAACCGGTGGTTTCAACGTGATATGGCCGTAGACATAAAGTCCCTGTAATTTAAACATCATATGGCTCCACATCCACCTGTGTTTGAAAAATTGAAATGCAAAAGTTTTGTCTACAGCACCCGAGATTCCCAGGCGGTCACCCATCCAGGTACTAACCGGGCTCGACGTTGCTTAACTTCGGTGATCGGACGAGAACCGGTGGTTTCAACGTGATATGGCCGTAGACATAAAGTCCCTGTAATTTAAACATCATATGGCTCCACATCCACCTGTGTTTGAAAAATTGAAATGCAAAAGTTTTGTCTACAGCACCCGAGATTCCAAGGCGGTCACCCATCCAGGTACTAACCGGGCTCGACGTTGCTTAACTTCGGTGATCGGACGAGAACCGGTGGTTTCAACGTGATATGGCCGTAGACATAAAGTCCCTGTAATTTAAACATCATATGGCTCCACATCCACCTGTGTTTGAAAAATTGAAATGCAAAAGTTTTGTCTACAGCACCCGAGATTCCCAGGCGGTCACCCATCCAGGTACTAACCGGGCTCGACGTTGCTTAACTTCGGTGATCGGACGAGAACCGGTGGTTTCAACGTTATATGGCCGTAGACATAAAGTCCCTGTAATTTAAACATCATATGGCTCCACATCCACATGTGTTTGAAAAATTGAAATGCAAAAGTTTTGTCTACAGCACCCGAGATTCCCAGGCGGTCACCCATCCAGGTACTAACCGGGCTCGACGTTGCTTAACTTCGGTGATCGGACGAGAACCGGTGGTTTCAACGTGATATGGCCGTAGACATAAAGTCCCTGTAATTTAAACATCATATGGCTCCACATCCACCTGTGTTTGAAAAATTGAAATGCAAAAGTTTTGTCTACAGCACCCGAGATTCCCAGGCGGTCACCCATCCAGGTACTAACCGGGCTCGACGTTGCTTAACTTCGGTGATCGGACGAGAACCGGTGGTTTCGACGTGATATGGCCGTAGACATAAAGTCCCTGTAATTTAAACATCATATGGCTCCACATCCACCTGTGTTTGAAAAATTGAAATGCAAAAGTTTTGTCTACAGCACCCGAGATTCCCAGGCGGTCACCCATCCAGGTACTAACCGGGCTCGACGTTGCTTAACTTCGGTGATCGGACGAGAACCGGTGGTTTCAACGTGATATGGCCGTAGACATAAAGTCACTGTAATTTAAACATCATATGGCTCCACATCCACCTGTGTTTGAAAAATTGAAATGCAAAAGTTTTGTCTACAGCACCCGAGATTCCCAGGCGGTCACCCATCCAGGTACTAACCGGGCTCGACGTTGCTTAACTTCGGTGATCGGACGAGAACCGGTGGTTTCAACGTGATATGGCCGTAGACATAAAGTCCCTGTAATTTAAACATCATATGGCTCCACATCCACCTGTGTTTGAAAAATTGAAATGCAAAAGTTTTGTCTACAGCACCCGAGATTCCCAGCCGGTCACCCATCCAGGTACTAACCGGGCTCGACGTTGCTTAACTTCGGTGATCGGACGAGAACCGGTGGTTTCAACGTGATATGGCCGTAGACATAAAGTCCCTGTAATTTAAACATCATATGGCTCCACATCCACCTGTGTTTGAAAAATTGAAATGCAAAAGTTTTGTCTACAGCACCCGAGATTCCCAGGCGGTCACCCATCCAGGTACTAACCGGGCTCGACGTTGCTTAACTTCGGTGATCGGACGAGAACCGGTGGTTTCAACGTGATATGGCCGTAGACATAAAGTCCCTGTAATTTAAACATCATATGGCTCCACATCCACCTGTGTTTGAAAAATTGAAATGCAAAAGTTTTGTCTACAGCACCCGAGATTCCCAGGCGGTCACCCATCCAGGTACTAACCGGGCTCGACGTTGCTTAACTTCGGTGATCGGACGAGAACCGGTGGTTTCAACGTGATATGGCCGTAGACATAAAGTCCCTGTAATTTAAACATCATATGGCTCCACATCCACCTGTGTTTGAAAAATTGAAATGCAAAAGTTTTGTCTACAGCACCCGAGATTCCCAAGCGGTCACCCATCCAGGTACTAACCGGGCTCGACGTTGCTTAACTTCGGTGATCGGAGGAGAACCGGTGGTTTCAACGTGATATGGCCGTAGACATAAAGTCCCTGTAATTTAAACATCATATGGCTCCACATCCACCTGTGTTTGAAAAATTGAAATGCAAAAGTTTTGTCTACAGCACCCGAGATTCCCAGGCGGTCACCCATCCAGGTACTAACCGGGCTCGACGTTGCTTAACTTCGGTGATCGGACGAGAACCGGTGGTTTCAACGTGATGTGGTCGTAGACATAAAGTCCCTGTAATTTAAACATCATATGGCTCCACATCCACCTGTGTTTGAAAAATTGAAATGCAAAAGTTTTGTCTACAGCACCCGAGATTCCCAGGCGGTCACCCATCCAGGTACTAACCCGGCTCGACTTTGCTTAACTTCGGTGATCGGACGAGAACCGGTGGTTTCAACGTGATATGGCCGTAGACATAAAGTCCCTGTAATTTAAACATCATATGGCTCCACATCCACCTGAGTTTGAAAAATTGAAATGCAAAAGTTTTGTCTACAGCACCCGAGATTCCCAGGCGGTCACCCATCCAGGTACTAACCGGTCTCGACGTTGCTTAACTTCGGTGATCGGACGAGAACCGGTGGTTTCAACGTGATATGGCCGTAGACATAAAGTCCCTGTAATTTAAACATCATATGGCTCCACATCCACCTGTGTTTGAAAAATTGAAATGCAAAAGTTTTGTCTACAGCACCCGAGATTCCCAGGCGGTCACCCATCCAGGTACTAACCGGGCTCGACGTTGCTTAACTTCGGTGATCGGACGAGAACCGGTGGTTTCAACGTGATATGGCCGTAGACATAAAGTCCCTGTAATTTAAACATCATATGGCTCCACATCCACCTGTGTTTGAAAAATTGAAATGCAAAAGTTTTGTCTACAGCACCCGAGATTCCCAGGCGGTCACCCATCCAGGTACTAACCGGGCTCGACGTTGCTTAACTTCGGTGATCGGACGAGAACCGGTGGTTTCAACGTGATATGGCCGTAGACATAAAGTCCCTGTAATTTAAACATCATATGGCTCCACATCCACCTGTGTTTGAAAAATTGAAATGCAAAAGTTTTGTCTACAGCACCCGAGATTCCCAGGCGGTCACCCATCCAGGTACTAACCGGGCTCGACGTTGCTTAACTTCGGTGATCGGACGAGAACCGGTGGTTTCAACGTGATATGGCCGTAGACATAAAGTCCCTGTAATTTAAACATCATATGGCTCCACATCCACCTGTGTTTGAAAAATTGAAATGCAAAAGTTTTGTCTACAGCACCCTAGATTCCCAGGCGGTCACCCATCCAGGTACTAACCGGGCTCGACGTTGCTTAACTTCGGTGATCGGACGAGAACCGGTGGTTTCAACGTGATATGGCCGTAAACATAAAGTCCCTGAAATTTAAACATCATATGGCTCCACATCCACCTGTGTTTGAAAAATTGAAATGCAAAAGTTGTGTCTACAGCACCCGAGATTCCCAGGCGGTCACCCATCCAGGTACTAACCGGGCTCGACGTTGCTTATCTTCGGTGATCGGACGAGAACCGGTGGTTTCAACGTGATATGGCCGTAGACATAAAGTCCCTGTAATTTAAGCATCATATGGCTCCACATCCACCTGTGTTTGAAAAATTGAAATGCAAAAGTTTTGTCTACAGCACCCGAGATTCCCAGGCGGTCACCCATCCAGGTACTAACCCGGCTCGACTTTGCTTAACTTCGGTGATCGGACGAGAACCGGTGGTTTCAACGTGATATGGCCGTAGACATAAAGTCCCTGTAATTTAAACATCATATGGCTCCACATCCACCTGTGTTTGAAAAATTGAAATGCAAAAGTTTTGTCTACAGCACCCGAGATTCCCAGGCGGTCACCCATCCAGGTACTAACCGGGCTCGACGTTGCTTAACTTCGGTGATCGGACGAGAACCGGTGGTTTCAACGTGATATGGCCGTAGACATAAAGTCCCTGTAATTTAAACATCATATGGCTCCACATCCACCTGTGTTTGAAAAATTGAAATGCAAAAGTTTTGTCTACAGCACCCGAGATTCCCAGGCGGTCACCCATCCAGGTACTAACCGGGCTCGACGTTGCTTAACTTCGGTGATCGGACGAGAACCGGTGGTTTCAACGTGATATGGCCGTAGACATAAAGTCCCTGTAATAAACATCATATGGCTCCACATCCACCTGTGTTTGAAAAATTGAAATGCAAAAGTTTTGTCTACAGCACCCGAGATTCCCAGGCGGTCACCCATCCAGGTACTAACCGGGCTCGACGTTGCTTAACTTCGGTGATCGGACGAGAACCGGTGGTTTCAACGTGATATGGCCGTAGACATAAAGTCCCTGTAATTTAAAACATCATATGGCTCCACATCCACCTGTGTTTGAAAAATAGAAATGCAAAAGTTTTGTCTACGGCACCCTAGATTCCCAGGCGGTCACCCATCCAGGTACTAACCGGGCTCGACGTTGCTTAACTTCGGTGATCGGACGAGAACCGGTGGTTTCAACGTGATATGGCCGTAGACATAAAGTCCCTGTAATTTAAACATCATATGGCTCCACATCCACCTGTGTTTGAAAAATTGAAATGCAAAAGTTTTGTCTACAGCACCCGAGATTCCCAGGCGGTCACCCATCCAGGTACTAACCGGGCTCGACGTTGCTTAACTTCGGTGATCGGACGAGAACCGGTGGTTTCAACGTGATATGGCCGTAGACATAAAGTCCCTGTAATTTAAACATCATATGGCTCCACATCCACCTGTGTTTGAAAAATTGAAATGCAAAAGTTTTGTCTACAGCACCCGAGATTCCCAGGCGGTCACCCATCCAGGTACTAACCGGGCTCGACGTTGCTTAACTTCGGTGATCGGACGAGAACCGGTGGTTTCAACGTGATATGGCCGTAGACATAAAGTCCCTGTAATTTAAACATCATATGGCTCCACATCCACATGTGTTTGAAAAATTGAAATGCAAAAGTTTTGTCTACAGCACCCGAGATTCCCAGGCGGTCACCCATCCAGGTACTAACCGGGCTCGACGTTGCTTAACTTCGGTGATCGGACGAGAACCGGTGGTTTCAACGTGATATGGCCGTAGACATAAAGTCCCTGTAATTTAAACATCATATGGCTCCACATCCACCTGTGTTTGAAAAATTGAAATGCAAAAGTTTTGTCTACAGCACCCGAGATTCCCAGGCGGTCACCCATCCAGGTACTAACCGGGCTCGACGTTGCTTAACTTCGGTGATCGGACGAGAACCGGTGGTTTCGACGTGATATGGCCGTAGACATAAAGTCCCTGTAATTTAAACATCATATGGCTCCACATCCACCTGTGTTTGAAAAATTGAAATGCAAAAGTTTTGTCTACAGCACCCGAGATTCCCAGGCGGTCACCCATCCAGGTACTAACCGGGCTCGACGTTGCTTAACTTCGGTGATCGGACGAGAACCGGTGGTTTCAACGTGATATGGCCGTAGACATAAAGTCACTGTAATTTAAACATCATATGGCTCCACATCCACCTGTGTTTGAAAAATTGAAATGCAAAAGTTTTGTCTACAGCACCCGAGATTCCCAGGCGGTCACCCATCCAGGTACTAACCGGGCTCGACGTTGCTTAACTTCGGTGATTGGACGAGAACCGGTGGTTTCAACGTGATATGGCCGTAGACATAAAGTCCCTGTAATTTAAACATCATATGGCTCCACATCCACCTGTGTTTGAAAAATTGAAATGCAAAAGTTTTGTCTACAGCACCCGAGATTCCCAGCCGGTCACCCATCCAGGTACTAACCGGGCTCGACGTTGCTTAACTTCGGTGATCGGACGAGAACCGGTGGTTTCAACGTGATATGGCCGTAGACATAAAGTCCCTGTAATTTAAACATCATATGGCTCCACATCCACCTGTGTTTGAAAAATTGAAATGCAAAAGTTTTGTCTACAGCACCCGAGATTCCCAGGCGGTCACCCATCCAGGTACTAACCGGGCTCGACGTTGCTTAACTTCGGTGATCGGACGAGAACCGGTGGTTTCAACGTGATATGGCCGTAGACATAAAGTCCCTGTAATTTAAACATCATATGGCTCCACATCCACCTGTGTTTGAAAAATTGAAATGCAAAAGTTTTGTCTACAGCACCCGAGATTCCCAGGCGGTCACCCATCCAGGTACTAACCGGGCTCGACGTTGCTTAACTTCGGTGATCGGACGAGAACCGGTGGTTTCAACGTGATATGGCCGTAGACATAAAGTCCCTGTAATTTAAACATCATATGGCTCCACATCCACCTGTGTTTGAAAAATTGAAATGCAAAAGTTTTGTCTACAGCACCCGAGATTCCCAAGCGGTCACCCATCCAGGTACTAACCGGGCTCGACGTTGCTTAACTTCGGTGATCGGAGGAGAACCGGTGGTTTCAACGTGATATGGCCGTAGACATAACGTCCCTGTAATTTAAACATCATATGGCTCCACATCCACCTGTGTTTGAAAAATTGAAATGCAAAAGTTTTGTCTACAGCACCCGAGATTCCCAGGCGGTCACCCATCCAGGTACTAACCGGGCTCGACGTTGCTTAACTTCGGTGATCGGACGAGAACCGGTGGTTTCAACGTGATGTGGTCGTAGACATAAAGTCCCTGTAATTTAAACATCATATGGCTCCACATCCACCTGTGTTTGAAAAATTGAAATGCAAAAGTTTTGTCTACAGCACCCGAGATTCCCAGGCGGTCACCCATCCAGGTACTAACCCGGCTCGACTTTGCTTAACTTCGGTGATCGGACGAGAACCGGTGGTTTCAACGTGATATGGCCGTAGACATAAAGTCCCTGTAATTTAAACATCATATGGCTCCACATCCACCTGAGTTTGAAAAATTGAAATGCAAAAGTTTTGTCTACAGCACCCGAGATTCCCAGGCGGTCACCCATCCAGGTACTAACCGGTCTCGACGTTGCTTAACTTCGGTGATCGGACGAGAACCGGTGGTTTCAACGTGATATGGCCGTAGACATAAAGTCCCTGTAATTTAAACATCATATGGCTCCACATCCACCTGTGTTTGAAAAATTGAAATGCAAAAGTTTTGTCTACAGCACCCGAGATTCCCAGGCGGTCACCCATCCAGGTACTAACCGGGCTCGACGTTGCTTAACTTCGGTGATCGGACGAGAACCGGTGGTTTCCACGTGATATGGGCCGTAGACATAAAGTCCCTGTAATTTAAACATCATATGGCTCCACATCCACCTGTGTTTGAAAAATTGAAATGCAAAAGTTTTGTCTACAGCACCCGAGATTCCCAGGCGGTCACCCATCCAGGTACTAACCGGGCTCGACGTTGCTTAACTTCGGTGATCGGACGAGAACCGGTGGTTTCAACGTGATATGGCCGTAGACATAAAGTCCCTGTAATTTAAACATCATATGGCTCCACATCCACCTGTGTTTGAAAAATTGAAATGCAAAAGTTTTGTCTACAGCACCCGAGATTCCCAGGCGGTCACCCATCCAGGTACTAACCGGGCTCGACGTTGCTTAACTTCGGTGATCGGACGAGAACCGGTGGTTTCAACGTGATATGGCCGTAGACATAAAGTCCCTGTAATTTAAACATCATATGGCTCCACATCCACCTGTGTTTGAAAAATTGAAATGCAAATGTTTTGTCTACAGCACCCTAGATTCCCAGGCGGTCACCCATCCAGGTACTAACCGGGCTCGACGTTGCTTAACTTCGGTGATCGGACGAGAACCGGTGGTTTCAACGTGATATGGCCGTAAACATAAAGTCCCTGAAATTTAAACATCATATGGCTCCACATCCACCTGTGTTTGAAAAATTGAAATGCAAAAGTTGTGTCTACAGCACCCGAGATTCCCAGGCGGTCACCCATCCAGGTACTAACCGGGCTCGACGTTGCTTAACTTCGGTGATCG
The DNA here is from genome assembly GCA_032622095.1 of Siphonodentalium dalli. Lineage (NCBI taxonomy): Eukaryota > Metazoa > Mollusca > Scaphopoda > Gadilida > Siphonodentaliidae > Siphonodentalium > Siphonodentalium dalli. The sequence goes on from CP136062.1 coordinate 200,185,494, forward strand.
GACGAGAACCGGTGGTTTCAACGTGATATGGCCGTAGACATAAAGTCCCTGTAATTTAAGCATCATATGGCTCCACATCCACCTGTGTTTGAAAAATTGAAATGCAAAAGTTTTGTCTACAGCACCCGAGATTCCCAGGCGGTCACCCATCCAGGTACTAACCCGGCTCGACTTTTGCTTAACTTCGGTGATCGGACGAGAACCGGTGGTTTCAACGTGATATGGCCGTAGACATAAAGTCCCTGTAATTTAAACATCATATGGCTCCACATCCACCTGTGTTTGAAAAATTGAAATGCAAAAGTTTTGTCTACAGCACCCGAGATTCCCAGGCGGTCACCCATCCAGGTACTAACCGGGCTCGACGTTGCTTAACTTCGGTGATCGGACGAGAACCGGTGGTTTCAACGTGATATGGCCGTAGACATAAAGTCCCTGTAATTTAAACATCATATGGCTCCACATCCACCTGTGTTTGAAAAATTGAAATGCAAAAGTTTTGTCTACAGCACCCGAGATTCCCAGGCGGTCACCCATCCAGGTACTAACCGGGCTCGACGTTGCTTAACTTCGGTGATCGGACGAGAACCGGTGGTTTCAACGTGATATGGCCGTAGACATAAAGTCCCTGTAATAAACATCATATGGCTCCACATCCACCTGTGTTTGAAAAATTGAAATGCAAAAGTTTTGTCTACAGCACCCGAGATTCCCAGGCGGTCACCCATCCAGGTACTAACCGGGCTCGACGTTGCTTAACTTCGGTGATCGGACGAGAACCGGTGGTTTCAACGTGATATGGCCGTAGACATAAAGTCCCTGTAATTTAAACATCATATGGCTCCACATCCACCTGTGTTTGAAAAATTGAAATGCAAAAGTTTTGTCTACGGCACCCTAGATTCCCAGGCGGTCACCCATCCAGGTACTAACCGGGCTCGACGTTGCTTAACTTCGGTGATCGGACGAGAACCGGTGGTTTCAACGTGATATGGCCGTAAACATAAAGTCCCTGAAATTTAAACATCATATGGCTCCACATCCACCTGTGTTTGAAAAATTGAAATGCAAAAGTTGTGTCTACAGCACCCGAGATTCCCAGGCGGTCACCCATCCAGGTACTAACCGGGCTCGACGTTGCTTAACTTCGGTGATCGGACGAGAACCGGTGGTTTCAACGTGATATGGCCGTAGACATAAAGTCCCTGTAATTTAAGCATCATATGGCTCCACATCCACCTGTGTTTGAAAAATTGAAATGCAAAAGTTTTGTCTACAGCACCCGAGATTCCCAGGCGGTCACCCATCCAGGTACTAACCCGGCTCGACTTTGCTTAACTTCGGTGATCGGACGAGAACCGGTGGTTTCAACGTGATATGGCCGTAGACATAAAGTCCCTGTAATTTAAACATCATATGGCTCCACATCCACCTGTGTTTGAAAAATTGAAATGCAAAAGTTTTGTCTACAGCACCCGAGATTCCCAGGCGGTCACCCATCCAGGTACTAACCGGTCTCGACGTTGCTTAACTTCGGTGATCGGACGAGAACCGGTGGTTTCAACGTGATATGGCCGTAGACATAAAGTCCCTTTAATTTTAACATCATATGGCTCTACATCCACCTGTGTTTGAAAAATTGAAATGCAAAAGTTTTGTCTACAGCACCCGAGATTCCCAGGCGGTCACCCATCCAGGTACTAACCGGGCTCGACGTTGCTTAACTTCGGTGATCGGACGAGAACCGGTGGTTTCAACGTGATATGGCCGTAGACATAAAGTCCCTGTAATTTAAACATCATATGGCTCCACATCCACCTGTGTTTGAAAAATTGAAATGCAAAAGTTTTGTCTACAGCACCCGAGATTCCCAGGCGGTCACCCATCCAGGTACTAACCGGGCTCGACGTTGCTTAACTTCGGTGATCGGACGAGAACCGGTGGTTTCAACGTGATATGGCCGTAGACATAAAGTCCCTGTAATTTAAACATCATATGGCTCCACGTCCACCTGTGTTTGAAAAATTGAAATGCAAAAGTTTTGTCTACAGCACCCGAGATTCCCAGGCGGTCACCCATCCAGGTACTAACCGGGCTCGACGTTGCTTAACTTCGGTGATCGGACGAGAACCGGTGGTTTCAACGTGATATGGCCGTAGACATAAAGTCCCTGTAATTTAAACATCATATGGCTCCACATCCACCTGTGTTTGAAAAATTGAAATGCAAAAGTTTTGTCTACGGCACCCTAGATTCCCAGGCGGTCACCCATCCAGGTACTAACCGGGCTCGACGTTGCTTAACTTCGGTGATCGGACGAGAACCGGTGGTTTCAACGTGATATGGCCGTAAACATAAAGTCCCTGAAATTTAAACATCATATGGCTCCACATCCACCTGTGTTTGAAAAATTGAAATGCAAAAGTTTTGTCTACAGCACCCGAGATTCCCAGGCGGTCACCCATCCATGTACTAACCGGGCTCGACGTTGCTTAACTTCGGTGATCGGACGAGAACCGGTGGTTTCAACGTGATATGGCCGTAGACATAAAGTCCCTGTAATAAACATCATATGGCTCCACATCCACCTGTGTTTGAAAAATTGAAATGCAAAAGTTTTGTCTACAGCACCCGAGATTCCCAGGCGGTCACCCATCCAGGTACTAACCGGGCTCGACGTTGCTTAACTTCGGTGATCGGACGAGAACCGGTGGTTTCAACGTGATATGGCCGTAGACATAAAGTCCCTGTAATTTAAACATCATATGGCTCCACATCCACCTGTGTTTGAAAAATTGAAATGCAAAAGTTTTGTCTACGGCACCCTAGATTCCCAGGCGGTCACCCATCCAGGTACTAACCGGGCTCGACGTTGCTTAACTTCGGTGATCGGACGAGAACCGGTGGTTTCAACGTGATATGGCCGTAAACATAAAGTCCCTGAAATTTAAACATCATATGGCTCCACATCCACCTGTGTTTGAAAAATTGAAATGCAAAAGTTGTGTCTACAGCACCCGAGATTCCCAGGCGGTCACCCATCCAGGTACTAACCGGGCTCGACGTTGCTTAACTTCGGTGATCGGACGAGAACCGGTGGTTTCAACGTGATATGGCCGTAGACATAAAGTCCCTGTAATTTAAGCATCATATGGCTCCACATCCACCTGTGTTTGAAAAATTGAAATGCAAAAGTTTTGTCTACAGCACCCGAGATTCCCAGGCGGTCACCCATCCAGGTACTAACCCGGCTCGACTTTGCTTAACTTCGGTGATCGGACGAGAACCGGTGGTTTCAACGTGATATGGCCGTAGACATAAAGTCCCTGTAATTTGAACATCATATGGCTCCACATCCACCTGTGTTTGAAAAATTGAAATGCAAAAGTTTTGTCTACAGCACCCGAGATTCCCAGGCGGTCACCCATCCAGGTACTAACCGGTCTCGACGTTGCTTAACTTCGGTGATCGGACGAGAACCGGTGGTTTCAACGTGATATGGCCGTAGACATAAAGTCCCTTTAATTTTAACATCATATGGCTCTACATCCACCTGTGTTTGAAAAATTGAAATGCAAAAGTTTTGTCTACAGCACCCGAGATTCCCAGGCGGTCACCCATCCAGGTACTAACCGGGCTCGACGTTGCTTAACTTCGGTGATCGGACGAGAACCGGTGGTTTCAACGTGATATGGCCGTAGACATAAAGTCCCTGTAATTTAAACATCATATGGCTCCACATCCACCTGTGTTTGAAAAATTGAAATGCAAAAGTTTTGTCTACAGCACCCGAGATTCCCAGGCGGTCACCCATCCAGGTACTAACCGGGCTCGACGTTGCTTAACTTCGGTGATCGGACGAGAACCGGTGGTTTCAACGTGATATGGCCGTAGACATAAAGTCCCTGTAATTTAAACATCATATGGCTCCACGTCCACCTGTGTTTGAAAAATTGAAATGCAAAAGTTTTGTCTACAGCACCCGAGATTCCCAGGCGGTCACCCATCCAGGTACTAACCGGGCTCGACGTTGCTTAACTTCGGTGATCGGACGAGAACCGGTGGTTTCAACGTGATATGGCCGTAGACATAAAGTCCCTGTAATTTAAACATCATATGGCTCCACATCCACCTGTGTTTGAAAAATTGAAATGCAAAAGTTTTGTCTACGGCACCCTAGATTCCCAGGCGGTCACCCATCCAGGTACTAACCGGGCTCGACGTTGCTTAACTTCGGTGATCGGACGAGAACCGGTGGTTTCAACGTGATATGGCCGTAAACATAAAGTCCCTGAAATTTAAACATCATATGGCTCCACATCCACCTGTGTTTGAAAAATTGAAATGCAAAAGTTTTGTCTACAGCACCCGAGATTCCCAGGCGGTCACCCATCCAGGTACTAACCGGGCTCGACGTTGCTTAACTTCGGTGATCGGACGAGAACCGGTGGTTTCAACGTGATATGGCCGTAGACATAAAGTCCCTGTAATAAACATCATATGGCTCCACATCCACCTGTGTTTGAAAAATTGAAATGCAAAAGTTTTGTCTACAGAACCCGAGATTCCCAGGCGGTCACCCATCCAGGTACTAACCCGGCTCGACTTTGCTTAACTTCGGTGATCGGACGAGAACCGGTGGTTTCAACGTGATATGGCCGTAGACATAAAGTCCCTGTAATTTAAACATCATATGGCTCCACATCCACCTGTGTTTGAAAAATTGAAATGCAAAAGTTTTGTCTACAGCACCCGAGATTCCCAGGCGGTCACCCATCCAGGTACTAACCGGTCTCGACGTTGCTTAACTTCGGTGATCGGACGAGAACCGGTGGTTTCAACGTGATATGGCCGTAGACATAAAGTCCCTTTAATTTTAACATCATATGGCTCTACATCCACCTGTGTTTGAAAAATTGAAATGCAAAAGTTTTGTCTACAGCACCCGAGATTCCCAGGCGGTCACCCATCCAGGTACTAACCGGACTCGACGTTGCTTAACTTCGGTGATCGGACGAGAACCGGTGGTTTCAACGTGATATGGCCGTAGACATAAAGTCCCTGTAATTTAAACATCATATGGCTCCACATCCACCTGTGTTTGAAAAATTGAAATGCAAAAGTTTTGTCTACAGCACCCGAGATTCCCAGGCGGTCACCCATCCAGGTACTAACCGGGCTCGACGTTGCTTAACTTCGGTGATCGGACGAGAACCGGTGGTTTCAACGTGATATGGCCGTAGACATAAAGTCCCTGTAATTTAAACATCATATGGCTCCACGTCCACCTGTGTTTGAAAAATTGAAATGCAAAAGTTTTGTCTACAGCACCCGAGATTCCCAGGCGGTCACCCATCCAGGTACTAACCGGGCTCGACGTTGCTTAACTTCGGTGATCGGACGAGAACCGGTGGTTTCAACGTGATATGGCCGTAGACATAAAGTCCCTGTAATTTAAACATCATATGGCTCCACATCCACCTGTGTTTGAAAAATTGAAATGCAAAAGTTTTGTCTACGGCACCCTAGATTCCCAGGCGGTCACCCATCCAGGTACTAACCGGGCTCGACGTTGCTTAACTTCGGTGATCGGACGAGAACCGGTGGTTTCAACGTGATATGGCCGTAAACATAAAGTCCCTGAAATTTAAACATCATATGGCTCCACATCCACCTGTGTTTGAAAAATTGAAATGCAAAAGTTTTGTCTACAGCACCCGAGATTCCCAGGCGGTCACCCATCCAGGTACTAACCGGGCTCGACGTTGCTTAACTTCGGTGATCGGACGAGAACCGGTGGTTTCAACGTGATATGGCCGTAGACATAAAGTCCCTGTAATAAACATCATATGGCTCCACATCCACCTGTGTTTGAAAAATTGAAATGCAAAAGTTTTGTCTACAGCACCCGAGATTCCCAGGCGGTCACCCATCCAGGTACTAACCGGGCTCGACGTTGCTTAACTTCGGTGATCGGACGAGAACCGGTGGTTTCAACGTGATATGGCCGTAGACATAAAGTCCCTGTAATTTAAACATCATATGGCTCCACATCCACCTGTGTTTGAAAAATTGAAATGCAAAAGTTTTGTCTACGGCACCCTAGATTCCCAGGCGGTCACCCATCCAGGTACTAACCGGGCTCGACGTTGCTTAACTTCGGTGATCGGACGAGAACCGGTGGTTTCAACGTGATATGGCCGTAAACATAAAGTCCCTGAAATTTAAACATCATATGGCTCCACATCCACCTGTGTTTGAAAAATTGAAATGCAAAAGTTGTGTCTACAGCACCCGAGATTCCCAGGCGGTCACCCATCCAGGTACTAACCGGGCTCGACGTTGCTTAACTTCGGTGATCGGACGAGAACCGGTGGTTTCAACGTGATATGGCCGTAGACATAAAGTCCCTGTAATTTAAGCATCATATGGCTCCACATCCACCTGTGTTTGAAAAATTGAAATGCAAAAGTTTTGTCTACAGCACCCGAGATTCCCAGGCGGTCACCCATCCAGGTACTAACCCGGCTCGACTTTGCTTAACTTCGGTGATCGGACGAGAACCGGTGGTTTCAACGTGATATGGCCGTAGACATAAAGTCCCTGTAATTTAAACATCATATGGCTCCACATCCACCTGTGTTTGAAAAATTGAAATGCAAAAGTTTTGTCTACAGCACCCGAGATTCCCAGGCGGTCACCCATCCAGGTACTAACCGGTCTCGACGTTGCTTAACTTCGGTGATCGGACGAGAACCGGTGGTTTCAACGTGATATGGCCGTAGACATAAAGTCCCTTTAATTTTAACATCATATGGCTCTACATCCACCTGTGTTTGAAAAATTGAAATGCAAAAGTGTTGTCTACAGCACCCGAGATTCCCAGGCGGTCACCCATCCAGGTACTAACCGGGCTCGACGTTGCTTAACTTCGGTGATCGGACGAGAACCGGTGGTTTCAACGTGATATGGCCGTAGACATAAAGTCCCTGTAATTTAAACATCATATGGCTCCACATCCACCTGTGTTTGAAAAATTGAAATGCAAAAGTTTTGTCTACAGCACCCGAGATTCCCAGGCGGTCACCCATCCAGGTACTAACCGGGCTCGACGTTGCTTAACTTCGGTGATCGGACGAGAACCGGTGGTTTCAACGTGATATGGCCGTAGACATAAAGTCCCTGTAATTTAAACATCATATGGCTCCACGTCCACCTGTGTTTGAAAAATTGAAATGCAAAAGTTTTGTCTACAGCACCCGAGATTCCCAGGCGGTCACCCATCCAGGTACTAACCGGGCTCGACGTTGCTTAACTTCGGTGATCGGACGAGAACCGGTGGTTTCAACGTGATATGGCCGTAGACATAAAGTCCCTGTAATTTAAACATCATATGGCTCCACATCCACCTGTGTTTGAAAAATTGAAATGCAAAAGTTTTGTCTACGGCACCCTAGATTCCCAGGCGGTCACCCATCCAGGTACTAACCGGGCTCGACGTTGCTTAACTTCGGTGATCGGACGAGAACCGGTGGTTTCAACGTGATATGGCCGTAAACATAAAGTCCCTGAAATTTAAACATCATATGGCTCCACATCCACCTGTGTTTGAAAAATTGAAATGCAAAAGTTTTGTCTACAGCACCCGAGATTCCCAGGCGGTCACCCATCCAGGTACTAACCGGGCTCGACGTTGCTTAACTTCGGTGATCGGACGAGAACCGGTGGTTTCAACGTGATATGGCCGTAGACATAAAGTCCCTGTAATAAACATCATATGGCTCCACATCCACCTGTGTTTGAAAAAATGAAATGCAAAAGTTTTGTCTACAGCACCCGAGATTCCCAGGCGGTCACCCATCCAGGTACTAACCGGGCTCGACGTTGCTTAACTTCGGTGATCGGACGAGAACCGGTGGTTTCAACGTGATATGGCCGTAGACATAAAGTCCCTGTAATTTAAACATCATATGGCTCCACATCCACCTGTGTTTGAAAAATTGAAATGCAAAAGTTTTGTCTACGGCACCCTAGATTCCCAGGCGGTCACCCATCCAGGTACTAACCGGGCTCGACGTTGCTTAACTTCGGTGATCGGACGAGAACCCGTGGTTTCAACGTGATATGGCCGTAAACATAAAGTCCCTGAAATTTAAACATCATATGGCTCCACATCCACCTGTGTTTGAAAAATTGAAATGCAAAAGTTGTGTCTACAGCACCCGAGATTCCCAGGCGGTCACCCATCCAGGTACTAACCGGGCTCGACGTTGCTTAACTTCGGTGATCGGACGAGAACCGGTGGTTTCAACGTGATATGGCCGTAGACATAAAGTCCCTGTAATTTAAACATCATATGGCTCCACATCCACCTGTGTTTGAAAAATTGAAATGCAAAAGTTTTGTCTACGGCACCCTAGATTCCCAGGCGGTCACCCATCCAGGTACTAACCGGGCTCGACGTTGCTTAACTTCGGTGATCGGACGAGAACCGGTGGTTTCAACGTGATATGGCCGTAAACATAAAGTCCCTGAAATTTAAACATCATATGGCTCCACATCCACCTGTGTTTGAAAAATTGAAATGCAAAAGTTTTGTCTACAGCACCCGAGATTCCCAGGCGGTCACCCATCCAGGTACTAACCGGGCTCGACGTTGCTTAACTTCGGTGATCGGACGAGAACCGGTGGTTTCAACGTGATATGGCCGTAGACATAAAGTCCCTGTAATAAACATCATATGGCTCCACATCCACCTGTGTTTGAAAAAATGAAATGCAAAAGTTTTGTCTACAGCACCCGAGATTCCCAGGCGGTCACCCATCCAGGTACTAACCGGGCTCGACGTTGCTTAACTTCGGTGATCGGACGAGAACCGGTGGTTTCAACGTGATATGGCCGTAGACATAAAGTCCCTGTAATTTAAACATCATATGGCTCCACATCCACCTGTGTTTGAAAAATTGAAATGCAAAAGTTTTGTCTACGGCACCCTAGATTCCCAGGCGGTCACCCATCCAGGTACTAACCGGGCTCGACGTTGCTTAACTTCGGTGATCGGACGAGAACCCGTGGTTTCAACGTGATATGGCCGTAAACATAAAGTCCCTGAAATTTAAACATCATATGGCTCCACATCCACCTGTGTTTGAAAAATTGAAATGCAAAAGTTGTGTCTACAGCACCCGAGATTCCCAGGCGGTCACCCATCCAGGTACTAACCGGGCTCGACGTTGCTTAACTTCGGTGATCGGACGAGAACCGGTGGTTTCAACGTGATATGGCCGTAGACATAAAGTCCCTGTAATTTAAGCATCATATGGCTCCACATCCACCTGTGTTTGAAAAATTGAAATGCAAAAGTTTTGTCTACAGCACCCGAGATTCCCAGGCGGTCACCCATCCAGGTACTAACCCGGCTCGACTTTGCTTAACTTCGGTGATCGGACGAGAACCGGTGGTTTCAACGTGATATGGCCGTAGACATAAAGTCCCTGTAATTTAAACATCATATGGCTCCACATCCACCTGTGTTTGAAAAATTGAAATGCAAAAGTTTTGTCTACAGCACCCGAGATTCCCAGGCGGTCACCCATCCAGGTACTAACCGGTCTCGACGTTGCTTAACTTCGGTGATCGGACGAGAACCGGTGGTTTCAACGTGATATGGCCGTAGACATAAAGTCCCTTTAATTTTAACATCATATGGCTCTACATCCACCTGTGTTTGAAAAATTGAAATGCAAAAGTTTTGTCTACAGCACCCGAGATTCCCAGGCGGTCACCCATCCAGGTACTAACCGGGCTCGACGTTGCTTAACTTCGGTGATCGGACGAGAACCGGTGGTTTCAACGTGATATGGCCGTAGACATAAAGTCCCTGTAATTTAAACATCATATGGCTCCACATCCACCTGTGTTTGAAAAATTGAAATGCAAAAGTTTTGTCTACAGCACCCGAGATTCCCAGGCGGTCACCCATCCAGGTACTAACCGGGCTCGACGTTGCTTAACTTCGGTGATCGGACGAGAACCGGTGGTTTCAACGTGATATGGCCGTAGACATAAAGTCCCTGTAATTTAAACATCATATGGCTCCACGTCCACCTGTGTTTGAAAAATTTAAATGCAAAAGTTTTGTCTACAGCACCCGAGATTCCCAGGCGGTCACCCATCCAGGTACTAACCGGGCTCGACGTTGCTTAACTTCGGTGATCGGACGAGAACCGGTGGTTTCAACGTGATATGGCCGTAGACATAAAGTCCCTGTAATTTAAACATCATATGGCTCCACATCCACCTGTGTTTGAAAAATTGAAATGCAAAAGTTTTGTCTACGGCACCCTAGATTCCCAGGCGGTCACCCATCCAGGTACTAACCGGGCTCGACGTTGCTTAACTTCGGTGATCGGACGAGAACCGGTGGTTTCAACGTGATATGGCCGTAAACATAAAGTCCCTGAAATTTAAACATCATATGGCTCCACATCCACCTGTGTTTGAAAAATTGAAATGCAAAAGTTGTGTCTACAGCACCCGAGATTCTCAGGCGGTCACCCATCCAGGTACTAACCGGGCTCGACGTTGTTTAACTTCGGTGATCGGACGAGAACCGGTGGTTTCAACGTGATATGGCCGTAGACATAAAGTCCCTGTAATTTAAACATCATATGGCTCCACATCCACCTGTGTTTGAAAAATTGAAATGCAAAAGTTTTGTCTACAGCACCCGAGATTCCCAGGCGGTCACCCATCCAGGTACTAACCGGGCTCGACGTTGCTTAACTTCGGTGATCGGACGAGAACCGGTGGTTTCAACGTGAAATGGCCGTAGACATAAAGTCCCTGTAATTTAAACATCATATGGCTCCACATCCACCTGTGTTTGAAAAATTGAAATGCAAAAGTTTTGTCTACAGCACCCGAGATTCCCAGGCGGTCACCCATCCAGGTACTAACCGGGCTCGACGTTGCTTAACTTCGGTGATCGGACGAGAACCGGTGGTTTCAACGTGATATGGCCGTAGACATAAAGTCCCTGTAATTTAAACATCATATGGCTCCACATCCACCTGTGTTTGAAAAATTGAAATGCAAAAGTTTTGTCTACAGCACCCGAGATTCCCAGGCGGTCACCCATCCAGGTACTAACCGGGCTCGACGTTGCTTAACTTCGGTGATCGGACGAGAACCGGTGGTTTCAACGTGATATGGCCGTAGACATAAAGTCCCTGTAATTTAAACATCATATGGCTCCACATCCACCTGTGTTTGAAAAATTGAAATGCAAAAGTTTTGTCTACGGCACCCTAGATTCCCAGGCGGTCACCCATCCAGGTACTAACCGGGCTCGACGTTGCTTAACTTCGGTGATCGGACGAGAACCGGTGGTTTCAACGTGATATGGCCGTAAACATAAAGTCCCTGAAATTTAAACATCATATGGCTCCACATCCACCTGTGTTTGTAAAATTGAAATGCAAAAGTTGTGTCTACAGCACCCGAGATTCCCAGGCGGTCACCCATCCAGGTACTAACCGGTCTCGACGTTGCTTAACTTCGGTGATCGGACGAGAACCGGTGGTTTCAACGTGATATGGCCGTAGACATAAAGTCCCTTTAATTTTAACATCATATGGCTCTACATCCACCTGTGTTTGAAAAATTGAAATGCAAAAGTTTTGTCTACAGCACCCGAGATTCCCAGGCGGTCACCCATCCAGGTACTAACCGGGCTCGACGTTGCTTAACTTCGGTGATCGGACGAGAACCGGTGGTTTCAACGTGATATGGCCGTAGACATAAAGTCCCTGTAATTTAAACATCATATGGCTCCACATCCACCTGTGTTTGAAAAATTGAAATGCAAAAGTTTTGTCTACAGCACCCGAGATTCCCAGGCGGTCACCCATCCAGGTACTAACCGGGCTCGACGTTGCTTAACTTCGGTGATCGGACGAGAACCGGTGGTTTCAACGTGATATGGCCGTAGACATAAAGTCCCTGTAATTTAAACATCATATGGCTCCACGTCCACCTGTGTTTGAAAAATTGAAATGCAAAAGTTTTGTCTACAGCACCCGAGATTCCCAGGCGGTCACCCATCCAGGTACTAACCGGGCTCGACGTTGCTTAACTTCGGTGATCGGACGAGAACCGGTGATTTCAACGTGATATGGCCGTAGACATAAAGTCCCTGTAATTTAAACATCTTATGGCTCCACATCCACCTGTGTTTGAAAAATTGAAATGCAAAAGTTTTGTCTACGGCACCCTAGATTCCCAGGCGGTCACCCATCCAGGTACTAACCGGGCTCGACGTTGCTTAACTTCGGTGATCGGACGAGAACCGGTGGTTTCAACGTGATATGGCCGTAAACATAAAGTCCCTGAAATTTAAACATCATATGGCTCCACATCCACCTGTGTTTGAAAAATTGAAATGCAAAAGTTGTGTCTACAGCACCCGAGATTCTCAGGCGGTCACCCATCCAGGTACTAACCGGGCTCGACGTTGTTTAACTTCGGTGATCGGACGAGAACCGGTGGTTTCAACGTGATATGGCCGTAGACATAAAGTCCCTGTAATTTAAACATCATATGGCTCCACATCCACCTGTGTTTGAAAAATTGAAATGCAAAAGTTTTGTCTACAGCACCCGAGATTCCCAGGCGGTCACCCATCCAGGTACTAACCGGGCTCGACGTTGCTTAACTTCGGTGATCGGACGAGAACCGGTGGTTTCAACGTGAAATGGCCGTAGACATAAAGTCCCTGTAATTTAAACATCATATGGCTCCACATCCACCTGTGTTTGAAAAATTGAAATGCAAAAGTTTTGTCTACAGCACCCGAGATTCCCAGGCGGTCACCCATCCAGGTACTAACCGGGCTCGACGTTGCTTAACTTCGGTGATCGGACGAGAACCGGTGGTTTCAACGTGATATGGCCGTAGACATAAAGTCCCTGTAATTTAAACATCATATGGCTCCACATCCACCTGTGTTTGAAAAATTGAAATGCAAAAGTTTTGTCTACAGCACCCGAGATTCCCAGGCGGTCACCCATCCAGGTACTAACCGGGCTCGACGTTGCTTAACTTCGGTGATCGGACGAGAACCGGTGGTTTCAACGTGATATGGCCGTAGACATAAAGTCCCTGTAATTTAAACATCATATGGCTCCACATCCACCTGTGTTTGAAAAATTGAAATGCAAAAGTTTTGTCTACGGCACCCTAGATTCCCAGGCGGTCACCCATCCAGGTACTAACCGGGCTCGACGTTGCTTAACTTCGGTGATCGGACGAGAACCGGTGGTTTCAACGTGATATGGCCGTAAACATAAAGTCCCTGAAATTTAAACATCATATGGCTCCACATCCACCTGTGTTTGTAAAATTGAAATGCAAAAGTTGTGTCTACAGCACCCGAGATTCCCAGGCGGTCACCCATCCAGGTACTAACCGGTCTCGACGTTGCTTAACTTCGGTGATCGGACGAGAACCGGTGGTTTCAACGTGATATGGCCGTAGACATAAAGTCCCTTTAATTTTAACATCATATGGCTCTACATCCACCTGTGTTTGAAAAATTGAAATGCAAAAGTTTTGTCTACAGCACCCGAGATTCCCAGGCGGTCACCCATCCAGGTACTAACCGGGCTCGACGTTGCTTAACTTCGGTGATCGGACGAGAACCGGTGGTTTCAACGTGATATGGCCGTAGACATAAAGTCCCTGTAATTTAAACATCATATGGCTCCACATCCACCTGTGTTTGAAAAATTGAAATGCAAAAGTTTTGTCTACAGCACCCGAGATTCCCAGGCGGTCACCCATCCAGGTACTAACCGGGCTCGACGTTGCTTAACTTCGGTGATCGGACGAGAACCGGTGGTTTCAACGTGATATGGCCGTAGACATAAAGTCCCTGTAATTTAAACATCATATGGCTCCACGTCCACCTGTGTTTGAAAAATTGAAATGCAAAAGTTTTGTCTACAGCACCCGAGATTCCCAGGCGGTCACCCATCCAGGTACTAACCGGGCTCGACGTTGCTTAACTTCGGTGATCGGACGAGAACCGGTGATTTCAACGTGATATGGCCGTAGACATAAAGTCCCTGTAATTTAAACATCTTATGGCTCCACATCCACCTGTGTTTGAAAAATTGAAATGCAAAAGTTTTGTCTACGGCACCCTAGATTCCCAGGCGGTCACCCATCCAGGTACTAACCGGGCTCGACGTTGCTTAACTTCGGTGATCGGACGAGAACCGGTGGTTTCAACGTGATATGGCCGTAAACATAAAGTCCCTGAAATTTAAACATCATATGGCTCCACATCCACCTGTGTTTGAAAAATTGAAATGCAAAAGTTGTGTCTACAGCACCCGAGATTCTCAGGCGGTCACCCATCCAGGTACTAACCGGGCTCGACGTTGTTTAACTTCGGTGATCGGACGAGAACCGGTGGTTTCAACGTGATATGGCCGTAGACATAAAGTCCCTGTAATTTAAACATCATATGGCTCCACATCCACCTGTGTTTGAAAAATTGAAATGCAAAAGTTTTGTCTACAGCACCCGAGATTCCCAGGCGGTCACCCATCCAGGTACTAACCGGGCTCGACGTTGCTTAACTTCGGTGATCGGACGAGAACCGGTGGTTTCAACGTGAAATGGCCGTAGACATAAAGTCCCTGTAATTTAAACATCATATGGCTCCACATCCACCTGTGTTTGAAAAATTGAAATGCAAAAGTTTTGTCTACAGCACCCGAGATTCCCAGGCGGTCACCCATCCAGGTACTAACCGGGCTCGACGTTGCTTAACTTCGGTGATCGGACGAGAACCGGTGGTTTCAACGTGATATGGCCGTAGACATAAAGTCCCTGTAATTTAAACATCATATGGCTCCACATCCACCTGTGTTTGAAAAATTGAAATGCAAAAGTTTTGTCTACAGCACCCGAGATTCCCAGGCGGTCACCCATCCAGGTACTAACCGGGCTCGACGTTGCTTAACTTCGGTGATCGGACGAGAACCGGTGGTTTCAACGTGATATGGCCGTAGACATAAAGTCCCTGTAATTTAAACATCATATGGCTCCACATCCACCTGTGTTTGAAAAATTGAAATGCAAAAGTTTTGTCTACAGCACCCGAGATTCCCAGGCGGTCACCCATCCAGGTACTAACCGGGCTCGACGTTGCTTAACTTCGGTGATCGGACGAGAACCGGTGGTTTCAACGTGATATGGCCGTAGACATAAAGTCCCTGTAATTTAAACATCATATGGCTCCACATCCACCTGTGTTTAAAAATTGAAATGCAAAAGTTTTGTCTACAGCACCCGAGATTCCCAGGCGGTCACCCATCCAGGTACTAACCGGGCTCGACGTTGCTTAACTTCGGTGATCGGACGAGAACCGGTGGTTTCAACGTGATATGGCCGTAGACATAAAGTCCCTGTAATTTAAACATCATATGGCTCCACATCCACCTGTGTTTGAAAAATTGAAATGCAAAAGTTTTGTCCACATCCACCTGTGTTTGAAAAATTGAAATGCAAAAGTTTTGTCTACAGCACCCGAGATTCCCAGGCGGTCACCCATCCAGGTACTAACCGGGCTCGACGTTGCTTAACTTCGGTGATCGGACGAGAACCGGTACCCGTGGTTTCAACGTGATATGGCCGTAGACATAAAGTCCCTGTAATTTAAACATCATATGGCTCCACATCCACCTGTGTTTGAATAATTGAAATGCATAAGTTTTGTCTACAGCACCCGAGATTCCCAGGCGGTCACCCATCCAGGTACTAACCGGGCTCGACGTTGATTAACTTCGGTGATCGGACGAGAACCGGTGGTTTCAACGTGATATGGCCGTAGACATAAAGTCCCTGTAATTTAAACATCATATGGCTCCACATCCACCTGTGTTTGAAAAATTGAAATGCAAAAGTTTTGTCTACAGCACCCGAGATTCCCAGGCGGTCACCCATCCAGGTACTAACCGGGCTCGACGTTGCTTAACTTCGGTGATCGGACGAGAACCGCTGGTTTCAACGTGATATGGCCGTAGACATAAAGTCCCTGTAATTTAAACATCATATGGCTCCACATCCACCTGTGTTTGAAAAATTGAAATGCAAAAGTTTTGTCTACAGCACCCGAGATTCCCAGGCGTTCACCCATCCAGGTACTAACCGGGCTCGACGTTGCTTAACTTCAGTGATCGGACGAGAACCGGTACCCGTGGTTTCAACTTGATATGGCCGTAGACATAAAGTCCCTGTAATTTAAACATCATATGGCTCCACATCCACATGTGTTTGAAAAATTGAAATGCAAAAGTTTTGTCTACAGCACCCGAGATTCCCAGGCGGTCACCCATCCAGGTACTAACCGGGCTCGACGTTGCTTAACTTCGGTGATCGGACGAGAACCGGTGGTTTCAACGTGATATGGCCGTAGACATAAAGTCCCTGTAATTTAAACATCATATGGCTCCACATCCACCTGTGTTTGAAAAATTGAAATGCAAAAGTTTTGTCTACAGCACCCGAGATTCCCAGGCGGTCACCCATCCAGGTACTAACCGGGCTCGACGTTGCTTAACTTCGGTGATCGGACGAGAACCGGTGGTTTCGACGTGATATGGCCGTAGACATAAAGTCCCTGTAATTTAAACATCATATGGCTCCACATCCACCTGTGTTTGAAAAATTGAAATGCAAAAGTTTTGTCTACAGCACCCGAGATTCCCAGGCGGTCACCCATCCAGGTACTAACCGGGCTCGACGTTGCTTAACTTCGGTGATCGGACGAGAACCGGTGGTTTCAACGTGATATGGCCGTAGACATAAAGTCACTGTAATTTAAACATCATATGGCTCCACATCCACCTGTGTTTGAAAAATTGAAATGCAAAAGTTTTGTCTACAGCACCCGAGATTCCCAGGCGGTCACCCATCCAGGTACTAACC
Source organism: Siphonodentalium dalli (assembly GCA_032622095.1). NCBI lineage: Eukaryota > Metazoa > Mollusca > Scaphopoda > Gadilida > Siphonodentaliidae > Siphonodentalium > Siphonodentalium dalli. The sequence continues at coordinate 200,202,492 of CP136062.1, forward strand.
GGGCTCGACGTTGCTTAACTTCGGTGATCGGACGAGAACCGGTGGTTTCAACGTAATATGGCCGTAGACATAAAGTCCCTGTAATTTAAACATCATATGGCTCCACATCCACCTGTGTTTGAAAAATTGAAATGCAAAAGTTTTGTCTACAGCACCCGAGATTCCCAGCCGGTCACCCATCCAGGTACTAACCGGGCTCGACGTTGCTTAACTTCGGTGATCGGACGAGAACCGGTGGTTTCAACGTGATATGGCCGTAGACATAAAGTCCCTGTAATTTAAACATCATATGGCTCCACATCCACCTGTGTTTGAAAAATTGAAATGCAAAAGTTTTGTCTACAGCACCCGAGATTCCCAGGCGGTCACCCATCCAGGTACTAACCGGGCTCGACGTTGCTTAACTTCGGTGATCGGACGAGAACCGGTGGTTTCAACGTGATATGGCCGTAGACATAAAGTCCCTGTAATTTAAACATCATATGGCTCCACATCCACCTGTGTTTGAAAAATTGAAATGCAAAAGTTTTGTCTACAGCACCCGAGATTCCCAGGCGGTCACCCATCCAGGTACTAACCGGGCTCGACGTTGCTTAACTTCGGTGATCGGACGAGAACCGGTGGTTTCAACGTGATATGGCCGTAGACATAAAGTCCCTGTAATTTAAACATCATATGGCTCCACATCCACCTGTGTTTGAAAAATTGAAATGCAAAAGTTTTGTCTACAGCACCCGAGATTCCCAAGCGGTCACCCATCCAGGTACTAACCGGGCTCGACGTTGTTTAACTTCGGTGATCGGAGGAGAACCGGTGGTTTCAACGTGATATGGCCGTAGACATAAAGTCCCTGTAATTTAAACATCATATGGCTCCACATCCACCTGTGTTTGAAAAATTGAAATGCAAAAGTTTTGTCTACAGCACCCGAGATTCCCAGGCGGTCACCCATCCAGGTACTAACCGGGCTCGACGTTGCTTAACTTCGGTGATCGGACGAGAACCGGTGGTTTCAACGTGATGTGGTCGTAGACATAAAGTCCCTGTAATTTAAACATCATATGGCTCCACATCCACCTGTGTTTGAAAAATTGAAATGCAAAAGTTTTGTCTACAGCACCCGAGATTCTAAACCCGGCTCGACTTTGCTTAACTTCGGTGATCGGACGAGAACCGGTGGTTTCAACGTGATATGGCCGTAGACATAAAGTCCCTGTAATTTAAACATCATATGGCTCCACATCCACCTGTGTTTGAAAAATTGAAATGCAAAAGTTTTGTCTACAGCACCCGAGATTCCCAGGCGGTCACCCATCCAGGTACTAACCGGTCTCGACGTTGCTTAACTTCGGTGATCGGGACGAGAACCGGTGGTTTCAACGTGATATGGCCGTAGACATAAAGTCCCTGTAATTTAAACATCATATGGCTCCACATCCACCTGTGTTTGAAAAATTGAAATGCAAAAGTTTTGTCTACAGCACCCGAGATTCCCAGGCGGTCACCCATCCAGGTACTAACCGGGCTCGACGTTGCTTAACTTCGGTGATCGGACGAGAACCGGTTGGTTTCAACGTGATATGGCCGTAGACATAAAGTCCCTGTAAATTTAAACATCATATGGCTCCACATCCACCTGTGTTTGAAAAATTGAAATGCAAAAGTTTTGTCTACAGCACCCGAGATTCCCAGGCGGTCACCCATCCAGGTACTAACCCGGGCTCGACGTTGCTTAACTTCGGTTGATCGGACGAGAACCGGTGGTTTCAACGTGATATGGCCGTAGACATAAAGTCCCTGTAATTTAAACATCATATGGCTCCACATCCACCTGTGTTTGAAAAATTGAAATGCAAAAGTTTTGTCTACAGCACCCGAGATTCCCAGGCGGTCACCCATCCAGGTACTTACCGGGCTCGACGTTGCTTAACTTCGGTGATCGGACGAGAACCGGTGGTTTCAACGTGATATGGCCGTAGACATAAAGTCCCTGTAATTTAAACATCATATGGCTCCACATCCACCTGTGTTTGAAAAATTGAAATGCAAAAGTTTTGTCTACAGCACCCTAGATTCCCAGGCGGTCACCCATCCAGGTACTAACCGGCTCGACGTTGCTTAACTTCGGTGATCGGACGAGAACCGGTGGGTTTCAACGTGATAATGGCCGTAAACATAAAGTCCCTGAAATTTAAACATCATATGGCTCCACATCCACCTGTGTTTGAAAAATTGAAATGCAAAAGTTGTGTCTACAGCACCCGAGATTCCCAGGCGGTCACCCATCCAGGTACTAACCGGGCTCGACGTTGCTTAACTTCGGTGATCGGACGAGAACCGGTGGTTTCAACGTGATATGGCCGTAGACATAAAGTCCCTGTAATTTAAGCATCATATGGCTCCACATCCACCTGTGTTTGAAAAATTGAAATGCAAAAGTTTTGTCTACAGCACCCGAGATTCCCAGGCGGTCACCCATCCAGGTACTAACCCGGCTCGACTTTGCTTAACTTCGGTGATCGGGACGAGAACCGGTGGTTTCAACGTGATATGGCCGTAGACATAAAGTCCCTGTAATTTAAACATCATATGGCTCCACATCCACCTGTGTTTGAAAAATTGAAATGCAAAAGTTTTGTCTACAGCACCCGAGATTCCCAGGCGGGTCACCCATCCAGGTACTAACCGGGCTCGACGTTGCTTAACTTCGGTGATCGGACGAGAACCGGTGGTTTCAACGTGATATGGCCGTAGACATAAAGTCCCTGTAATTTAAACATCATATGGCTCCACATCCACCTGTGTTTGAAAAATTGAAATGCAAAAGTTTTGTCTACAGCACCCGAGATTCCCAGGCGGTCACCCATCCAGGTACTAACCGGGCTCGACGTTGCTTAACTTCGGTGATCGGACGAGAACCGGTGGTTTCAACGTGATATGGCCGTAGACATAAAGTCCCTGTAATTTAAACATCATATGGCTCCACATCCACCTGTGTTTGAAAAATTGAAATGCAAAAGTTTTGTCTACAGCACCCGAGATTCCCCAGGCGGTCACCCATCCAGGTACTAACCGGGCTCGACGTTGCTTAACTTCGGTGATCGGACGAGAACCGGTGGTTTCAACGTGATATGGCCGTAGACATAAAGTCCCTGTAATTTAAACATCATATGGCTCCACATCCACCTGTGTTTGAAAAATTGAAATGCAAAAGTTTTGTCTACGGCACCCTAGATTCCAAGGCGGTCACCCATCCAGGTACTAACCGGGCTCGACGTTGCTTAACTTCGGTGATCGGACGAGAACCGGTGGTTTCAACGTGATATGGCCGTAAACATAAAGTCCCTGAAATTTAAACATCATATGGCTCCACATCCACCTGTGTTTTGAAAAATTGAAATGCAAAAGTTGTGTCTACAGCACCCGAGATTCCCAGGCGGTCACCCATCCAGGTTACTAACCGGGCTCGGACGTTGCTTAACTTCGGTGATCGGACGAGAACCGGTGGTTTCAACGTGATATGGCCGTAGACATAAAGTCCCTGTAATTTAAGCATCATATGGCTCCACATCCACCTGTGTTTGAAAAATTGAAATGCAAAAGTTTTGTCTACAGCACCCGAGATTCCCAGGCGGTCACCCATCCAGGTACTAACCCGGCTCGACTTTGCTTAACTTCGGTGATCGGACGAGAACCGGTTGGTTTCAACGTGATATGGCCGTAGACATAAAGTCCCTGTAATTTAAACATCATATGGCTCCACATCCACCTGTGTTTGAAAAATTGAAATGCAAAAGTTTTGTCTACAGCACCCGAGATTCCCAGGCGGTCACCCATCCAGGTACTAACCGGTCTCGACGTTGCTTAACTTCGGTGATCGGACGAGAACCGGTGGTTTCGACGTGATATGGCCGTAGACATAAAGTCCCTTTAATTTTAACATCATATGGCTCTACATCCACCTGTGTTTGAAAAATTGAAATGCAAAAGTTTTGTCTACAGCACCCGAGATTCCCCAGGCGGTCACCCATCCAGGTACTAACCGGGCTCGACGTTGCTTAACTTCGGTGATCGGACGAGAACCGGTGGTTTTCAACGTGATATGGCCGTAGACATAAAGTCCCTGTAATTTAAACATCATATGGCTCCACATCCACCTGTGTTTGAAAAATTGAAATGCAAAAGTTTTGTCTACAGCACCCGAGATTCCCAGGCGGTCACCCATCCAGGTACTAACCGGGCTCGACGTTGCTTAACTTCGGTGATCGGGACGAGAACCGGTGGTTTCAACGTGATATGGCCGTAGACATAAAGTCCCTGTAATTTAAACATCATATGGCTCCACGTCCACCTGTGTTTGAAAAATTGAAATGCAAAAGTTTTGTCTACAGCACCCGAGATTCCCAGGCGGTCACCCATCCAGGTACTAACCGGGCTCGACGTTGCTTAACTTCGGTGATCGGACGAGAACCGGTGGTTTCAACGTGATATGGCCGTAGACATAAAGTCCCTGTATTTTAAACATCATATGGCTCCACATCCACCTGTGTTTGAAAAATTGAAATGCAAAAGTTTTGTCTACGGCACCCTAGATTCCCAGGCGGTCACCCATCCAGGTACTAACCGGGCTCGACGTTGCTTAACTTCGGTGATCGGACGAGAACCGGTGGTTTCAACGTGATATGGCCGTAGACATAAAGTCCCTGAAATTTAAACATCATATGGCTCCACATCCACCTGTGTTTGAAAATTGAAATGCAAAAGTTGTGTCTACAGCACCCGAGATTTCTCAGGCGGTCACCCCATCCAGGTACTAACCGGGCTCGACGTTGTTTAACTTCGGTGATCGGACGAGAACCGGTGGTTTCAACGTGATATGGCCGTAGACATAAAGTCCCTGTAATTTAAACATCATATGGCTCCACATCCACCTGTGTTTGAAAATTGAAATGCAAAAGTTTTGTCTACAGCACCCGAGATTCCCAGGCGGTCACCCATCCAGGTACTAACCGGGCTCGACGTTGCTTAACTTCGGTGATCGGACGAGAACCGGTGGTTTTCAACGTGAAATGGCCGTAGACATAAAGTCCCTGTAATTTAAACATCATATGGCTCCACATCCACCTGTGTTTGAAAAATTGAAATGCAAAAGTTTTGTCTACAGCACCCGAGATTCCCAGGCGGTCACCCATCCAGGTACTAACCGGGCTCGACGTTGCTTAACGTCGGTGATCGGACCGAGAACCGGGTGGTTTCAACGTGATATGGCCGTAGACATAAAGTCCCTGTAATTTAAACATCATATGGCTCCACATCCACCTGTGTTTGAAAAATTGAAATGCAAAAGTTTTGTCTACAGCACCTGAGATTCCCAGGCGGTCACCCATCCAGGTACTAACCGGGGTTACTAACCGGGCTCGACGTTGCTTAACTTCGGTGATCGGACGAGAACCGGTGATTTCAACGTGATATGGCCGTAGACATAAAGTCCCAGTAATTTAAACATCATATGGCTCCACATCCACCTGTGTTTGAAAAATTGAAATGCAAAAGTTTTGTCTACAGCACCCGAGATTCCCAGCCGGTCACCCATCCAGGTACTAACCGGGCTCGACGTTGCTTAACTTCGGTGATCGGACGAGAACCGGTGGTTTCAACGTGATATGGCCGTAGACATAAAGTCCCTGTAATTTAAAACATCATATGGCTCCACATCCACCTGTGTTTGAAAAATTGAAATGGCAAAAGTTTTGTCTTCAGCACCCGAGATTCCCAGGCGGTCACCCATCCAGGTACTAACCGGGCTCGACGTTGCTTAACTTCGGTGATCGGACGAGAACCGGTGGTTTCAACGTGATATGGCCGTAGACATAAAGTCCCTGTAATTTAAACATCATTATGGCTCCACATCCACCTGTGTTTGAAAAATTGAAATGCAAAAGTTTTGTCTACAGCACCCGAGATTCCCAGGCGGTCACCCATCCAGGTACTAACCGGGCTCGACGTTGCTTAACTTCGGTGATCGGACGAGAACCGGTGGTTTCAACGTGATATGGCCGTAGACATAAAGTCCCTGTAATTTAAACATCATATGGCTCCACATCCACCTGTGTTTGAAAAATTGAAATGCAAAAGTTTTGTCTACAGCACCCGAGATTCCCAAGCGGTCACCCATCCAGGTACTAACCGGGCTCGACGTTGCTTAACTTCGGTGATCGGACGAGAACCGGTGGTTTCAACGTGATATGGCCGGTAGACATAAAGTTCCTGTAATTTAAACATCATATGGCTCCACATCCACCTGTGTTTGAAAACTTGAAATGCAAAAGTTTTGTCTACGGCACCCTAGATTCCCAGGCGGTCACCCATCCAGGTACTAACCGGGCTCGACGTTGCTTAACTTCGGTAATCGGACGAGAACCGGTGGTTTCAACGTGATATGGCCGTAAACATAAAGTCCCTGAAATTTAAACATCATATGGCTCCACATCCACCTGTGTTTGAAAAATTGAAATGCAAAAGTTGTGTCTACAGCACCCGAGATTCTCAGGCGGTCACCCATCCAGGTACTAACCGGGCTCGACGTTGTTTAACTTCGGTGATCGGACGAGAACCGGTGGTTTCAACGTGATATGGCCGTAGACATAAAGTCCCTGTAATTTAAACATCATATGGCTCCACATCCACCTGTGTTTGAAAAATTGAAATGCAAAAGTTTTGTCTACAGCACCCGAGATTCCCAGGCGGTCACCCATCCAGGTACTAACCGGGCTCGACGTTGCTTAACTTCGGTGATCGGACGAGAACCGGTGGTTTCAACGTGAAATGGCCGTAGACATAAAGTCCCTGTAATTTAAACATCATATGGCTCCACATCCACCTGTGTTTGAAAAATTGAAATGCAAAAGTTTTGTCTACAGCACCCGAGATTCCCAGGCGGTCACCCATCCAGGTACTAACCGGGCTCGACGTTGCTTAACGTCGGTGATCGGACGAGAACCGGTGGTTTCAACGTGATATGGCCGTAGACATAAAGTCCCTGTAATTTAAACATCATATGGCTCCACATCCACCTGTGTTTGAAAAATTGAAATGCAAAAGTTTTGTCTACAGCACCCGAGATTCCCAGGCGGTCACCCATCCAGGTACTAACCGGGGTTACTAACCGGGCTCGACGTTGGTTAACTTCGGTGATCGGACGAGAACCGGTGATTTCAACGTGATATGGCCGTAGACATAAAGTCCCAGTAATTTAAACATCATATGGCTCCACATCCACCTGTGTTTGAAAAATTGAAATGCAAAAGTTTTGTCTTCAGCACCCGAGATTCCCAGGCGGTCACCCATCCAGGTACTAACCGGGCTCGACGTTGCTTAACTTCGGTGATCGGACGAGAACCGGTGGTTTCAACGTGATATGGCCGTAGACATAAAGTCCCTGTAATTTAAACATCATATGGCTCCACATCCACCTGTGTTTGAAAAATTGAAATGCAAAAGTTTTGTCTTCAGCACCCGAGATTCCCAGGCGGTCACCCATCCAGGTACTAACCGGGCTCGACGTTGCTTAACTTCGGTGATCGGACGAGAACCGGTGGTTTCAACGTGATATGGCCGTAGACATAAAGTCCCTGTAATTTAAACATCATATGGCTCCACATCCACCTGTGTTTGAAAAATTGAAATGCAAAAGTTTTGTCTACAGCACCCGAGATTCCCAGGCGGTCACCCATCCAGGTACTAACCGGGCTCGACGTTGCTTAACTTCGGTGATCGGACGAGAAACGGTGGTTTCAACGTGATATGGCCGTAGACATAAAGTCCCTGTAATTTAAACATCATATGGCTCCACATCCACCTGTGTTTGAAAAATTGAAATGCAAAAGTTTTGTCTACAGCACCCGAGATTCCCAAGCGGTCACCCATCCAGGTACTAACCGGGCTCGACGTTGCTTAACTTCGGTGATCGGACGAGAACCGGTGGTTTCAACGTGATATGGCCGTAGACATAAAGTCCCTGTAATTTAAACATCATATGGCTCCACATCCACCTGTGTTTGAAAAATTGAAATGCAAAAGTTTTGTCTACAGCACCCGAGATTCCCAGGCGGTCACCCATCCAGGTACTAACCGGGCTCGACGTTGCTTAACTTCGGTGATCGGACGAGAACCGGTGGTTTCAACGTGATGTGGTCGTAGACATAAAGTCCCTGTAATTTAAACATCATATGGCTCCACATCCACCTGTGTTTGAAAAATTGAAATGCAAAAGTTTTGTCTACAGCACCCGAGATTCCCAGGCGGTCACCCATCCAGGTACTAACCCGGCTCGACTTTGCTTAACTTCGGTGATCGGACGAGAACCGGTGGTTTCAACGTGATATGGCCGTAGACATAAAGTCCCTGTAATTTAAACATCATATGGCTCCACATCCACCTGTGTTTGAAAAATTGAAATGCAAAAGTTTTGTCTACAGCACCCGAGATTCCCAGGCGGTCACCCATCCAGGTACTAACCGGTCTCGACGTTGCTTAACTTCGGTGATCGGACGAGAACCGGTGGTTTCAACGTGATATGGCCGTAGACATAAAGTCCCTGTAATTTAAACATCATATTGCTCCACATCCACCTGTGTTTGAAAAATTGAAATGCAAAAGTTTTGTCTACAGCACCCGAGATTCCCAGGCGGTCACCCATCCAGGTACTAACCGGGCTCGACGTTGCATAACTTCGGTGATCGGACGAGAACCGGTGGTTTCAACGTGATATGGCCGTAGACATAAAGTCCCTGTAATTTAAACATCATATGGCTCCACATCCACCTGTGTTTGAAAAATTGAAATGCAAAAGTTTTGTCTACAGCACCCGAGATTCCCAGGCGGTCACCCATCCAGGTACTAACCGGGCTCGACGTTGCTTAACTTCGGTGATCGGACGAGAACCGGTGGTTTCAACGTGATATGGCCGTAGACATAAAGTCCCTGTAATTTAAACATCATATGGCTCCACATCCACCTGTGTTTGAAAAATTGAAATGCAAAAGTTTTGTCTACAGCACCCGAGATTCCCAGGCGGTCACCCATCCAGGTACTAACCGGGCTCGACGTTGCTTAACTTCGGTGATCGGACGAGAACCGGTGGTTTCAACGTGATATGGCCGTAGACATAAAGTCCCTGTAATTTAAACATCATATGGCTCCACATCCACCTGTGTTTGAAAAATTGAAATGCAAAAGTTTTGTCTACGGCACCCTAGATTCCCAGGCGGTCACCCATCCAGGTACTAACCGGGCTCGACGTTGCTTAACTTCGGTGATCGGACGAGAACCGGTGGTTTCAACGTGATATGGCCGTAAACATAAAGTCCCTAAAATTTAAACATCATATGGCTCCACATCCACCTGTGTTTGAAAAATTGAAATGCAAAAGATGTGTCTACAGCACTCGAGATTCCCAGGCGGTCACCCATCCAGGTACTAACCGGGCTCGACGTTGCTTAACTTCGGTGATCGGACGAGAACCGGTGGTTTCAACGTGATATGGCCGTAGACATAAAGTCCCTGTAATTTAAGCATCATATGGCTCCACATCCACCTGTGTTTGAAAAATTGAAATGCAAAAGTTTTGTCTACAGCACCCGAGATTCCCAGGCGGTCACCCATCCAGGTACTAACCCGGCTCGACGTTGCTTAACTTCGGTGATCGGACGAGAACCGGTGGTTTCAACGTGATATGGCCGTAGACATAAAGTCCCTGTAATTTAAACATCATATGGCTCCACATCCACCTGTGTTTGAAAAATTGAAATGCAAAAGTTTTGTCTACAGCACCCGAGATTCCCAGGCGGTCACCCATCCAGGTACTAACCGGTCTCGACGTTGCTTAACTTCGGTGATCGGACGAGAACCGGTGGTTTTCAACGTGATATGGCCGTAGACATAAAGTCCCTGTAATTTAAACATCATATGGCTCCACATCCACCTGTGTTTGAAAAATTGAAATGCAAAAGTTTTGTCTACAGCACCCGAGATTCCCAGGCGGTCACCCATCCAGGTACTAACCGGGCTCGACGTTGCTTAACTTCGGTGATCGGACGAGAACCGGTGGTTTCAACGTGATATGGCGTAGACATAAAGTCCCTGTAATTTAAACATCATATGGCTCCACATCCACCTGTGTTTGAAAAATTGAAATGCAAACGTTTTGTCTACAGCACCCGAGATTCCCAGGCGGTCACCCATCCTGGTACTAACCGGGCTCGACGTTGCTTAACTTCGGTGATCGGACGCGAACCGGTGGTTTCAACGTGATATGGCCGTAGACATAAAGTCCCTGTAATTTAAACATCATATGGCTCCACATCCACCTGTGTTTGAAAAATTGAAATGCAAAAGTTTTGTCTACAGCACCCGAGATTCCCAGGCGGTCACCCATCCAGGTACTAACCGGGCTCGACGTTGCTTAACTTCGGTGATCGGACGAGAACCGGTGGTTTCAACGTGAAATGGCCGTAGACATAAAGTCCCTGTAATTTAAACATCATATGGCTCCACATCCACCTGTGTTTGAAAAATTGAAATGCAAAAGTTTTGTCTACAGCACCCGATATTCCCAGGCGGTCACCCATCCAGGTACTAACCGGGCTCGACGTTGCTTAACTTCGGTGATCGGACGAGAACCGGTGGTTTCAACGTGATATGGCCGTAGACATAAAGTCCCTGTAATTTAAACATCATATGGCTCCACATCCACCTGTGTTTGAAAAATTGAAATGCAAAAGTTTTGTCTACAGCACCCGATATTCCCAGGCGGTCACCCATCCAGGTACTAACCGGGCTCGACGTTGCTTAACTTCGGTGATCGGACGAGAACCGGTGGTTTCAACGTGATATGGCCGTAGACATAAAGTCCCTGTAATTTAAACATCATATGGCTCCACATCCACCTGTGTTTGAAAAATTGAAATGCAAAAGTTTTGTCTACAGCACCCGAGATTCCCAGGCGGTCACCCATCCAGGTACTAACCGGGCTCGACGTTGCTTAACTTCGGTGATCGGACGAGAACCGGTGGTTTCAACGTGATATGGCCGTAGACATAAAGTCCCTGTAATTTAAACATCATATGGCTCCACATCCACCTGTGTTTGAAAAATTGAAATGCAAAAGTTTTGTCTACAGCACCCGAGATTCCCAGGCGGTCACCCATCCAGGTACTAACCGGGCTCGACGTTGCTTAACGTCGGTGATCGGACGAGAACCGGTGGTTTCAATGTGATATGGCCGTAGACATAAAGTCCCTGTAATTTAAAACATCATATGGCTCCACATCCACCTGTGTTTGAAAAATTGAAATGCAAAAGTTTTGTCTACAGCACCCGAGATTCCCAGGCGGTCACCTATCCAGGTACTAACCGGGCTCGACGTTGCTTAACTTCGGTGATCGGACGAGAACCGGTGGTTTCAACGTGATATGGCCGTAGACATAAAGTCCCTGTGATTTAAACATCATATGTCTCCACATCCACCTGTGTTTGAAAAATTGAAATGCAAAAGTTGTGTCTACAGCACCCGAGATTCCCAGGCGGTCACCCATCCAGGTACTAACCGGGCTCGACGTTGCTTAACGTCGGTGATCGGACGAGAACCGGTGGTTTCAACGTGATATGGCCGTAGACATAAAGTCCCTGTAATTTAAACACCATATGGCTCCACATCCACCTGTGTTTGAAAAATTGAAATGCAAAAGTTTTGTCTACAGCACCCGAGATTCCCAGGCGGTCACCCATCCAGGTACTAACCGGGCTCGACGTTGCTTAACTTCGGTGATCGGACGAGAACCGGTGGTTTCAACGTGATATGGCCGTAGACATAAAGTCCCTGTAATTTAAACATCATATGGCTCCACATCCACCTGTGTTTGAAAAATTGAAATGCAAAAGTTTTGTCTACAGCACCCGAGATTCCCAGGCGGTCACCCATCCAGGTACTAACCGGGCTCGACGTTGCTTAACTTCGGTGATCGGACGAGAACCGGTGGTTTTCAACGTGATATGGCCGTAGACATAAAGTCCCTGTAATTTAAACATCATATGGCTCCACATCCACCTGTGTTTGAAAATTGAAATGCAAAAGTTTTGTCTACAGCACCCGAGATTCCCAGGCGGTCACCCATCCAGGTACTAACCGGGCTCGACGTTGCTTAACTTCGGTGATCGGACGAGAACCGGTGGTTTCAACGTGATATGGCCGTAGACATAAAGTCCCTGTAATTTAAACATCATATGGCTCCACATCCACCTGTGTTTGAAAAATTGAAATGCAAAAGTTTTGTCTACAGCACCCGAGATTCCCAGGCGGTCACCCATCCAGGTACTAACCGGGCTCGACGTTGCTTAACTTCGGTGATCGGACGAGAACCGGTGGTTTCAACGTGATATGGCCGTAGACATAAAGTCCCTATAATTTAAACATCATATGGCTCCACATCCACCTGTGTTTGAAAAATTGAAATGCAAAAGTTTTGTCTACAGCACCCGAGATTCCCAGGCGGTCACCCATCCAGGTACTAACCGGGCTCGACGTTGCTTAACTTCGGTGATCGGACGAGAACCGGTGGTTTCAACGTGATATGGCCGTAGACATAAAGTCCCTGTAATTTAATCATCATATGGCTCCACATCCACCTGTGTTTGAAAAATTGAAATGCAAAAGTTTTGTCTACAGCACCCGAGATTCCCAGGCGGTCACCCATCCAGGTACTAACCGGGCTCGACGTTGCTTAACTTCGGTGATCGGACGAGAACCGGTGGTTTCAACGTGATATGGCCGTAGACATAAAGTCCCTGTAATTTAAACATCATATGGCTCCACATCCACCTGTGTTTGAAAAATTGAAATGCAAAAGTTTTGTCTACGGCACCCTAGATTCCCAGGCGGTCACCCATCCAGGTACTAACCGGGCTCGACGTTGCTTAACTTCGGTGATCGGACGAGAACCGGTGGTTTCAACGTGATATGGCCGTAAACATAAAGTCCCTAAAATTTAAACATCATATGGCTCCACATCCACCTGTGTTTGAAAAATTGAAATGCAAAAGATGTGTCTACAGCACTCGAGATTCCCAGGCGGTCACCCATCCAGGTACTAACCGGGCTCGACGTTGCTTAACTTCGGTGATCGGACGAGAACCGGTGGTTTCAACGTGATATGGCCGTAGACATAAAGTCCCTGTAATTTAAGCATCATATGGCTCCACATCCACCTGTGTTTGAAAAATTGAAATGCAAAAGTTTTGTCTACAGCACCCGAGATTCCCAGGCGGTCACCCATCCAGGTACTAACCCGGCTCGACGTTGCTTAACTTCGGTGATCGGACGAGAACCGGTGGTTTCAACGTGATATGGCCGTAGACATAAAGTCCCTGTAATTTAAACATCATATGGCTCCACATCCACCTGTGTTTGAAAAATTGAAATGCAAAAGTTTTGTCTACAGCACCCGAGATTCCCAGGCGGTCACCCATCCAGGTACTAACCGGTCTCGACGTTGCTTAACTTCGGTGATCGGACGAGAACCGGTGGTTTCAACGTGATATGGCCGTAGACATAAAGTCCCTGTAATTTAAACATCATATGGCTCCACATCCACCGGTGTTTGAAAAATTGAAATGCAAAAGTTTTGTCTACAGCACCCGAGATTCCCAGGCGGTCACCCATCCAGGTACTAACCGGGCTCGACGTTGCTTAACTTCGGTGATCGGACGAGAACCGGTGGTTTCAACGTGATATGGCCGTAGACATAAAGTCCCTGTAATTTAAACATCATATGGCTCCACATCCACCTGTGTTTGAAAAATTGAAATGCAAAAGTTTTGTCTACAGCACCCGAGATTCCCAGGCGGTCACCCATCCAGGTACTAACGGGCTCGACGTTGCTTAACTTCGGTGATCGGACGAGAACCGGTGGTTTCAACGTGATATGGCCGTAGACATAAAGTCCCTGTAATTTAAACATCATATGGCTCCACATCCACCTGTGTTTGAAAAATTGAAATGCAAAAGTTTTGTCTACAGCACCCGAGATTCCCAGGCGGTCACCCATCCAGGTACTAACCGGGCTCGACGTTGCTTAACTTCGGTGATCGGACGAGAACCGGTGGTTTCAACGTGATATGGCCGTAGACATAAAGTCCCTATAATTTAAACATCATATGGCTCCACATCCACCTGTGTTTGAAAATTGAAATGCAAAAGTTTTGTCTACAGCACCCGAGATTCCCAGGCGGTCACCCATCCAGGTACTAACCGGGCTCGACGTTGCTTAACTTCGGTGATCGGACGAGAACCGGTGGTTTCAACGTGATATGGCCGTAGACATAAAGTCCCTGTAATTTAATCATCATATGGCTCCACATCCACCTGTGTTTGAAAAATTGAAATGCAAAAGTTTTGTCTACAGCACCCGAGATTCCCAGGCGGTCACCCATCCAGGTACTAACCGGGCTCGACGTTGCTTAACTTCGGTGATCGGACGAGAACCGGTGGTTTCAACGTGATATGGCCGTAGACATAAAGTCCCTGTAATTTAAACATCATATGGCTCCACATCCACCTGTGTTTGAAAAATTGAAATGCAAAAGTTTTGTCTACGGCACCCTAGATTCCCAGGCGGTCACCCATCCAGGTACTAACCGGGCTCGACGTTGCTTAACTTCGGTGATCGGACGAGAACCGGTGGTTTCAACGTGATATGGCCGTAAACATAAAGTCCCTAAAATTTAAACATCATATGGCTCCACATCCACCTGTGTTTGAAAAATTGAAATGCAAAAGATGTGTCTACAGCACTCGAGATTCCCAGGCGGTCACCCATCCAGGTACTAACCGGGCTCGACGTTGCTTAACTTCGGTGATCGGACGAGAACCGGTGGTTTCAACGTGATATGGCCGTAGACATAAAGTCCCTGTAATTTAAGCATCATATGGCTCCACATCCACCTGTGTTTGAAAAATTGAAATGCAAAAGTTTTGTCTACAGCACCCGAGATTCCCAGGCGGTCACCCATCCAGGTACTAACCGGGCTCGACGTTGCTTAACTTCGGTGATCGGACGAGAACCGGTGGTTTCAACGTGATATGGCCGTAGACATAAAGTCCCTGTAATTTAAACATCATATGGCTCCACATCCACCTGTGTTTGAAAAATTGAAATGCAAAAGTTTTGTCTACAGCACCCGAGATTCCCAGGCGGTCACCCATCCAGGTACTAACCGGTCTCGACGTTGCTTAACTTCGGTGATCGGACGAGAACCGGTGGTTTCAACGTGATATGGCCGTAGACATAAAGTCCCTGTAATTTAAACATCATATGGCTCCACATCCACCTGTGTTTGAAAAATTGAAATGCAAAAGTTTTGTCTACAGCACCCGAGATTCCCAGGCGGTCACCCATCCAGGTACTAACCGGGCTCGACGTTGCTTAACTTCGGTGATCGGACGAGAACCGGTGGTTTCAACGTGATATGGCCGTAGACATAAAGTCCCTGTAATTTAAACATCATATGGCTCCACATCCACCTGTGTTTGAAAAATTGAAATGCAAACGTTTTGTCTACAGCACCCGAGATTCCCAGGCGGTCACCCATCCTGGTACTAACCGGGCTCGACGTTGCTTAACTTCGGTGATCGGACGCGAACCGGTGGTTTCAACGTGATATGGCCGTAGACATAAAGTCCCTGTAATTTAAACATCATATGGCTCCACATCCACCTGTGTTTGAAAAATTGAAATGCAAAAGTTTTGTCTACAGCACCCGAGATTCCCAGGCGGTCACCCATCCAGGTACTAACCGGGCTCGTCGTTGCTTAACTTCGGTGATCGGACGAGAACCGGTGGTTTCAACGTGATATGGCCGTTGACATAAAGTCCCTGTAATTTAAACATCATATGGCTCCACATCCACCTGTGTTTGAAAAATTGAAATGCAAAAGTTTTGTCTACGGCACCCTAGATTCCCAGGCGGTCACCCATCCAGGTACTAACCGGGCTCGACGTTGCTTAACTTCGGTGATCGGACGAGAACCGGTGGTTTCAACGTGATATGGCCGTAAACATAAAGTCCCTGAAATTTAAACATCATATGGCTCCACATCCACCTGTGTTTGAAAAATTGAAATGCAAAAGTTGTGTCTACAGCACCCGAGATTCTCAGGCGGTCACCCATCCAGGTACTAACCGGGCTCGACGTTGCTTAACTTCGGTGATCGGACGAGAACCGGTGGTTTCAACGTGATATGGCCGTAGACATAAAGTCCCTGTAATTTAAACATCATATGGCTCCACATCCACCTGTGTTTGAAAAATTGAAATGCAAAAGTTTTGTCTACAGCACCCGAGATTCCCAGGCGGTCACCCATCCAGGTACTAACCGGGCTCGACGTTGCTTAACTTCGGTGATCGGACGAGATCCGGTGGTTTCAACGTGATATGGCCGTAGACATAAAGTCCCTGTAATTTAAACATCATATGGCTCCACATCCACCTGTGTTTGAAAAATTGAAATGCAAAAGTTTTGTCTACAGCACCCGAGATTCCCAGGCGGTCACCCATCCAGGTACTAACCGGGCTCGACGTTGCTTAACGTCGGTGATCGGACGAGAACCGGTGGTTTCAATGTGATATGGCCGTAGACATAAAGTCCCTGTAATTTAAACATCATATGGCTCCACATCCACCTGTGTTTGAAAAATTGAAATGCAAAAGTTTTGTCTACAGCACCCGAGATTCCCAGGCGGTCACCTATCCAGGTACTAACCGGGCTCGACGTTGCTTAACTTCGGTGATCGGACGAGAACCGGTGGTTTCAACGTGATATGGCCGTAGACATAAAGTCCCTGTGATTTAAACATCATATGTGTCCACATCCACCTGTGTTTGAAAAATTGAAATGCAAAAGTTGTGTCTACAGCACCCGAGATTCCCAGGCGGTCACCCATCCAGGTACTAACCGGGCTCGACGTTGCTTAACGTCGGTGATCGGACGAGAACCGGTGGTTTCAACGTGATATGGCCGTAGACATAAAGTCCCTGTAATTTAAACATCATATGGCTCCACATCCACCTGTGTTTGAAAAATTGAAATGCAAAAGTTTTGTCTACAGCACCCGAGATTCCCAGGCGGTCACCCATCCAGGTACTAACCGGGCTCGACGTTGCTTAACTTCGGTGATCGGACGAGAACCGGTGGTTTCAACGTGATATGGCCGTAGACATAAAGTCCCTGTAATTTAAACATCATATGGCTCCACATCCACCTGTGTTTGAAAAATTGAAATGCAAAAGTTTTGTCTACAGCACCCGAGATTCCCAGGCGGTCACCCATCCAGGTACTAACCGGGCTCGACGTTGCTTAACTTCGGTGATCGGACGAGAACCGGTGGTTTCAACGTGATATGGCCGTAGACATAAAGTCCCTGTAATTTAAACATCATATGGCTCCACATCCACCTGTGTTTGAAAAATTGAAATGCAAAAGTTTTGTCTACAGCACCCGAGATTCCCAGGCGGTCACCCATCCAGGTACTAACCGGGCTCGACGTTGCTTAACTTCGGTGATCGGACGAGAACCGGTGGTTTCAACGTGATATGGCCGTAGACATAAAGTCCCTATAATTTAAACATCATATGGCTCCACATCCACCTGTGTTTGAAAAATTGAAATGCAAAAGTTTTGTCTACAGCACCCGAGATTCCCAGGCGGTCACCCATCCAGGTACTAACCGGGCTCGACGTTGCTTAACTTCGGTGATCGGACGAGAACCGGTGGTTTCAACGTGATATGGCCGTAGACATAAAGTCCCTGTAATTTAATCATCATATGGCTCCACATCCACCTGTGTTTGAAAAATTGAAATGCAAAAGTTTTGTCTACAGCACCCGAGATTCCCAGGCGGTCACCCATCCAGGTACTAACCGGGCTCGACGTTGCTTAACTTCGGTGATCGGACGAGAACCGGTGGTTTCAACGTGATATGGCCGTAGACATAAAGTCCCTGTAATTTAAACATCATATGGCTCCACATCCACCTGTGTTTGAAAAATTGAAATGCAAAAGTTTTGTCTACGGCACCCTAGATTCCCAGGCGGTCACCCATCCAGGTACTAACCGGGCTCGACGTTGCTTAACTTCGGTGATCGGACGAGAACCGGTGGTTTCAACGTGATATGGCCGTAAACATAAAGTCCCTAAAATTTAAACATCATATGGCTCCACATCCACCTGTGTTTGAAAAATTGAAATGCAAAAGATGTGTCTACAGCACTCGAGATTCCCAGGCGGTCACCCATCCAGGTACTAACCGGGCTCGACGTTGCTTAACTTCGGTGATCGGACGAGAACCGGTGGTTTCAACGTGATATGGCCGTAGACATAAAGTCCCTGTAATTTAAGCATCATATGGCTCCACATCCACCTGTGTTTGAAAAATTGAAATGCAAAAGTTTTGTCTACAGCACCCGAGATTCCCAGGCGGTCACCCATCCAGGTACTAACCCGGCTCGACGTTGCTTAACTTCGGTGATCGGACGAGAACCGGTGGTTTCAACGTGATATGGCCGTAGACATAAAGTCCCTGTAATTTAAACATCATATGGCTCCACATCCACCTGTGTTTGAAAAATTGAAATGCAAAAGTTTTGTCTACAGCACCCGAGATTCCCAGGCGGTCACCCATCCAGGTACTAACCGGTCTCGACGTTGCTTAACTTCGGTGATCGGACGAGAACCGGTGGTTTCAACGTGATATGGCCGTAGACATAAAGTCCCTGTAATTTAAACATCATATGGCTCCACATCCACCTGTGTTTGAAAAATTGAAATGCAAAAGTTTTGTCTACAGCACCCGAGATTCCCAGGCGGTCACCCATCCAGGTACTAACCGGGCTCGACGTTGCTTAACTTCGGTGATCGGACGAGAACCGGTGGTTTCAACGTGATATGGCCGTAGACATAAAGTCCCTGTAATTTAAACATCATATGGCTCCACATCCACCTGTGTTTGAAAAATTGAAATGCAAACGTTTTGTCTACAGCACCCGAGATTCCCAGGCGGTCACCCATCCTGGTACTAACCGGGCTCGACGTTGCTTAACTTCGGTGATCGGACGCGAACCGGTGGTTTCAACGTGATATGGCCGTAGACATAAAGTCCCTGTAATTTAAACATCATATGGCTCCACATCCACCTGTGTTTGAAAAATTGAAATGCAAAAGTTTTGTCTACAGCACCCGAGATTCCCAGGCGGTCACCCATCCAGGTACTAACCGGGCTCGACGTTGCTTAACTTCGGTGATCGGACGAGAACCGGTGGTTTCAACGTGATATGGCCGTTGACATAAAGTCCCTGTAATTTAAACATCATATGGATCCACATCCACCTGTGTTTGAAAAATTGAAATGCAAAAGTTTTGTCTACGGCACCCTAGATTCCCAGGCGGTCACCCATCCAGGTACTAACCGGGCTCGACGTTGCTTAACTTCGGTGATCGGACGAGAACCGGTGGTTTCAACGTGATATGGCCGTAAACATAAAGTCCCTGAAATTTAAACATCATATGGCTCCACATCCACCTGTGTTTGAAAAATTGAAATGCAAAAGTTGTGTCTACAGCACCCGAGATTCTCAGGCGGTCACCCATCCAGGTACTAACCGGGCTCGACGTTGCTTAACTTCGGTGATCGGACGAGAACCGGTGGTTTCAACGTGATATGGCCGTAGACATAAAGTCCCTGTAATTTAAACATCATATGGCTCCACATCCACCTGTGTTTGAAAAATTGAAATGCAAAAGTTTTGTCTACAGCACCCGAGATTCCCAGGCGGTCACCCATCCAGGTACTAACCGGGCTCGACGCTGCTTAACTTCGGTGATCGGACGAGAACCGGTGGTTTCAACGTGAAATGGCCGTAGACATAAAGTCCCTGTAATTTAAACATCATATGGCTCCACATCCACCTGTGTTTGAAAAATTGAAATGCAAAAGTTTTGTCTACAGCACCCGAGATTCCCAGGCGGTCACCCATCCAGGTACTAACCGGGCTCGACGTTGCTTAACGTCGGTGATCGGACGAGAACCGGTGGTTTCAACGTGATATGGTCGTAGACATAAAGTCCCTGTAATTTAAACATCATATGGCTCCACATCCACCTGTGTTTGAAAAATTGAAATGCAAAAGTTTTGTCTACAGCACCCGATATTCCCAGGCGGTCACCCATCCAGGTACTAACCGGGCTCGACGTTGCTTAACTTCGGTGATCGGACGAGAACCGGTGGTTTCAACGTGATATGGCCGTAGACATAAAGTCCCTGTAATTTAAACATCATATGGCTCCACATCCACCTGTGTTTGAAAAATTGAAATGCAAAAGTTTTGTCTACAGCACCCGAGATTCCCAGGCGGTCACCCATCCAGGTACTAACCGGGCTCGACGTTGCTTAACTTCGGTGATCGGACGAGAACCGGTGGTTTCAACGTGATATGGCCGTAGACATAAAGTCCCTGTAATTTAAACATCATATGGCTCCACATCCACCTGTGTTTGAAAAATTGAAATGCAAAAGTTTTGTCTACAGCACCCGAGATTCCCAGGCGGTCACCCATCCAGGTACTAACCGGGCTCGACGTTGCTTAACGTCGGTGATCGGACGAGAACCGGTGGTTTCAATGTGATATGGCCGTAGACATAAAGTCCCTGTAATTTAAACATCATATGGCTCCACATCCACCTGTGTTTGAAAAATTGAAATGCAAAAGTTTTGTCTACAGCACCCGAGATTCCCAGGCGGTCACCTATCCAGGTACTAACCGGGCTCGACGTTGCTTAACTTCGGTGATCGGACGAGAACCGGTGGTTTCAACGTGATATGGCCGTAGACATAAAGTCCCTGTGATTTAAACATCATATGTCTCCACATCCACCTGTGTTTGAAAAATTGAAATGCAAAAGTTGTGTCTACAGCACCCGAGATTCCCAGGCGGTCACCCATCCAGGTACTAACCGGGCTCGACGTTGCTTAACGTCGGTGATCGGACGAGAACCGGTGGTTTCAACGTGATATGGCCGTAGACATAAAGTCCCTGTAATTTAAACATCATATGGCTCCACATCCACCTGTGTTTGAAAAATTGAAATGCAAAAGTTTTGTCTACAGCACCCGAGATTCCCAGGCGGTCACCCATCCAGGTACTAACCGGGCTCGACGTTGCTTAACTTTGGTGATCGGACGAGAACCGGTGGTTTCAACGTGATATGGCCGTAGACATAAAGTCCCTGTAATTTAAACATCATATGGCTCCACATCCACCTGTGTTTGAAAAATTGAAATGCAAAAGTTTTGTCTACAGCACCCGAGATTCCCAGGCGGTCACCCATCCAGGTACTAACCGGGCTCGACGTTGCTTAACTTCGGTGATCGGACGAGAACCGGTGGTTTCAACGTGATATGGCCGTAGACATAAAGTCCCTGTAATTTAAACATCATATGGCTCCACATCCACCTGTGTTTGAAAAATTGAAATGCAAAAGTTTTGTCTACAGCACCCGAGATTCCCAGGCGGTCACCCATCCAGGTACTAACCGGGCTCGACGTTGCTTAACTTCGGTGATCGGACGAGAACCGGTGGTTTCAACGTGATATGGCCGTAGACATAAAGTCCCTGTAATTTAAACATCATATGGCTCCACATCCACCTGTGTTTGAAAAATTGAAATGCAAAAGTTTTGTCTACAGCACCCGAGATTCCCAGGCGGTCACCCATCCAGGTACTAACCGGGCTCGACGTTGCTTAACTTCGGTGATCGGACGAGAACCGGTGGTTTCAACGTGATATGGCCGTAGACATAAAGTCCCTATAATTTAAACATCATATGGCTCCACATCCACCTGTGTTTGAAAAATTGAAATGCAAAAGTTTTGTCTACAGCACCCGAGATTCCCAGGCGGTCACCCATCCAGGTACTAACCGGGCTCGACGTTGCTTAACTTCGGTGATCGGACGAGAACCGGTGGTTTCAACGTGATATGGCCGTAGACATAAAGTCCCTGTAATTTAATCATCATATGGCTCCACATCCACCTGTGTTTGAAAAATTGAAATGCAAAAGTTTTGTCTACAGCACCCGAGATTCCCAGGCGGTCACCCATCCAGGTACTAACCGGGCTCGACGTTGCTTAACTTCGGTGATCGGACGAGAACCGGTGGTTTCAACGTGATATGGCCGTAGACATAAAGTCCCTGTAATTTAAACATCATATGTCTCCACATCCACCTGTGTTTGAAAAATTGAAATGCAAAAGTTTTGTCTACGGCACCCGAGATTCCCAGGCGGTCACCCATCCAGGTACTAACCGGGCTCGACGTTGCTTAACGTCGGTGATCGGACGAGAACCGGTGGTTTCAATGTGATATGGCCGTAGACTTAAAGTCCCTGTAATTTAAACATCATATGGCTCCACATCCACCTGTGTTTGAAAAATTGAAATGCAAAAGTTGTGTCTACAGCACCCGAGATTCCCAGGCGGTCACCCATCCAGGTACTAACCGGGCTCGACGTTGCTTAACTTCGGTGATCGGACGAGAACCGGTGGTTTCAACGTGATATGGCCGTAGACATAAAGTCCCTGTAATTTAAACATCATATGGCTCCACATCCACCTGTGTTTGAAAAATTGAAATGCAAAAGTTTTGTCTACAGCACCCGAGATTCCCAGGCGGTCACCCATCCAGGTACTAACCGGGCTCGACGTTGCTTAACTTCGGTGATCGGACGAGAACCGGTGGTTTCAACGTGATATGGCCGTAGACATAAAGTCCCTGTAATTTAAACATCATATGGCTCCACATCCACCTGTGTTTGAAAAATTGAAATGCAAAAGTTTTGTCTACAGCACCCGAGATTCCCAGGCGGTCACCCATCCAGGTACTAACCGGGCTCGACGTTGCTTAACTTCGGTGATCGGACGAGAACCGGTGGTTTCAACGTGATATGGCCGTAGACATAAAGTCCCTGTAATTTAAACATCATATGGCTCCACATCCACCTGTGTTTGAAAAATTGAAATGCAAAAGTTTTGTCTACAGCACCCGAGATTCCCAGGCGGTCACCCATACAGGTACTAACCGGGCTCGACGTTGCTTAACTTCGGTGATCGGACGAGAACCGGTGGTTTCAACGTGATATGGCCGTAGACTTAAAGTCCCTGTAATTTAAACATCATATGGCTCCACATCCACCTGTGTTTGAAAAATTGAAATGCAAAAGTTGTGTCTACAGCACCCGAGATTCCCAGGCGGTCACCCATCCAGGTACTAACCGGGCTCGACGTTGCTTAACTTCGGTGATCGGACGAGAACCGGTGGTTTCAACGTGATATGGCCGTAGACATAAAGTCCCTGTAATTTAAACATCATATGGCTCCACATCCACCTGTGTTTGAAAAATTGAAATGCAAAAGTTTTGTCTACAGCACCCGAGATTCCCAGGCGGTCACCCATCCAGGTACTAACCGGGCTCGACGTTGCTTAACTTCGGTGATCGGACGAGAACCGGTGGTTTCAACGTGATATGGCCGTAGACATAAAGTCCCTGTAATTTAAACATCATATGGCTCCACATCCACCTGTGTTTGAAAAATTGAAATGCAAAAGTTTTGTCTACAGCACCCGAGATTCCCAGGCGGTCACCCATCCAGGTACTAACCGGGCTCGACGTTGCTTAACTTCGGTGATCGGACGAGAACCGGTGGTTTCAACGTGATATGGCCGTAGACATAAAGTCCCTGTAATTTAAACATCATATGGCTCCACATCCACCTGTGTTTGAAAAATTGAAATGCAAAAGTTTTGTCTACAGCACCCGAGATTCCCAGGCGGTCACCCATACAGGTACTAACCGGGCTCGACGTTGCTTAACTTCGGTGATCGGACGAGAACCGGTGGTTTCAACGTGATATGTCCGTAGACATAAAGTCCCTGTAATTTAATCATCATATGGCTCCACATCCACCTGTGTTTGAAAAATTGAAATGCAAAAGTTTTGTCTACAGCACCCGAGATTCCCAGGCGGTCACCCATCCAGGTACTAACCGGGCTCGACGTTGCTTAACTTCGGTGATCGGACGAGAACCGGTGGTTTCAACGTGATATGGCCGTAGACATAAAGTCCCTGTAATTTAAACATCATATGTCTCCACATCCACCTGTGTTTGAAAAATTGAAATGCAAAAGTTGTGTCTACAGAACCCGAGATTCCCAGGCGGTCACCCATCCAGGTACTAACCGGGCTCGACGTTGCTTAACTTCGGTGATCGGACGAGAACCGGTGGTTTCAACGTGATATGGCCGTAGACATAAAGTCCCTGTAATTTAAACATCATATGGCTCCACATCCACCTGTGTTTGAAAAATTGAAATGCAAAAGTTTTGTCTACAGCACCCGAGATTCCCAGGCGGTCACCCATCCAGGTACTAACCGGGCTCGACGTTGCTTAACTTCGGTGATCGGACGAGAACCGGTGGTTTCAACGTGATATGGCCGTAGACATAAACTCCCTGTAATTTAAACATCATATGGCTCCACATCCACCTGTGTTTGAAAAATTGAAATGCAAAAGTTTTGTCTACAGCACCCGAGATTCCCAGGCGGTCACCCATCCAGGTACTAACCGGGCTCGACGTTGCTTAACTTCGGTGATCGGACGAGAACCGGTGGTTTCAACGTGATATGGCCGTAGACATAAAGTCCCTGTATTTTAAACATCATATGGTTCCACATCCACCTGTGTTTGAAAAATTGAAATGCAAAAGTTTTGTCTACAGCACCCGAGATTCCCAGGCGGTCACCCATCCAGGTACTAACCGGGCTCGACGTTGCTTAACTTCGGTGATCGGACGAGAACCGGTGGTTTCAACGTGATATGGCCGTAGACATAAAGTCCCTGTAATTTAAACATCATATGGCTCCACATCCACCTGTGTTTGAAAAATTGAAATGCAAAAGTTTTGTCTACAGCACCCGAGATTCCCAGGCGGTCACCCATCCAGGTACTAACCGGGCTCGACGTTGCTTAACTTCGGTGATCGGACGAGAACCGGTGGTTTCAACGTGATATGGCCGTAGACATAAAGTCCCTGTAATTTAAACATCATATGGCTCCACATCCACCTGTATTTGAAAAATTGAAATGCAAAAGTTTTGTCTACAGCACCCGAGATTCCCAGGCGGTCACCCATCCAGGTACTAACCGGGCTCTACGTTGCTTAACTTCGGTGATCGGACGAGAACCGGTGGTTTCAATGTGATATGGCCGTAGACATAAAGTCCCTGTAATTTAAACATCATATGGCTCCACATCCACCTGTGTTTGAAAAATTGAAATGCAAAAGTTTTGTCTACAGCACCCGAGATTCCCAGGCGGTCACCCATCCAGGTACTTATCGGGCTCGACGTTGCTTAACTTCGGTGATCGGACGAGAACCGGTGGTTTCAACGTGATATGGCCGTAGACATAAAGTCCCTGTAATTTAAACATCATATGGCTCCACATCCACCTGTGTTTGAAAAATTTAAATGCAAAAGTTTTGTCTACAGCACCCGAGATTCCCAGGCGGTCACCCATCCAGGTACTAACCGGGCTCGACGTTGCTTAACTTCGGTGATCGGACGAGAACCGGTGCTTTCAACGTGATATGGCCGTAGACATAAAGTCCCTGTAATTTAAACATCATATGGCTCCACATCCGCCTGTGTTTGAAAAATTGAAATGCAAAAGTTTTGTCTACAGCACCCGAGATTCCCAGGCGGTCACCCATCCAGGTACTAACCGGGCTCGACGTTGCTTAACTTCAGTGATCGGACGAGAACCGGTGGTTTCAACGTGATATGGTCGTAGACATAAAGTCCCTGTAATTTAAACATCATATGGCTCCACATCCACCTGTGTTTGAAAAATTGAAATGCAAAAGTTTTGTCTACAGCACCCGAGATTCCCAGGCGGTCACCCATCCAGGTACTAACCGGGCTCGACGTTGCTTAACTTCGGTGATCGGACGAGAACCGGTGGTTTCAACGTGATATGGCCGTAGACATAAAGTCCCTGTAATGTAAACATCATATGGCTCCACATCCACCTGTGTTTGAAAAATTGAAATGCAAATGTTTTGTCTACAGCACCCGAGATTCCCAGGCGGTCACCCATCCAGGTACTAACCGGGCTCGACGTTGCTTAACTTCGGTGATCGGACGAGAACCGGTGGTTTCAACGTGATATGGCCGTAGACATAAAGTCCCTGTAATTTAAACATCATATGGCTCCACATCCACCTGTGTTTGAAAAATTGAAATGCAAAAGTTTTGTCTACAGCACCCGAGATTCCCAGGCGGTCACCCATCCAGGTACTAACCGGGCTCGACGTTGCTTAACTTCGGTGATCGGACGAGAACCGGTGGTTTCAACGTGATATGGCCGTAGACATAAAGTCCCTGTAATTTAAACATCATATGGCTCCACATCCACCTGTGTTTGAAAAATTGAAATGCAAAAGTTTTGTCTACAGCACCCGAGATTCCCAGGCGGTCACCCATCCAGGTACTAACCGGGCTCGACGTTGCTTAACTTCGGTGATCGGACGAGAACCGGTGGTTTCAACGTGATATGGCCGTAGACATAAAGTCCCTGTAATTTAAACATCATATGGCTCCACATCCACCTGTGTTTGAAAAATTGAAATGCAAAAGTTTTGTCTACAGCACCCGAGATTCCCAGGCGGTCACCCATCCAGGTACTAACCGGGCTCGACGTTGCTTAACTTCGGTGATCGGACGAGAACCGGTGGTTTCAACGTGATATGGCCGTAGACATAAAGTCCCTGTAATTTAAACATCATATGGCTCCACATCCACCTGTGTTTGAAAAATTGAAATGCAAAAGTTTTGTCTACAGCACCCGAGATTCCCAGGCGGTCACCCATCCAGGTACTAACCGGGCTCGACGTTGCTTAACTTCGGTGATCGGACGAGAACCGGTGCTTTCAACGTGATATGGCCGTAGACATAAAGTCCCTGTAATTTAAACATCATATGGCTCCACATCCACCTGTGTTTGAAAAATTTAAATGCAAAAGTTTTGTCTACAGCACCCGAGATTCCCAGGCGGTCACCCATCCAGGTACTAACCGGGCTCGACGTTGCTTAACTTCGGTGATCGGACGAGAACCGGTGGTTTCAACGTGATATGGCCGTAGACATAAAGTCCCTGTAATTTAAACATCATATGGCTCCACATCCACCTGTGTTTGAAAAATTTAAATGCAAAAGTTTTGTCTACAGCACCCGAGATTCCCAGGCGGTCACCCATCCAGGTACTAACCGGGCTCGACGTTGCTTAACTTCGGTGATCGGACGAGAACCGGTGGTTTCAACGTGATATGGCCGTAGACATAAAGTCCCTGTAATTTAAACATCATATGGCTCCACATCCACCTGTGTTTGAAAAATTGAAATGCAAAAGTTTTGTCTACAGCACCCGAGATTCCCAGGCGGTCACCCATCCAGGTACTAACCGGGCTCGACGTTGCTTATCTTCGGTGATCGGACGAGAACCGGTGGTTTCAACGTGATATGGCCGTAGACATAAAGTCCCTGTAATTTAAACATCATATGGCTCCACATCCACCTGTGTTTGAAAAATTGAAATGCAAAAGTTTTGTCTACAGCACCCGAGATTCCCAGGCGGTCACCCATCCAGGTACTAACCGGGCTCGACGTTGCTTAACTTCGGTGATCGGACGAGAACCGGTGGTTTCAACGTAATATGGCCGTAGACATAAAGTCCCTGTAATTTAAACATCATATGGCTCCACATCCACCTGTGTTTGAAAAATTGAAATGCAAAAGTTTTGTCTACAGCACCCGAGATTCCCAGGCGGTTACCCATCCAGGTACTAACCGGGCTCGACGTTGCTTAACTTCGGTGATCGGACGAGAACCGGTGGTTTCAACGTGATATGGCCGTAGACATAAAGTTCCTGTGATTTAAGCATCATATGGCTCCACATCCACCTGTGTTTGAAAAACTGAAATGCAAAAGTTTTGTCTACAGCACCCGAGATTCCCAGGCGGTCACCCATCCAGGTACTAACCGGGCTCGACGTTGCTTAACTTCGGTGATCGGTCGAGAACCGGTGGTTTCAACGTGATATGGCCGTAGACATAAAGTCCCTGTAATATAAACAGCATATGGCTCCACATCCACCTGTGTTTGAAAAACTGAAATGCAAAAGTTTTGTCTACAGCACCCGAGATTCCCAGGCGGTCACCCATCCAGGTACTAACCGGGCTCGACGTTGCTTAACTTCGGTGATCGGACGAGAACCGGTGGTTTCAACGTGATATGGCCGTAGACATAAAGTCCCTGTAATTTAAACAGCATATGGCTCCACATCCACCTGTGTTTGAAAAATTGAAATGCCAAAGTTTTGTCTACAGCACCCGAGATTCCCAGGCGGTCACCCATCCAGGTACTAACCGGGCTCGACGTTGCTTAACTTCGGTGATCGGACGAGAACCGGTGGTTTCAACGTGATATGGCCGTAGACATAAAGTCCCTGTAATTTAAACAGCATATGGCTCCACATCCACCTGTGTTTGAAAAATTGAAATGCAAATGTTTTGTCTACAGCACCCGAGATTCCCAGGCGGTCACCCATCCAGGTACTAACCGGGCTCGACGTTGCTTAACTTCGGTGATCGGACGAGAACCGGTGGTTTCAACGTGATATGGCCGTAGACATAAAGTCCCTGTAATTTAAACAGCATATGGCTCCACATCCACCTGTGTTTGAAAAATTTAAATGCAAAAGTTTTGTCTACAGCACCCGAGATTCCCAGGCGGTCACCCATCCAGGTACTAACCGGGCTCGACCTAGCTTAACTTCGGTGATCGGACGAGAACCGGTGGTTTCAACGTGATATGGCCGTAGACATAAAGTCCCTGTAATTTAAACAGCATATGGCTCCACATCCACCTGTGTTTGAAAAAATGAAATGCAAAAGTTTTGTCTACAGCACCCGATATTCCCAGGCGGTCACCCATCCAGGTACTAACCGGGCTCGACGTTGCTTAACTTCGGTGATCGGACGAGAACCGGTGGTTTCAACGTGATATGGCCGTAGACATAAAGTCCCTGTAATTTAAACAGCATATGGCTCCACATCCACCTGTGTTTGAAAAATTGAAATGCAAATGTTTTGTCTACAGCACCCGAGATTCACAGGCGGTCACCCATCCAGGTACTAACCGGGCTCGACGTTGCTTAACTTCGGTGATCGGACGAGAACCGGTGGTTTCAACGTGATATGGCCGTAGACATAAAGTCCCTGTAATTTAAACAGCATATGGCTCCACATCCACCTGTGTTTGAAAAATTGAAATGCAAAAGTTTTGTCTACAGCACCCGAGATTCCCAGGCGGTCACCCATCCAGGTACTAACCGAGCTCGACGTTGCTTAACTTCGGTGATCGGACGAGAACCGGTGGTTTCAACGTGATATGGCCGTAGACATAAAGTCCCTGTAATTTAAACAGCATATGGCTCCACATCCACCTGTGTTTGAAAAATTGAAATGCCAAAGTTTTGTCTACAGCACCCGAGATTCCCAGGCGGTCACCCATCCAGGTACTAACCGGGCTCGACGTTGCTTAACTTCGGTGATCGGACAAGAACCGGTGTTTTCAACGTGATATGGCCGTAGACATAAAGTCCCTGTAATTTAAACAGCATATGGCTCCACATCCACCTGTGTTTGAAAAATTGAAATGCAAAAGTTTTGTCTACAGCACCCGAGATTCCCAGGCGGTCACCCATCCAGGTACTAACCGGGCTCGACGTTGCTTAACTTCGGCGATCGGACGAGAACCGGTGGTTTCAACGTGATATGGCCGTAGACATAAAGTCCCTGTAATTTAAACAGCATATGGCTCCACATCCACCTGTGTTTGAAAAATTGAAATGCAAAAAAAGTTTTGTCTACAGCACCCGAGATTCCCAGGCGGTCACCCATCCAGGTACTAACCGGGCTCGACGTTGCTTAACTTCGGTGATCGGACGAGAACCGGTGGTTTCAACGTGATATGGCCGTAGACATAACGTCCCTGTAATTTAAACAGCATATGGCTCCACATCCACCTGTGTTTGAAAAATTGAAATGCAAATGTTTTGTCTACTGCACCCGAGATTCCCAGGCGGTCACCCATCCAGGTACTAACCGGGCTCG